>CAWUFW010015067.1:0-379984 GCA_963921515.1 Calotriton arnoldi
CTGCAGTGGTGGACCTGTCCACTCCATCTGCAGGGTCCACTGCAGTCGTGCCGGCACCCACAACATCTGAGTCATGCCCCCCAGTTGTGCCGGCACACACCATGTCAGACACCTCCACTGCAGTTGTCAGTGGCTCTCCAGCACCCACCACCCCTTCCCTGCCTCCTCCTGGTGAGCCCTGATCCTGTCCCTGCGGTGCCTGGCCTGCCCCCGGTTGCCCCTCCTAGTGGATTGTCCCTGGTTTTGTGCAGTGCAGGCATGCGTAGGGTGACATCTGCCACTGTCACCCTGTATTGACTTACTTGATGGACTGGCCATTGGCCTTTGTTGGAGCATTACTGTTCTCTGAGTTTTGGACACACATATGCTGAATAAAGCAACTTTCTGTTCTCTAGTGCTTGTGCTTCTGATGTACATGTTGTTGATGATGCTAACCATGCCCTTGCTGCAGTGATGGTGATATTTGGTCTCATGATAATGAAGTGTTACTGTGCAGGAACACATGTGGTCCAGGGGGAATGTGTCCTATCCTGTGGTGTATCCATGTCATCCTTAGCAGCATCTGAGGGTGTCATGTGTTCAGTATTTGGCAATGGGATTTCCTACTTACATTAGCAATTTCACATCTGTGGCTTCCACCCCTGCACATCTGTTGTGCCTGCCATTGTTCAATTTGTCTACTTCCCTGACCGTGTGGCCATCTCCACTGGACATGCAGGTTTGGGCATCAATGGGGAAGGACTCATCTGTGTTGTCAGTGCAACATTGCTATACAAGTGTGTTGGATCTGTGCTGATGATTTCGTTGGCACTCCCATGACCAGGCTGATGTGACGGGAGCCTTCATTTGGTGCTAATTGTTGATTGTGTGACCAAGTGCTCAGCTGACATGATGGGGCCCTACTGAGGCAACATATGGCACAGCTTTCCTCACACAGGAGTGGAGTCCCCTCATGGCAGTGTGTACTCCTGTGACATTGCCTGCGCCCA
Source organism: Calotriton arnoldi (assembly GCA_963921515.1). Taxonomy (NCBI): domain Eukaryota; kingdom Metazoa; phylum Chordata; class Amphibia; order Caudata; family Salamandridae; genus Calotriton; species Calotriton arnoldi. The sequence goes on from CAWUFW010015067.1 coordinate 990, forward strand.
AGGTGTGTGTTGTATGAGCATGTCTGTGTGTTCACTTCCGTTTTGCTGTGCATGCTGGGATCCCTAGTGTTGTACCTGTTTGTGATGCTTGCTGAGTTGACCTATGTTCCCCCAAAGTCTTCTCCCTGGGTTCTCTGTGATGTGGGTGCATGGCACATTACTGGTCATCAGGGTGTCACCCATAGGTGTGTTTGCTGTCAGGGCTGAGTTTGTGTGCAGACGCAGATGGGTCACAGTCAGGTTTCCCCTTGGCACTTGTTGTTTACACCTGTCATGTGATTTCCAGTTTGTGTTATCTTTCAGTGATTGTGACACGTTGTGTGTGTGACTGCTGGCACTCCTCAGGGTCCGGGCTGCAATGTTGGTTGTTGTCTATTTGTGTTCTTTGTGGGTGACCTTGGCTTCTTCATTGGTGTGTGACTGTGGCTGGGATCCCATTGGTTGGTGTGGTATTGCCGTCATGTCCATGTACAGCGTAGTGTGCAGTGTGTCAGACATTCAGGAGTCTTGTTGAGTGGGCATGTGTGATGTGTTTCTGCACCTTGGTTCCCACCCACCACCCTGGGATTGTCATGGGTGCATGTGCAATGTCACCAGTGCATGTGTGCTTCACTGCTGCACATTGTTGGAGGTCGAGGTGTGTGGTGTTGAGTGTGTGCAGATGAGAGTTGTTGCCCGGCTAGACCCCTGCCTCCATGTTGGCCTTGGCTTACTGGCCGTGCTGATTGATTTGTGCTTGTGTAGGTGTGATGGTAGTTTGTTGCTCAGGACACATGACTGTGGTTCACAGTGTGAACGACATTTAGCTTTGTCATCACAGTGGGATTGTAATGCAGCCGAGGGTCACCACATTGTGGGGGCCCTGGGGGTAGTGCTGTGGTGTGTCTGTGTCTTGCTGTGTCAGTTGCTGTTCCTACATGCTTGTGTGACATGTGTGATTTGTGCTCCCTCTCATCTGACAATGCCTGATTGCCCACATAGGGGATTTGGATCCATGAGTTACCTTTGTGTGGCACTGTATGCACATCTGTGTAATTGGTATTCAGGCCTCCTCATGTGTTGTGTGGTTGCCTGGGGACACTGGCACCCCCCTCACCTGTTGTGTTTGATGTGCAGTGTGGGTCTGCCTGTTTGTGTTTGTGCATCTGCACCACTGCATTGGCATATCTTAGGTGTGCCATTGGCTGTATGTTGTTTGGTGGGTTTCCCCTGCTGTCCCTGGGACTCCTAGGTCATCGGTCAGCACAATGATCATCGTTTGTGTCCCCCATTGCTGCCATGGTATGGTATCTGTTCACCTCACATCTACAGTCTCCACAGGGTATCGGCATTTGTGTGCCCATTGGTGCAAATATGTGGGTCTGCATTCTGATGGTCACTTCTGTCATTGTGTCATTGATGAATGTTGACAGTGTCAGCCCCCATGGGTGTTGTTTGTCTGCACATGGCCAAAGGTATGTCTTATTTGCACTGCAGTATTTGCCTCCCCCAATCTATGATGCAATGGGACACATGCACTACTTTGCCACTGATGTGTTTTATGGTCTGTGACCAGGAATCATCCATGCAGTTTGGCAGTTGCAGCTTTTTCTTTGTCAACACTTGCATTTTGGTCACAGTGATGATGGGGGTTTGGACCAAATTGCCACAATGTTCAAAATGTGCTTCAGCTATGGACCCCACACTTACATTTTGGTCACTGTGATGATGGGGGTTTAGACCCCATTGCCACAATGTTCAAAATGTGCTTCAGCTATGGACCCCACACTTACATTTTGGTCACTGTGATGATGGGGGTTTGGACCCCATTGCCACAATGTTCAAAATGTGCTTCAGCTATGGACCCCACACTTACCTTTTGGTCACTGTGATGATGGGGGTTTGGACCCCATTGCCACAATGTTCAAAATGTGCTTCAGCTATGGACCCCACACTTACCTTTTGGTCACTGTGATGATGGGGGTTTGGACCCCATTGCCACAATGTTCAAAATGTGCTTCAGCTATGGACCCCACACTTATATTTTGGTCACTGTGATGATGGGGTTTTGGACCCCATTGCCACAATGGTCATGGCCTGCTTGCATTGTGGGGGCCACACACATATATGTGTGGCACATGTGATAGGGGGTCACATTGTATGTTCAAAGTCATGTTCAGTGTTGTAGGCATTTTACACAGTCTACACACGCTTGTCATGCTGTTGGGGGGATGTCTTTTCTTGCATTCCCTAGGTTGTGGTGTGCTGGTTGTGTCATGCATTGTCCATCCTATGAGTGGGGGTGGTGTTGGTGGTAGGCATCCAGCCCCCCATGGGTAGAGGTGGTAGTAGTGACAGGCATCCAGCCCCCCTGGGTAAGGGTGGTAGTTGTGGTAGGCATCTGGCACCCCCCTGGCTAAGGGTGGTAGTAGTGGTAGGCATCCAGCCCCCCTGGGTAAGGGTGGTAGTTGTGGTGGGCATCCAGCCCCACAGGCTAAGGGTGGTAGTAGTGGTAGGCATCCAGCCCCCCCTGGGAAAGGGTGGTAGTTGTGGTAGGCATCCAGCCCCCCTGGCTAAGGGTGGTAGTAGTGGTGGGCATCTGGCACCCCCCTGGCTAAGGGTGGTAGTGGTGGTGGGCATGTGGCACCCCCTGGGTAAGGGTGGTAGTAGTGGTGGGCATCTGGCACCCCCATGGCTAAGGGTGGTAGTAGTGGTAGGCATCCAGCCCCACAGGCTAAGGGTGGTAGTAGTGGTAGGCATCCAGCCCCCCCTGGGTAAGGGTGGTAGTAGTGGTAGGCATCCAGCCCCCCTGGCTAAGGGTGGTAGTAGTGGTAGGCATCCAGCCCCCCTGGCTAAGGGTGGTAGTAGTGGTGGGCATCTGGCACCCCCCTGGCTAAGGGTGGTAGTGGTGGTGGGCATGTGGCACCCCCTGGGTAAGGGTGGTAGTAGTGGTGGGCATCTGGCACCCCCCTGGCTAAGGGTGGTAGTGGTGGTGGGCATGTGGCACCCCCTGGGTAAGGGTGGTAGTAGTGGTGGGCATCATGGCTAAGGGTGGTAGTAGTGGTAGGCATCCAGCCCCACAGGCTAAGGGTGGTAGTAGTGGTAGGCATCCAGCCCCCCTGGCTAAGGGTGGTAGTAGTGGTAGGCATCCAGCCCCCCTGGGTAAGGGTGGTAGTAGTGGTAGGCATCCAGCCCCCTGGCTAAGGGTGGTAGTAGTGGTAGGCATCCAGCCCCCCTGGCTAAGGGTGGTAGTAGTGGTGGGCATCTGGCACCCCCCTGGCTAAGGGTGGTAGTAGTGGTGGGCATGTGGCACCCCTGGGTAAGGGTGGTAGTAGTGGTGGGCATCTGGCACCCCCTGGCTAAGGGTGGTAGTGGTGGTGGGCATGTGGCACCCCTGGGTAAGGGTGGTAGTAGTGGTGGGCATCTGGCACCCCCATGGCTAAGGGTGGTAGTAGTGGTAGGCATCCAGCCCCACAGGCTAAGGGTGGTAGTAGTGGTAGGCATCCAGCCCCCCCTGGGTAAGGGTCGTAGTTGTGGTAGGCATCCAGCCCCCCTGGCTAAGGGTGGTAGTAGTGGTGGGCATCTGGCACCCCCTGGGTAAGGGTGGTAGTAGTGGTGGGCATCTGGCACCCCCTGGCTAAGGGTGGTAGTAGTGGTAGGCATCCAGCCCCCCTGGCTAAGGGTGGTAGTAGTGGTAGGCATCCAGCCCCCCTGGCTAAGGGTGGTAGTAGTGGTGGGCATCTGGCACCCCCCTGGCTAAAGGTGGTAGTGGTGGTGGCATGTGGCACCACCTGGGTAAGGGTGGTAGTAGTGGTGGGCATCTGGCACCCCCATGGCTAAGGGTGGTAGTAGTGGTAGGCATCCAGCCCCACAGGCTAAGGGTGGTAGTAGTGGTAGGCATCCAGCCCCCCCTGGGTAAGGGTGGTAGTAGTGGTAGGCATCCAGCCCCCCTGGCTAAGGGTGGTAGTAGTGGTAGGCATCCAGCCCCCCGGCTAAGGGTGGTAGTAGTGGTGGGCATCTGGCACCCCCCTGGCTAAGGGTGGTAGTGGTGGTGGGCATGTGGCACCCCCTGGGTAAGGGTGGTAGTAGTGGTGGGCATCTGGCACCCCCATGGCTAAGGGTGGTAGTAGTGGTAGGCATCCAGCCCCACAGGCTAAGGGTGGTAGTAGTGGTAGGCATCCAGCCCCCCCTGGGTAAGGGTGGTAGTAGTGGTGGGCATCTGGCACCCCCCTGGCTCAGGGTGGTTGTAGTGGTAGGCATCCAGCCCCCCCTGGGTAGGGGTGGTAGTGGTGGTGCGCATCCAGACCCCTGTGTGCATATGTGGCATTGGTGATGGGCATCCCGCCCCTATGGTGCTGCTGTTGCTGGTGTAAGTAAATTCTGCATCCCTCTGTGTGTGTGTGATGTGTCGTGTACGTGTTGTATGTTTTTGTGTTTGGTGTCTGACTTACCTTCTGCGCCGTACGCGTCCGTGCCTGTTCCGGTAGTAAATGTAGAATATTGGTAGGATCGGAACGAAGGGATTCATGGTTGGTTCGTCTCGTTCGTCTTTCTCGTTGCTTCGCGTCGTCCTCGTCGCTGGCGTGTTCGCCTCGTAGCCGTGGATCGTGTTGTGGCGCGAATCGGAGCTTATGTGCGCCTCTCCCAGATGCTTTGACGTGCCGTGCGTAGCGACGGGTTCGGCGCGTACGGAAAGCGCATCGTACTTGTCCGGCCGGACGGGGCTGCATTTTCCCTTCCGTGCGACTCGATTCGGCGTTTCCGGATTCGCCTCGGTCGGAGAACAGGACCTGGATTGGGTGAGTACGACTCGGCCGGATTCTATGCTGTTGTGCGCATCGTACTTACTCGTTCGGGATGATGTACGGATCGGTCGGGAAACAGGCATTCGCATGGCTTTTTCCCCGACCGAATGGTATTGGGTGCGCCTCCGACCGAGATCGGAATCGGCCCCTAAGTGTCATAACACATCTTACTTTGATAAAAAATTCTTTATTCCACACATTGCAGTCCTAATGGTCAGCTTTGAGTAGCAATTAATTTAAAATACATTTTCTTTAAAAACCTTTTTGATATAATCTATACACAAAGGGGGTCATTATGATAGCAGGCGGATCGCCACCGCCCGTATGGCGATCCTCCCCCTATATATTTCACCGCCCGCCCAACATTTCCCCCCGCCATATTATGATGGCTGGGGGGGTCCGCGGCGGACGGAAAGACCGTCTGCCGCTTTTCCGCCGGTCGACTTGCCGACCGAGCGGAAAACATGCATAATATGGTGGCGGTGTCTGCAAGACACCGCCATCCATATTATGATGGTGGCAGAAAGCAGCCCTTCCATGGCGGCATTGCTGCCATGGAAAGGCATGTGGTCTTCGCTGTTGGGGGCCCATAGCGGGCCCCCAGGATGTTGGGGGGGTGCACATGGGGGGTACCTATGGTACCCCCCTGCATTGGCATGGACAAAGTGGCAGGCACTGCGCGGTGCCTGTCACCTTGTGCATGTCAATGCACAACGTGCATTCCCTGCATTGTGGCGGGCGGTGCTGTGAGCACCGCCCGCCACAATGCTGGGAATAGGGGATGCCACCGCCACGGTGGCAGTGGCATCATAACACGCACAGCGGGACCGCCACACCTCTTGCGGGCGGTCCCTTTTTCCGTTGCGATGGCGGGTGGACTTTGTCCGCACGCCATCGTAATGACCCCCAAAGTCTGTAATCACAGTTTTTCATAAGCGCTTGACAATTTTAAAATAAACACATATTTATTAAACATTTACAAATACAGCACGAGAAGTCATTTTCATAGAATACTTATTTCTTTTCCAAACAGTGCTATAGTTCAAACATTAGTGCCTATATCACTCTGTTTTTTGTGTACTTATTTCTTTGTATATATTCTTCCAATACATATAATACAACAACTCTTAAAAACAATACATTATTTATTTGTCCATGTGTCGACGCGTTTCGCTGTATCTTAGAATTCTTAACACCTTCCTCAGGACTCAATTAAAAAGCGACTTTATCCATGAGAACAGACCATAAATCTAAAAATAAATAATAAATGCAATTAAATTCAATCTTAACTTGTGTGGACCTAAACTACTTATTTTGGTTCAGTGCATTCTATGTTCATAATCAATTCTTAAAATAAATTCTAAAACTTCTAGATAGCTGTAAATTGTGTCTTGATTTCAATAACACATATAGTACCATAGTTAATGGTTACTTTTGATGTTATATAATTTGAGAAGTCCATTAAACAGTTTGGAATCTCACCCAATAATTTCTTTACAGGAGAATCGCAATGGTATCGATGGAATCAAATCAATTAGTCCATCTCTGTAGTTCAAATCCTTTTACTGTTGCAAAGATGCACCTCCTATGGGTAACATATAATTTTTTATTTATATATTTCTTTATCTATGTATAAATCAAGTAAGGATACTAAATAAAGCCCCTTTTCCATGTACCTACTAGAATCAAGGCGGAATAATTTCACTCAGTCTTAATGGTTCAAATATTCTTTTCCCATGTTATATATCTATAGATGGAAATTTACGTTTAGTTAATCTGCTGTCCACTTGTGTATCAGCGTTTTTAATCTGTGATACAAAAAAACCACTTACCATTTGCTGATTATACTTTTTGATGATTACTATATAAAATTCAGGACTTTTTCGGTAGGAGTGGTAAAATCTTTACAAAAGTTCTTATGGAGTAGATGCAACCACCTTAATCAATTGGATCGGGTCAATACTCCTAAGTTTAAAACAAGAAAATTCTAAGTCATCGCACTTTTTATTATAATGTGTCTTCTTCATCAAAATCCCTTATTATTAAAAAGATTTCGTTTAATGATATGCTTCCCTCTACTATTTTATGAATACTACCCTGACCTAATGAATGTTACATGTTCGTTATAACCAGCATAAGTTGCACTGCAATGGCAGTCCTATCCCCGCCTTGTTAGTCTCTTATAGCTTGTTTTGCCTTCATTTTCAAGTCAATATTAAACCACATAATTAATCTTATTAAGATTCTATTGTTTACAAGCCTCTTTTTATTGTTAATACGGCCTCCGTTTGTTATTCAATTATGCTCGAGCGGAATGAGTCACTGTGCCTCGCTCCTTTCTTTTACAAATAACTTAAGCGATTCATCTAATGCCTGGTGTACTGCTTTAACAGACTTCCTTGGCTATTAACCCATGTCGCTGCCCTTACTGCTCGCTATCTCTTGCTCCTTTCTTTTACAAAAAAACCTAAGCGATTCATCTAATACCCGGTATACTGCTTTAACGAACTTCCTTAGCTAGTAACCAATGCAGATGTCCTTTCAGCTCACCTTATGTTGCAGAGCAGCGTTTCCTCTTGCCGGGGATTCTGGTACCGTTCGTAAAGAACGTATGTTGAAGTCCTTCCTCTTTTATGCAAATCCATTATAACGCCATGTCTAATTACGTTAGTGGCGGCCATCTTGATTCTCGTCCAAGCTGTTCTAAACTTATTAGAAAACTGTTCTTAATTTGTTCCACCTAAGTTTCTATTGTATTTACTAAAGGCATTATTGAATTAGAAAAAATGCATTTACATATTCAATTTTGATTATTTTCTATATATGAGAGATAGGCTGGTCACGTCCTCACTCGTATCACTCCAACAATTACCTGTAGGTCTAGATACATGCGTGCTCGTGTCCTTACACTGGGCGCCATGTTTGAATATGTTAATATTTTTATTATAACCTCTAAACTCATTAAATGCGTATTGTTAACCATAACAATACCAACTAAGTAAGAGTTTCTGGGATTTTTATTTTTATATTATTTACTTTCTTACTATCATTTATGACGTTACAATCCAGTAACTTCTAATTATGAACACGAGGAAAGTATCCCTCGCGTATAAGATACCCTAGTCGGGTTTGAGATGGCCCGCTTCTTAACTATATGGTTGTATCAAGAGAGCTCCCTTATTTGCTCCAGATCTTCTGTGTATCTTTCTGAGTTATTAGAGCTAATAAATAGAATATTGCAAGTGTTACAGCCTGTTTCCCTTTATCATCTGATCACTCTTTCCCACTCTTCTCTATTGTTCAAGCCTTGATAATATGGTTCAGTGCAAACTAATAGAGATATTCTGAATAGAAGTGTATTTTGACATAGATGTTCAGATATAGTCCATGCCATACATTATTTATAGTGCCACCTAGGTTAAGGATATGAGCGCAATGTTTTGCTTGTGAATGTGTGTTGTTTATTTTGACATATTACAATATGATGCCTAGGTAAACCATTTACTTCCATTTGCACATTTTGACATTTACCATGTATTGTTTCGACGGAGATATAGTTCATTAAATTTTCCATGTGCATTAAAGGAAGTGTTAGTGTTGTTGTGAGTGACTAGTATCAGTGACATTTAGAGCAGGAGTGGGACAGTGCAATTATCCACATGATATTTTACTTGCAAATGTAGTAATGGGTTATAATGTAGTTGTTTACATATAGTCCATGCCACACCTTATTTATTGTGATGCCTAGGTTAAGGATATGAGTGCAAAGTTTAACATGTGACTGTGTGCCCTGCCCTTAATATAATGTGTTATAGTTTGATTGTGAAAAGTGTGTTGTAGAATAGAGTATGAATAGTGTAGTGCATTATATTAAACAATCAAAATGTGAATGAAGATTATATCCCCTTACATTTTGAAAAGTTACAAACAGCTTAGTTACAAAGTGTTTGCCGTACATGTTTAAGTAAATGTGCACTTTTTAAACATGTGCTCTCTTATCCTCATTAGAGTTGCAAAGGTTACAATAGAAAGGTATTGTGTGACTATTTAATGTAGGTATGTATTGTGAGACATTTGGCCAAACAGTGAGAGTGGTTACAGTGGTGTTAGATATGGCTTTATGATAATTAAATATCATTTTTTAGCACTGAAATTAACAAACTGAATTTTAAAAAAATGTTTCAAGTTTCAGTTATCTTCTATTTTGTGGTGGATTATGTTGCTCCACATCTATGACTACCAGATAGAGGCCTAGTCCTTGCAGGCAACAGTGACATGTTGTGGAGTAGTTTCTGAGATTATTGTGGGGAGGGTTTGGCTATTCATGCTTATTTTCCTCTAACACAAGTGTGGAGGGTGAATCACCATGTTTTCATCAACAGATATTGTACAAAATAGGGAGGATGGATTGATGACTTTCCATTGTTCTGTCTGTCATGTTTAGGGTGTAATGGGGACTAAAATGTGACAGAGATGACAGATGTTTGAGGGTCCATCAATGTGCTATGCTTTAAATTGTGGCAGACAGGTAAATAGATGTTTTTTGATGGAGATTCCACATCCACCAAACTCTAATTCAGGGCCTTAGTCTTTTTATGGAGGTCAATATCCTCCAGCTCGCAATCCTGAAGCTGTAGCTGATGAAGTTCTCTCAAAATTGAACACCTTTGCTATGATACCCCGTAGCAACCTCACGGGTCTTAGAAGTGTCAATATTTTCTAAGTCCCAACTTTTAAGACATTCTGGTGCAGTTCCTCATGCTCGCCTTTAAAGCTCCCAGGACTTCAGGAACAGCACTTAGGGGCAAGAATCACTCCAGCAGAGTCCACTGGGAGGGTCCAGTTCAGTCCAGGTCTAGAAGTTACAGGTCAGCTAGGCTCACCAACAAAAGGCATTTTACAGCCTTATGTGACCCTGTAGCTACACAGGAGGTCACTCAACTGACCCCTGGAGTCTACTTCTAAGCCTTGGGTACAGGTGGGAGCAGATCTAACTCCTCAGGTTTCCACACAGGTCACAGACAGCAGGTCAAGTCCTCCTCTGTTCTTCCATAGACCCAGATGTGTTCTGATGAACTGGGGGTAAGGTGCCAGTTCTGTAGGATTCACTCTCCAGTGGGTGGTGGTGACTCCTGGACACCCATTAACCAAAGAGAAAAAAAATCCCAAGGGCAAATCTTTACTTTTTTCTCTTTTGCCTTACTGAAAATTATCAAACAATGAATTATTCTGGGGAAAATTAAATCCTACAAGGCAGGATCCTTCTGCCTTTAAAGGTGTTGATGTCCAAGCCAAAATGGGGGTGATCATGTGAAACAATGGATTTTCTCACACTGATCCCCTCCCCTCAGATAAAAGGCAATTAACAATATTAAATACAACTTGAGCTGTATAATAATATATATACTTTTTTTTGTAATGTATGTTTTGATCCCCTAAAAAGTTATTTTTTTTAAATTAGCCCTCACCCACAACGAGTGGCATGCTTAATCATCGGGCTCCACCTTCCAGCAAAATTCTGTTGGGATGGGTTTACCCATGATAGTGGAACCACTTGAAATTCACGGTGCACAAAATGTACGTAATTTGCTATAGCACAAATTCCACAGAATTACTGCAAAATTAAGTGAAATTTCACATACTCACACAAAATGCATCTTGGAGTCAAAAAATGACTTAAACAGGTTTGGATAAAAATTCAACTCAAAATGTAATTTCAAGTTGATTTCCAGTCGCTCTCATTCAAAACACTGTTGCTCGTGGTTGGATTTGTAGTTTTGCACCCAAAAAATGCTTGAACAGTTCGCTAGAGTAAAAATCCACCTGAAATATTTGTTGACTGTCTGTATTAAAGGAACTGCTGCTCGCTTTGAAAGCACAGCCATTGAAAACACTGCCATATGCTCTCAAATTTGCAGTTTCATGCTCAAAAATGATCTAAAAAAATCTATCTGAAATGTTTGTTGACTGTCTGCATTACAGTAACAGCAGCTCGATTTCAAGACACTGCCTCTTGCACTCAAAAATTACCCTAACAGTATATTTCACGTAGCAATTTTTCCTCAAATGGGAGTCTGGTTACTAAACATGGCATAGTGGCGTAATCTCCGCAATTTTGCATAAATGTTGTTATGCAAAATTACCAAAATTACACCAATTATGCCAACGTAATTAAATTTCATGCCAGCCTACTCGATATGTTGTTTAGTCTTTTATGTGAGATGTAGGGTGATTTTTGGTAAAATTGCCCTGGAAGAAATCATCCAGTATTTTATTGTCTTCTGGATTTTTGCCAGACAAGATTAAAGAATACAAGCATGAGAAGGTATTCCTTTTTTCTAATCACCACCGTTTTTTAAAAACACCGCAAGTAAGATTAAGCACACACTTACGTGCGTTTATATGTTTTTGTAGTAGAATCTCTTTGTTGAATTGCGATACTGAGAGGAGGACGATTCTACCTTTTTCCTCTTCACTCCCCCTCATGATATTTTTGTTCGTTTTAAGATTAAAGAATGCACATATGAATGGAGAGGTAGAGGATTACTCCACCATCTTATTTAGTGGACATGTCTGAGCCTACTTAATTGCCCCTATTGTCACAAGATTTTCATCAGGACCATGCAATCACAAGTTGTTTTTGTGCATTTAATTCAAGTCAACACATATTACACATAATCAATATAGACACAACAAACAATAACCACGCAAGATAAGATATTCACTTGCCATCTGATAACAAGGTTATCCATATGAAGTAAGAACAAACACACAATGCATTAAGAATTACGTTCAGAAAACATATAAACTTTGCACTTTGAGTTTTAACTTGCAAAATGAATCGGTGTCACACTGCACACTTTGTGACAGCACAGCACTTGTTTGAAAAAGTATAAGGAGTATCCCTCTTTTCAGATAATTCCTTATTTAGCCAGCTTTTAGGTCAACTGGCCTCATATAGATGTGGCAGAGAACATCTCCATAAACTCACACACTACATGTCAGATTGATCAAAGCATAAAGACAAGGATGTCCTTTTTCTGGGTATGTAGTATTGTTGTGTAGTTCCTATATACCCTATACAGGATCTGTGCGTTTCAGATAACATAAACTGTGGGTTTGGTGGCAGACTGATTCTGTGCACCCCCACTGGATACGTTAGCCTGCTTGCATTAGCTAGCTCACAGTGCCACTAGAATCTCCTTTTATCGGGGAGAGAATAGTTTCTGGCAACCTCAGAACATGACAACCCTGATCCCCCAGGATCGTGGAAACAATATACTACTTTTCACTCAGTCATTCGTGCTTACTTATTTTGTCTCAGAGATACACAGAATAAAACAGTCTGGGCGTTTCAATAAAGATTTATTGAACAGTTGTTATTCTAGTGTAGAGTAGATGAGCTGCAACAAAGATTAAACAGTAGCATAGATATATGGTTAGCAGTACTACGAAAGTAAAGGGATGGTATAGTTATACCATCTTGCAGTAATCATGAATATATACAAGTACATAAAACACATGATAAGAAAGGGCGTACTCCTACGATGTCTCCCTAACTAGATATACCTAAATGTACCTAGCATCTGTGTAGGTGCTATGCCAAGAATCCCTCTAGGATCTAGTCCACCCCATTACCTGAGAGTTAGAGAATGTGGGACCCCGTCCTGGTCTCGAGTTGGACACCCCGTGAGGGATGTTATACCACTGCTAGCTGGAGCGTCTACATGCAGGAACCTCAGCGTCTCTGGTCAGTGTGTCAGCCGGGAAGTCACGGTCTCCTCTGTCTGTCTAAGCAAGACATGATTTATATATACCCATAGGTCTCCCCAGGGGTCCTTGCTGTGTTACTGTGTCGGCCTAAAGGATGACGTCGGGCTTGAACTTTAACATAGATATTATACAGGAGATGTTCGTCCTGCTGTGCTTCCAAGAAGCCTCATGCATAATGTATGAGTTTCGAACCAGGGAAAAACCCGCGTTCTGAATGCAGTGTCGTATCTAGGTAATGTATGTAATGTAGGGAAGGATATAGGTGAAAGGTTGCAGTGTTACCTGCGCCTATATATAGGGTACCTATATGGAATATAACACCCACTCCTCTTCCGACTGGACGACATATGTAACGTATAAGTGTATTACCATTCTAACTAGACATTGGTACGCACTAAAGTAAAAACATTTCTTTTGCTAAAATGTTTAAAAACGTCTAAAAAAAGTCTAAAAAAACCTTAAAATGTGTAACGAGAAAAATGCTTGCAAACTATAGCTCTAAAAGTGTCCGTAGTTATAGTCTGAAACACTATAAGCATTAGAAAGCCATTCATGCCCAAATAAATGAAAAAGGAATGTCAATTTTGTCTGAGTTCCAAATTGAGCTTGTTATTAAAAAAGGGCGAATTTCTTCAAGCACAAGACGAGCCAAAATGAGTCAATTGTTTATGTGTCCTGGCTGGTAGAGGCAACACTTTCGTTGCTTGCTTCCGCAGTAGACGGCCCCTGTAACACCTCGCCGAGTACGTCAATAGAGCACAGATGATGTTCTACGCTGTCCACTGCCAGTGCCGGGGCAGCCTGTGCGCCGTCCAAAGCCTGGGTGTCAGTGGAGGAACCGGTGTCCATACCAACAGGTGGAGTTACTACCTGCGGTGGCTCAAGAAATGCCGCCATCAACATAGGAATATGCTGAGGACATTGCAAAACATGGGCCGCTATCGGGTCCAGTACAGCATTCACGTCCGGTTGCGCACATGATGGAGTGTTAAACATAGGTCTAAAGCGCATTCTTCTCCGCAAAACAGGCATCGGAGGACAGGTAAGATGCAGTCCATCCAGACTGGTCGAAATGACAAGAACAAAGATGCACTTAGTTCTCTCAGGCGAGGCGTCCCTAGATGTTGTACCAGGAGTGCTTTTCCCATCTCCTTGGTGACTGGGACGTCCATTGCGTAGCAGAAAAATAACAATCAGGATACCTGCTATTCGAAATAGAATCAGCGGAAGTCCTCCAAAGATGCTTCCGAATACGGCGTGTATGAAGTTTGGTATAACTCCAAGTACCGTCTGAAAGGTGCTTAGAAGTCCAGAACCTATGGTCTTAAATAGGTGGACAATGCCAGTCGTATCAGACATGTTAAAGATACAATTCACCATTTCTACGAAATGGAAAGGGCAGTTTGTATTAATAAGCGCCTGTACCTCAGCTGAAGTCCTTGCGATCTCGAGTTCAAAAGTCTCTCGCGCGGAGGTTAAGGGCACAGACTTCTGTAAAAGCGTGGCTTTCATTCTGCCTAGAGTATCAAACCATATTAAAGAAACATTAAGTGAAGGCCATAACGGCGCCTCCCTGACTGTATGTGTCGGTGGAAACAATACTTGCATACAACAAGTAACCCTGGCGCTCATGGTTACCAGATATGCGATGCCCAGGAGCATTCCACAGCAGCCTTGACTGTTCAGCATCAAGTAACTCCCATTCAAAAGTATCCCAAATGCTGGAGTAATCACTGCAGCTGGGGCACCTCTCAGATGACAGGACAAGTTCGCCACAGAACCATTACAAGCCCCATGCAGTAGAATGTCCTGACATATGAGCGATCCACTTAAAGCGCTCTCACAGTTTGTACCACTGAGAAACACTTCTCGATCCCCACTCCGGCATCGAAATCTGTATGGTAATTCCCAATATTCCTTAATGTACTCCTTACCCATTTTTTCATATTTGCCTGCCTGCTTTTGTTCAAGGCAATATTGAAACTGAAAAGTAGTGACCGGTAGAGTTATGTGGCCATGGATTAGCCATTCTGTGTGTGGTGATCCTGCCACTGTGAAAGGTAATCTATCCAGTTTTTTGATACGCAGCATTGTATATTTTGCTCCCCTTTGTGCCATTTCTATCTGTTTATCTGTTAGATTGTATTCAGAAAACAGAGACTTACTGTTGATAAAACGCCAAGGCACATAGCCTGCACGCAAAGATTGCAGTGTCCAGCTCAATAACATTATAGAACGTAACTGAGATTGCCCGTGTTGTAATATGGCCAAATCTTGTTCCAGAATGTCTATCGCAGAAGATACAATGTTGCCTAAGGAATATATCCTGGAGGTCAATGTTGTTAATCCATTGTCTACCACTGCTAGATATTTCTCGAAGTTAATACGGTCTATATCCCGTATTCTTTCTGCGGTCTCTTGTTGGGATATTTTCCAATTTTCATTGTAGGCAACATAAATGCCAGCATATATGAAACGTTTTTGGCGTGGTTTCCTGGGACCTAGTAAAAAACCCTAAGATCCATGTCTTGAGTGAGTAAGGATAAGTGTTGTTTCACCCCTGTGAGTGTTGAGGTTTCTAGCCAATTTAGGCACAACTTCCCAACACTGTATGACATCACTACCCCTGGATGTTGTCTCTGTACATAGCGCGGATCTTGCCTATGGATTGTGAACCCTTCGGTTTTACCCATGAATCTTCCCTGACGACCATTGGTGTCTGTGGGCCAAATCAACCATTTCTTCCAATCGGGGTCTGATCTATTGTTTAGTATGATGTCATCTAATGTAATCCCTGTTTGTGGTGTTTCGTTTCCCTCGGTGCTTGATGGAGTCAGCACTCAAGGTGTGTTCAAGTCTTTGTTCTTGGCTAGTCCAAGGCAAGACGTCTGTTGCACTGTCTCATTCAAAAACATGATCTGCTGAGGGATGAGACATGCTCTAAATAAAGCTTCTAACCCCTGCACCTGCCATTCTCTAGTACCCCAGACTGATTTCAAGTCTATGGTGTCCTTCCATAAGTCGTAACCTTGTTCAGACAACTGGGCAATAAAGGATGCAGAGTAAATCTGTTTGGTGTTTGTTAACATATTTTTCTGTGCTGATGTTGGTGCAACCTTATAATAATATGAGGCTGGGTCAGACATATTAAACCCTGAAAAATATGGAAGCTTCTGTGCAAATGTTTTTGTACTGCCTTTTGGCGGTGTTGGACAATGTTCCCACTGATGGTATGTGAACACATTTCTAGGATTAGCAGATTTATGCAAAAAATGATGACCATAATGTTGATAACAATACATAGTATCAAAATCTGATGTGCTCTCCAATGTTTCACTATTGGAAAATGCAGCAGATTTTTCCAAATCAGACAGCATGTTATTAACAGTTTCAACATCCCAATCATCGGAAAATGTACTTGAGGTAATGATATCACTTAATGATATTTTAAATAAATGTGGAATTTTTAAATTTCAGGCGGGTCAAATATATCAAAATCAACCTTGCCCCACACTATACCATCAAGTATAGGAACTGCTGTAATGTTCACTGACGACAAGTCTCTTTGTTCTCGATGAGATGATTGATGTGGTTTTAACTTTAAGTTCACTGCTTGGGCAGCAGAGCTTTGCCGAATGTTTTGTTCTCTAATAAGCATGTTAAAAACTATAACTAAGCCTAACCAGAAAAGAAAGAAAAGAATCCCGGAAGTTACCCATAGTTCTACCCATGGTGATACCAGGTAAGTCTTTCTAAGAAAGTTCATAAAGTCTTTAACTTGCTGCTTGCGTGAATTTTGGGCTGGCGTCGTTTCAGGTTCACTTGGATCCAAAGAAAAGGTATCAAAGTTCATGAAATTGCCAGAAGCAGTTCGATCAATTGTTGAAATTGCATCAGGATTTGTTGAAATCGTTCTTTGCTCTTGTCGAGGTATGTTGACGTAGACGTCTGTATTTGGTCGAATAGCAACTTGTGCGTTATTTTGAGTTTCATTTTGAAGTCGAACTTCAGGTTCAAGGGGAACGAGTTCCATGGCATTGTTGCATAGTCCATCATTCCATACAGGTGACTCTTCGAACGTGATGAGTCTTTCCGTTTGAACTTCTTGTATTGTAGCGAGAGGAGGGCGTCTGATACTTTGGAGTCCACGTGGCCTACTGCTTAGTATCGGCCACATAGTGTGGTTTGATTAGGTCAATTGAGACAAATCTTTTCTCCTTTTTTCCGGCAAGAGGCAGTAGAAGTACAGTTCTTGTTCCTTCAATTGCTAGGACCAGTAGAGGTTTTCTGTAGGATGGCCCAAATTCTTTCTTGTCCGCTATCTTCTCTCTGACCAGATCCCTGACTTTTGGAATCCAGACAGGTCTTGCTGTGACTGATTTGACTTCCCCAGTGGCGGTCTGTTTCAGGTGGATGTTACTTTGTTTTGTCCTGGATTCATTTAGTTCCTGTAAAACAGCCAAACGATCATGGATGTCAAAAGGCTTTTCATCTGCCACTTCACCTTCACAATCAAGATCAGGTACCCACATTCTTGTCCCAAATAGGACCTCATAAGGAGTGACACCCCCTAGAGAACTTCTTGGCATATTTTTAAGGACCCGCTGGACCCCATAAAGATGTTTTACCCAACTTTCACCCGTGCCTAATACTCTAGCTGTTAAAGATTGCTTTAAGTCTCGTTTTTTTCTCTCCATGACCGAATTTCCCTCTGGATGGTACGGAGATGAGTACCGCAATGCTACACCCAAACTTCCCATTGCCTCCTTGTAAGCCCGAGAGCTAAACACAGGGCCCTGGTCAAAATGTAGTGTGCCAATTGCGTATGTCCCTATGAAGACTTGCAAATCTTTTATAACAGTTCGAGCGTCAGCCGAGCGCTGGGGCCACACCCATAGGAATCTCGAGCAGGAGTCCACTGCTACCATGATATACTTTTTAGCTCCATCTCTTTTTAATGGGCTGCAGTGGTTTAGGTAGACACACGCTAGTGGTTTGTCAGCTATTAACAACGTTGTCTGCGCAGGACGTATTACGGTGGAACCCTTCATCTGCTGACAGATGTCGCATTTCAAGACATAGGGGCCGATTCCGATTCAGGCCGGAAATCTCTCCGACCTAGCCGGACCCGGAGAGATTTCTGACCGAATCGGACCCTAGCAGTCCGACCGAACGAGTACGATGCGTTCGCATGCTATCGGACTCGTTTCGGTCAGACTCCCATTGAAGTCAATGGGAGCCGGTCGTACAACGCGTACGCGGGCTCCCATTGCCTCAATGGGTGCGAGGCGAACAAGGGCACCCCCTACAGCGGGTACGCATCGAAGCGGGTCGCGCCGTACATGCACAGATAGGGGGGACCCATGGGTCCCCCCTGTGTGCGACTCGCGCGGCTAGGCATACAGGGGGGTCCGACACGGACCCCCAAAGTGCGGCTCCGACTGCTCTTTTGAGCCGGATGGCGCGAGTCGGTCGGACTGCTCGCGGCGCGCATCGTACTTAGCCGGCCGGGGAACGTCTCCATTGCGCGGTGTGAGTCGTTTCTGTGCGAGTCGGTCGGAGCGGTTGGGTCCCGCGAACGAGTCGGTCGGTGATTTCGCGTACGTTCGCATCGTACTCGCTCGCCCGGACGCACGTCCGACTCGGTCGGGAAACAGGGCTCCGAATCGGATCCGGTAATGCCGAGTCCGATTCGGAGCCCTACCGGCCGAGATCGGAGTCGGCCCCATAGTCTTTAGTCTGCTTCGTTAAACCAGGCCACCAATAGCGTTGTTTCAACAAAGAAACTGTCGCCGTAACTCCAGCATGTGCAGAACCTATCCCTTCGTGTGCTGCTAGAATTAAACCTAACCTACGATCCATGTTTGGAATTACTCTATCCCCCACTCCAGGAATCTGAGCACATGGAATGTTATTGGCATCTAACTTGTAGGAGTACTTGAGTGGAAATCTTTTTGGTACTGCACCGCTGTTTTTGCTTGAAGCAATAACAGCCACCATAATCTCACCGTCTATTCTTGTTTTAGAATGAGTGATTGCAGCTATGGAAGCCGTACGTACAGCCCCCTTTGCGGCTTCATCAGCCAATGAATTCCCTTCAACGTGAACGCCATCACGCTGATGACTCAGTGTGTGTATCACGTGAGTACTTGGAAGTTCAAATTTCAACTTCACTACCTGTTCCCATAGCATTTTATGCCTAATTGTGCCACCTTTTGTGTCTTTGAACCCGTTTTGAACCCAGTATTGCAAGTATTCATTGTAAGACTGTACACTGTAAAAGGAATCGCACACAATTAGTGTGGGGAATTTTCGATCCATATTTACAAGTGCCAGTATCAGTGCTTTTAACTCTGCCAACTGTGCCATGCAGTCTTCTAGAGATTGCGTTTTTGTGTAACTCAGATGGAACTTCCCATCCCGCATGCGAACTTTAACGATAGCACATGCTGTGCTGTATTGTTGCTTACTCCCTATGGTCGGTTGAGCAGATCCGTCAGTGTAAATGATATAATCATAATAATCTAGAGGCATTATTTCATTAGGTAGAGGATATTCTTGTTCGTATTGCAGGAATGCTTGTGTCTTTAAAATTGGGTCGTACCTGTATTCTACATCTGTTGCAGTGAGAGAATTAGCCCATTGTATCCATCTAGGATGTAAGGCTTTAGCGTTAGGAACGCTTGCCTTTGTCGCAGCCCCTGAGCCAGTGCTCTTTCTCTCACTACAGCAGTCTGTACCGCTGTCAGAATCTTTTCAGTGGATGCGAAGCGCATCTCAGCATTTGTGTACAAATTAAATGTTCACCTTCATTATATGTTAGATAGGTGTACCCTGATAGACCCGCAATTATACGGATCACTAGGTTGCGTACGTTTACGCGTGTCCGTAAGTGTTTGGAAGCTATCATGTCAGCTGTAAGGAACGAAGTGTATCCGTGTGTTCCTGTGTCCAATTTCTGGCTGAGAAATCAGGTTTAATTAAGTCATAGAAAGGTTTTACTCTTTCTGCGTAATCCAAAATGTATGTTTGACCAAAATTTAGGAATCCCAGTATTGATTGTAGATTTTTCAATGATTTCGGAGGTTGGAGCAGCATGCATTTTTCTAGAAAATTGGCTGCCAGGCTCTTTCCTTTACTTGAAAGCTCGTATCCTAAAAACAGGACACTGAGGTGGGCGATTTTTGATTTTTTAAAATTACATTTGTAGCCCTCAGATGCAAATCCCAAAATTATGGTATTTACTCTGTTCAAGTGTTCCTCCAGGTCATAGTCCATCAGATAAATATCATCCACATAGGACAATGCCTCTTCATCTAATTTTTTTAATTTTTTATTAATCTTTTTATTGACAAAAGAAAACAACATAGAAACTCTACAATAATGTGACACAGTGCACAAGTACCATAGCAGCATTACATCATCTTCGCAGTCCAACACCTCTATCATATTACAGTCCTACAATCACAACATCCTGACCAAGAATATTACTGAATCATGTCTTCTTGCACAGAGGGATCTGGAAACGGTTCACATAGCATTCCCCTCGCTTTATTCCATTCACCCCAGATCTTGGTCCATTTCTGGGGGCAACCCCTCCCTTCATAGACCACCCTTTCCGTCTGCATACACCAATCCATATTCGTTTCCCAGTCACAGAGTTTGGGTAGCGTATTGCCCTTCCAGGTTCTGGCTATATTTCGTTTCGCCACAGCACTACCAAGGGTCACCCAGATCCTTTCCTTAGCCGTCAAGTCAGTTGCGTCCCACACATTCAAAAGGCAAAGACGGGGGTGACCTCCATACTTTTCCCGCAAACTTCCCACATTTTTGCGGTCACTTTACTCCAATACAACCGTATACTTGGGCACTCCCACCACTGATGGAGGTAGGTGCCAACTTGCCCACACCCCCGGGGGCACTGAGGGGAGCTCAGAATACCCATCCTGGCCAAAGCGACACCTGTATAGTAAACTCTATGAAGTAGTTTAAGTTGGACCAATTTAAATCTGGAGCGTACCCCAACCTCCCGTGGAGGTGACAACGCCTCTTGCCATTCCTCGTCATCTAGGTCCCCCACGTCCTCCACCCATTTTGCACGGACCTTCCCTAGAGCGTCTGGAGAATTTTTTAAAATTTTCCTATATGTCAAGGAGATTGCCTTTTCCTTTAAATAGTCATCAAGTAGCCTATCTTCTAGGAGCGAGGCTGCCGGGAGGTCAACTCCCAGAGGGACCGCCTCTTCATCTATTTTTTTTAAGTAACTCAGTTACTCCGGCCGAAAACAACCCCGGGCTGTTCTTATACCCTTGGGGGAGTCGCCAAAATTGACCTGTGACCCTAGCGCTGAGAAGGCTGTTAGATACCTGCTTTCAGGCGCTATATTTTGGCAAAAAAATCCATTTGAGATATCAAGTGTTGTTTTGTATTTTTTCCGCACAATGTTATTCATTAATGTGGCACTGTGTGCATTTTGAACTGCAAATGTTTTAGTGCAAGTGTTTATGTGTCTGTAATCTAAAACTAGACGATTTGTATTGTCAGGTTTCATGACTGGAAACAAAGGATTGTTCATTTGAGAGGTGCAAGTTTCAATCACCCCTTGGTATTCAAGTTAATCTAAGATCTCCCTGACCTGTTTTTTAGCTTCTTGCTTCATTGGATACTGCCTCTGTACAGTTGGAGTATTTTTTAAAGGAATAATGTGGTGGGTTGAATCCTCATCCCATCCAACATGGTTCTTGTATAATGCCGGAGCCTGGGCTACCGACCACTCCTGCGCATATGTGTGTTGCAAAGGCCTGGGAATATGGTCTGAGAAAGCCGGCATAATTACCGTTTCCCCTTTAGGACAATCCATGACGAATGTTGGCGGCCAATCTTGTTGAGCTAACAAAATGTCATAGTCAAACGTTAGGTTCTCCCAAAAGAGACCTCTCACTTTCCTACTTTTGTCCCCCTCCCTTTGAAGCGTTATTTCATATACTTTATGTGGGACACTTACTCTAGTATCAGGTGTTTCCACTGTGATATAATCATTCAAGTCCGCTGTCCCCAGAAATTCCATCAGGTTCTGGCGAGCTATTGTTACTTCTGCCGCACTGTCTAGCATAGTCAGAGCCCATTCCCCGTTCAGTAGTCGAGTCCTCAGAATTCTGGGCATGTCTGATCTTTAGACCTGCAACTTTCTACTTTTTGAACTGTGGCTTCTGCTTTTCTTCTTTTTTAGAAGTTTAATCTTGAGCGTGCTGCTTGTCTCTGGACTTTGTACGCTCTTCTTGTCTTTCTGACCATCCTTTCCTCTCTGAGTTTTTCGATGAACCCTGAAAGGAATGAGAGGAATGTGTATCAGTATCCTGATACCTGCCAGGTTTCCTAATATTATCCCTTTTCCTAAGGTTGTACCTCTTTTCAGAGGGCTCCTGTGGAGGAGATCTACCTCGGGATTGAGATCTGTTTCCTTTAAAGTTCTGTTGTTTTCTATTATCCCACTTCTTTTTAGAAGAAGCAGGTGTCTGCTTGGAAGTGTCCTTTTCAGGACTGCCCATCAGTTGTGGTTTTAAAGCTTTCCCACCCAAACTGTCTCTGCCTAATTCTGCATATGCAGTTTCAATTAGTTTGGGTAGCTCGTGTTGTTGATCTACAGGACTGAACTCCCTTAGGCATTGGCAGATAGCCACTGAAGCTGCTTCCCCTTTAATATTAGCTAGTATTATGGCTGATACCTGGGCATAGTTACCTAGTAACCTCATCCCTAAGTTCAGGGCAGGCTCTGCTCCGTACTCGTTCTGTATTTGTCTTAATACATCAGGTACTACTGCTAATGATTGGATACCATGAGTTTTGGTATAAATGGCAGCAAAGACTGTACCCCAAGAGGTACAATCCTCTACTTGTGGTGTTATTCCCATGGGCAAGCAGATTGTTAGCATTCTGTGTTTTTCATACGGGGTAGTATTTGGGAATACTGCCTCGAGCTGAGTTATTTTCTGAGCTACCCAGAACAGCATTTGTTCACGTTTAGGGGCATTTTGCCCATCACTGATTGTAATGTTTGTGGTGTGATTTTAGTTGCTGTACCCCGAGATTGAGTTCCATTTCGTTGCAACAGTTGCTGGTTGGACTGTGAAAGTCCTCATGATGAATTGCGCCAAGTTTCTATAGATTTTAATTAAATCTTTGTGTTGTATGAGTAAGTCTACCTGTGGCATTGTGTCAATGTCAGGATGTGGTGTGTATGCCGCTAATGTCGGCCATGTTGCCGCTTCTCCTCTGAGCGGGCCAAATCTTACTCTTCTTCTTATGTGTGGTAGGGCGCCTTTAAACCAGTATAAGTGTTCCTGGTACGTGAGTGGAATCTCTATGTCCTCAAACGGACCATATTCCACTGGTGCATCTCCTTCTGTATAAGAGTGAAATGTCTGTGTTCTTGCATTTGCTGCTGGGAATGTAACCCACGAAATAAAATACCTCTGTTTTGTTTGATTCGTGTGCCTCAGTCACGAAAGCTACTAAGCCACCCCTAGCTGATAAACCATTTTCTAACAGTTTCAGGGTGATTGTATGTCTGAATTTTTCTGCAATCGGGATTGCGTCCCTGTTAGAAATGGGATCTCTAGTTGGCAAGGGCTTGCACCTTTGTGCAAGTAGGGACCCTTCTTCCTAGTCAGGGTAAGGGTGTTACACTCGTGAAGTAACCCCTGCTCACCCTCATGGTAGCTTGGCACGAGCAATCAGGCTTAATTCAGAGGCAGTGTGTAAAGCATTTGCACATAACCAACAGTAATACAGTGTAAGCACTACAAACGGACACCACACCAGTTTAGAAAAATAACCAATATTTTATATACTCAAGACAAGACCAATTAAGACAAAAATCCACAATACTATACTTTACGAATGAATGCTTGATACGTTAACTTCTTCTTTGCAGGAATAGCACAAAAGCAAAGTTCGTACGAGTCGGTAGCTCCGTCCGAGCCTACCGCGATGCTGAAAACCACAGAGTCTAACAGTTCCAGCCGACCGCGTCGATACGGGCCAGCAGAGTCATGAACAGACTCGGTTACAGTACCTTTCTCGTTGTGGCTGGTACGGAGTGTACGAGCCGGTCGGCGTTCCTCGCGGTTGCGGTGCAAGACGGAGCGATGCAAGGTGCGGTGTCCCTCGATGCGGTGCAGGCAGCGGCTCGATGAGCGTCGTGCAGACGGAGTCGGTGAGTCCAAGGCGTGCGATGCAGGGTGAGACGATGCTCGATGCGGTGCTGACAGGTTGCGATGCAGGCGACCTAGCCGGAGTGCGGGAGCTGGTGTTGGACAGCGGTGCGAGTCGGAGCGGTGCGTCGCAGACGTGCGAGCGGTGCCCCAAATGCGGTGCGGTCACGACTCTTGAGCCAGTTGCAGCGACCGCGTCGGTCGGGTCCGGCTGGTTCAGTGAAGCGATGCGATGCGAACTGCGGTGCCCACAGGTCACGGTGCAAGCAGCGGCTTGGTGTTGGCGGCGTCGGACGTCGCCCACGGTGAGACCAGGGTTGCGATGCGAAGCGGGGCGATGCGGTCTGCGGTGCAAACAGGTCACCGGCCAGGGATGGATTCGGTTGACGGAGTCGGTTGCGGTTCCCTTCCTCTGTGGCAACTGAAACAGCGTTCCAGAAGCGGTACCCAGAGGTTTGTGAAGTCTTTGTAGTCCCTGAGACTTCTTAACAGGAGGCCAGCTCCGTTTCAGGCCCTTGGAGATACTCAGCACAAGTTTGTAGAAAGTTCAGTCCAGTCCTTTCACTGCCCAAGGCAGAAGCAGCAGCTGCAGGCCAACCCAACAAAGCAACAACACAGCAAAGGGGCAGTACTCCTCCTGGCAGCTCTTCCAGCTCTTCGTCTTGGCAGGTTCCTTGATTCCAGCGAGATCTAAATTCATGGGGTCAGGGCCCCAATATTTATATCCCAAATTCCTTTGTTCTCTGAAGGCAGAGAGGCCTTTGCCTAGTCCAAACCAGTTCTGGAGCACTTTGTTGACAAGTCTCCGTCCCTTCTTTCAGTGAGCAGGCCAGGGACATCAGACGCACCACAGGAGGTGGAGCCAGCATTGTGGAGGGAAGGCACTGTCCTATTCAGGGCCCAGGTGCGACCCCTCCCACCCATCTACATGTAGATCTTGCTATCCAGCCCTGTGCTGACTCACCCTGTCTCCTGGCATCCCCCAGCCCCTGTCACTCACACTCCAGACAAGGAATACACAACCTCGCAGAGGCAGGCTTGGATGGTTAGACAAGAAAATACCCACTTTCTAAAAGTGGTATTTTCAAACACAGAATGTTAAAACCAACTTCACTAAAAGATGCATTTTATCATTCTGAGTCCAGGCATACTAAACTCGAATTTCTACCATGTTCCCGGGGTCAGCTAGGATTATAAGCTGTAATAATCAAAACTGCCCATTCTGGCCTAGGGGGAACAGGTAGCCTTGCAATAGTGAAAAACGAACTAGGCTGTAATTCACTATCAGGACATGCCGCACACACCCGGGCATGTCCTACCTTTCGCATACAACGCACCCTGCCCACAGGGGTACCTTGGGCCTACCTTAGGGGTGACTAACAGGTAGCAAAGGGAAGGTTTAGGGACTTGCAAGTGTGTGCACTTGCCAAGTCGACATGGCAGCCCCAGGCTGCGCACAGGCTCTGCGATGGCAGGCCCGAGTTACACTTTACGGGCTGTTTGCGTGGGTGGCACAATCCAGTGCTACAGCCCACCAACAGCATTTGGTCTATAGGCCCTGGCACTCGCAGTGCGCTTTACAAGGGACTGACACATAAACCAAATAGGCCAATCATGGAAACACCAATCCATAACACATTTTATACAGGAGCACTTGCACTTTCCCACTGGACAGCAGTGAGGAAAGTGCGCAGAATCATTACACCAGCAAAAACAGAGTCAAAACTGGGAGGTCAGAAAGCAAAAAGTCAGGGGAAACACGCCAAAAGATGCCAAGTCTAACACATGTCCCCTCCAGCTGAAAGTAGGAGAACTACCCAACCCCATTGGAGTTCTCTTCACTAAGGCGGAAGAACCTGGACAGACCATCTGCGTTGGCGTGTTCTGTACCAGGACGGTGTTCCACCGTAAAGTCCATTCCCTGTAGGGAGATGGACCACCTCAGCAGTTTTGGATTCTCGCCCTCATTTGCATCAACCATCTGAGGGGCCAGTGGTCTGTCTGAACCCGGAAGTGAGTCCCAAACAGGTATGGTCTCAACTTCTTCAGCGCCCAGACCACAGCAAAAGCTTCCCTTTCTATGGCACTCCACCTCTGTTCCCTGGGAAGTAGTCTCCTACTAAGGAAGACTACAGGCTGATCCAGGCCCTCTTCGTTCAGTTGTGAGAGCACCGCTCCCACACCATGCTCTGAAGCGTCAGTCTGCACGACGAATTCCTTGGAGAAGTCAGGTGCCTTGAGCACGGGCGCCGTGCACATGGCTGCCTTCAGGGCATCAAAAGCTTTCTGGCAGGACTCAGTCCAGATCACTTTCCTGGGCTGCCTCTTAGAGGTCGATACAAAAGGGGATGATGGACGGAACGTTTGAGCCAATCAAACACTCACCCCCAGTCAACTGATCTGGGTTTAATCATTCATCATTCTTTAGCTCACTCCACCACCCCAGTTCAGACATGGCCATATGCAAATCAGTCTGACCCTGTGCCTCATGGGAACAGTCCAGCCCGAACTGCCAAGCCATGTCTTCCCTGGACCGGAAACAAGCATCCTAGGACCGGTTTCTGGCATTTCAGCCGTCATCAGCCAGGCTTGCTTGAATCCAGTGGCAAAGTGAGCAAGGGACCCACGTCTGGGCATACCCCCGCCAACTTAGGGCGACCAAAGCGATACAAAAGGGGATGATGGACGGAACGTTTGAGCCAATCAAACACTCACCCCCAGTCAACTGATCTGGGTTTAATCCATCATCATTCTTTAGCTCACTCCACCACCCCAGTTCAGACATGGCCATATGCAAATCAGTCTGACCCTGTGCCTCATGGGAACAGTCCAGCCCGAACTGCCAAGCCATGTCTTCCCTGGACCAGAAACAAGCATCCTAGGACCGGTTTCTGGCATTTCAGCCGTCATCAGCCAGGCTTGCTTGAATCCAGTGGCAAAGTGAGCAAGGGACCCACGTCTGGGCATACCCCCGCCAACTTAGGGCGACCAAAGCGATACAAAAGGAGATGATGGACGGAACGTTTGAGCCAATCAAACACTCACCCCCAGTCAACTGATCTGGGTTTGATCCATCATCATTCTTTAGCTCACTCCACCACCCCAGTTCAGACATGGCCATATGCAAATCAGTCTGACCCTGTGCCTCATGGGAACAGTCCAGCCCGAACTGCCAAGCCATGTCTTCCCTGGACCGGAAACAAGCATCCTAGGACCGGTTTCTGGCATTTAAGCCGTCATCAGCCAGGCTTGCTTGAATCCAGTGGCAAAGTGAGCAAGGGACCCACGTCTGGGCATACCCCCGCCAACTTAGGGCGACCAAAGCGATACAAAAGGGGATGATGGACGGAACGTTTGAGCCAATCAAACACTCACCCCCGTCAACTGATCTGGGTTTAATCCATCATCATTCTTTAGCTCACTCCACCACCCCAGTTCAGACATGGCCATATGCAAATCAGTCTGACCCTGTGCCTCATGGGAACAGTCCAGCCCGAACTGCCAAGCCATGTCTTCCCTGGACCGGAAACAAGCATCCTAGGACCGGTTTCTGGCATTTCAGCCGTCATCAGCCAGGCTTGCTTGAATCCAGTGGCAAAGTGAGCAAGGGACCCACGTCTGGGCATACCCCGCCAACTTAGGGCGACCAAAGCGATACAAAAGGGGATGATGGACGGAACGTTTGAGCCAATCAAACACTCACCCCCAGTCAACTGATCTGGGTTTAATCCATCATCATTCTTTAGCTCACTCCACCACCCCAGTTCAGACATGGCCATATGCAAATCAGTCTGACCCTGTGCCTCATGGGAACAGTCCAGCCCGAACTGCCAAGCCATGTCTTCCCTGGACCGGAAACAAGCATCCTAGGACCGGTTTCTGGCATTTCAGCCGTCATCAGCCAGGCTTGCTTGAATCCAGTGGCAAAGTGAGCAAGGGACCCACGTCTGGGCATACCCCCGCCAACTTAGGGCGACCAAAGCGATACAAAAGGGGATGATGGCCCCCTTTTGTATCACCTCTTAGAGGTCAGCTCTGTTAAGGGGGCAACGATGGTGCCATAGCCCTTAACAAATCTCCTATAGTAACCGGTGAGACCTAAGAAGGCTCTCACCTCTGTCTGGGTCTTGGGGGGTTCCCAAGCCAGAATGGTGTCAATCTTGGGTTGTAGGGGCGCCACCTGGCCGCTTCCTACCTGGTGTCCCAAGTACACCACAGAACCCTGCCCGATCTGGCACTTACTGGCCTTGATCGTGAGGCCTGCACCTTGCAGAGCCCTCAACACTTTCTCAAGGTGCTGTAAATGTTCTTCCCAGCTGGAACTGAACACAGCAATGTCATCCAGGTAGACGGCACTGAAATCCGGCCAACACCTGATTGACCAACCTCTGAAAGGTGGCAGGGGCATTCTTCAACCCAAAGGGCATCACCCGGAATTGGTAATGACCTTCTGGGGTTGAGAATGCTGATCTCTCCTTGGCCCCATCGGTTAAGGCAATCTGCCAGTACCCAGACGTCAAATCAAACGTGCTGAGGAACCGGGCAGCTCCCAACCGATCAATGAGCTCATCAGCTCTGGGGATGGGGTGCGCGTCAGTCCTGGTGACGGCATTGAGCCCACGGTAGTCCACACAAAACCGGAGTTCTGGAGTGGCACCGGGCGCCGCAGCCTTTGGGACCAAGACCACTGGGCTGGCCCAAGGACTGTGGGAGGGCTCAATCACCCCTAACGCCAACATCTTAGAGACCTCCTCCTTGATGCTGGCTCTGACCCGGTCAGTCAACCTGTAAATCTTGTGCTTCACAGGAGGGCTGTCACCGGTGTCCACGTCATGGGTACACCAGTGAGTAACACCGGGGGTCAGAGAGAACAGTGGGGCGAACTGTCCCAACAACTGGCGACAGTCCCCCTGCTGCTCCTGAGTCAGAGTAGGGGAGAGGATCACACCCTCTACTGACCCATCATGCTCTTTGGTAGACAGGAGGTCAGGGAGAGGCTCACTCTCCTCTTCCACCCCATCATCTGTCGCCAAGAGCATACTCACTTCGGACCTCTCGAAGTGGGGCTTGAGCGGTTCACGTGAAGGACCCTCAAAGGGTTCCTTGGAGCCTGCAAATCCACCAGGTAGGTGACGTCACTTTTGCGCTCCTTTACCTCATATGGCCCAGTCCACTTGTCCTGCAAGGCACAAGGTGCCACTGGGGCCATGACCCACACTTTTTGCCCAGGTTGAAATTCGACCAGAGTGGCATTCTGGTCATACCATCTCTTCATTTCTTCCTGGCTTGCTTCTAGGTTCGCCTGAGCGAGTTTCCTGAAGCGGGCAGTTTGGTTTCTAAAGGCCAGCATGTAGCTAAATAAATCCTGGGGAGTTTTCCTGGGAGCTGCCTCCCAGCCTTCCTTTACCAAACTCAGAGGTCCTCTGACAGGGTGGCCATACAGGAGCTCAAAGGGGCTGTACCCAAGAGACTTCTGAGGCACCTCCCTGTATGCAAAGAGTAGGCATGGCAAGAGGACGTCCCACTTACGCCTCATGGGTTCTGTTAGACCCTTGATCATGCCTTTCAAGGTCTGGTTGAATCTCTCCACCAGACCGTTTCCTTGTGGGTGGTAAGGAGTGGTGAACTTGTAGGTTACACCACACTCCTTCCACAGGGATGTCATACTTCGATATGAAATTGGTCCCCCTATCAGAAACCACCTCTCTGGGGAATCCCACACGGGAAAAGATCCCCATTAACGCCCGGCCCACCACTGGCGCCGTCGTTGTCCTGAGAGGGATTGCCTCCGGGTACCGGGTGGCATGGTCCACCAAGACCAGGATGTACCTGTTGCCCATGGCTGTCTTGGGATCCAGTGGCCCCACAATATCCATCCCTACCCTTTCAAAGGGTGTTCCAACAACAGGAAAAGGTTGGAGAGGAGCTTTGACCTTCCTCCCACTCTTACCACTTGCCTGGCAAGTTTGGCAAGACCTACAGTGTGCATCTGACTGCCTTCGCATTTGGGGCCAAAGAAGTGGGTGACAAGCCTGTCAAAGGTCTTGTCCTGCCCCAAATGTCCTGCCAAAGGCACGTCATGAGCCAGACCCAGTAGGAAGGTCCTGAAGCGCTGGGGTACCACCAGCACACGGGCTGACCCAGGCTCAGCAACCTTAGGCTCACTGTATAGGAGACCACTCTCCCAGTAGATCAGATGTGACCCGGACTGATTACCAGCTGCCTGGTCTGCAGCCTGCCGCCGCAGACCCTCTAGAGTAGGGCACTCGTTCTGCTCCCTGCAGAACTCCTCCCTGGTGGGACCCCCTTCTTGCTGCCAATGGGTCAGCTCAGAGATGTCTCCCAGTTCGGCTACCTGCTCCCCTGTAGGCACCGGGCGTCCCCCTCGAGGTCCGCCTCCTCCCGGTCCGTGGGAACTTCGGGGGCCGGTTTCCCGCGCCCCTGCCCTTTCTCTTGGCAGGGACTTGGGCCACTGTTTCAGGCTCCAAGTCCTCTTGATCACCCTTTTGGCTGCCATTGACCGAGTAGACACACATGCCCACTCTGGCAACCCAAGCATCTCCAAGTGAGACCTGAGCTCAACCTCCTTCCATAAGGACTGCTCCAGGTCGTTTCCTAGCAGACAATCTACAGGCATGGTAGGGCTAACAACCACCCTCAAGGGACCTGAGACCCCCCCATTCAAAGGGAACCTGTGCCACCATACACTGGCGCTCAGAGTTGTCTACAGCAACTACTTGGTGGAATGCTCCTGGGACTACTTGCTTCTCAGATACCAGGTGACACCGGACTGAGGTCACACTGGCTCCAGTGTCTCTGAGAGC
Organism: Calotriton arnoldi; assembly: GCA_963921515.1. Lineage (NCBI taxonomy): Eukaryota > Metazoa > Chordata > Amphibia > Caudata > Salamandridae > Calotriton > Calotriton arnoldi. The sequence continues at coordinate 31,584 of CAWUFW010015067.1, forward strand.
CTCTACCCTGTTCCCATTGATGGTCACCCAGGTGCTATATTTCTTTGTGTTAGGGGGCACCTGGTTTCCTGGGACCATCTCACTGTCCCCTAGTGAGACAAGGGTCATTTCTGCGGGATCCCCACCCTCCTGTGGGCACCCCTCCTCCCCAAGCGCTACACTAGCCAACACTTTGGACTGTCCACCGGTGGGTGGCTGTGTGCCCTTCGGGCACTTGGGGTCCCCCTTAAAGTGACCTACCTGGTCACATGCATAACACTTGCGGGGGCCGGTCTCAACAGGCTTCCCTGTAGAGACCCCTTTCTTCTTATCACCGGGGGGCTGGGAACCTTTACCCTGGGTACTAGTTTGGGGCCCTTTAGAGAACTCCTGTGCTTTACCCTTGTCCCCCCACCTTTCTGCTGGGGACCCTGCCCACCTTTGGCTGAGTCTCCCCAAACGCTTTCTTGTGGACCCTGGTACTCACCCAGCGGTCCGCTTCCATAGCAAGCTTCCTGGGGTCAGTTAGCTTACTATCAACTAGGTGCTGGCGCAGATCTGCAAAACATAGACTAGACAAGTGCTCTCATGCAATCAAGTTGTAGAGCCCCTGAAAATCTGTTACACTACTGCCCTTCACCCAACCATCCAGAGACCTGCAGAACACATCCACACATTCCAACCAAGTGTTGGCATCAGACTTCTTACTGGACCTGAACTGATCCCTGTACTTTTCAGGAGTAAGACCATACTTCGTGAGAAGGGCATCCTTCATGTCAGCATAGGTGAGGTGATACCCCTTACCCAAAGCTATCAGAGCATCCCTTGCTTCTTCAGGGAAAAGTGGCCACAATCCTGCTCCCCAATTCTCCTCAGGGACCCCATTCATGTGTATGGCTGCCTCATAACCCTGAAACCACCTTTGTATGTCATCCCCCTTCTTGAACTCCTTGCCTACGTTCTTGGGAATGTGCACAATCCTGTCTGCCTTTCTGGACGAATTGCTGCCACCATCTGAGCCTGACTTACTCCTAAGTTCCAGCTCCTTCAGTTCTCTCTCATGCTCTAAGAGCATCTTCCTCTCTTCTATGGCCAATCTCTTCTCCTCCCACTCACTCTCCAGCCTGAGCTTCTGCAGCTCAAACTGCCTTGCCTCCCGCCTGTCCTCCAGCTCCTCTGGGGACAGACTGCTGCTGCCTGACCTGGCGGGTTCCCCCCTACCCAAAAGCACATCCACCCTGGAAATAGGCTCCTCCACCTCCTCACTGAGATCACCAGGCTGCCCATTGGCATGTCTGGCTGCTACCCAGGCCCTCAGCGCCTAATGTAGCTCCTCCTTCCTTGTGAGGCCTTTAATTTGGACTTTCAGGTTTTTACAAATCGCTCGTAACTCCTTTACGGCGTAGGATTCCAACCTATCCTCCTCCAAGATAACTTCCAGAGATGCAACGGATGATGCAATTGATTCAGGCATGACAAAAGTAGTGAGTTGAAAACTGGCAAGATCAAAAATAGGCCAAAAGAAAAAGAACCAGTATGTGGTACGTAATGGTCTGCGATATGGTAGTAGTGCACACCAATCACTGTAAGTCAAGTGCAAACACAAGTCCTATCCTCACCGCTGACAACCAATGTTAGAAATGGGATCTCTAGTTGGCAAGGGCTTGCACCTTTGTCCAAATAGGGACCCTTCTTCCTAGTCAGGGTAAGGGTGTTACACTCGTGAAGTAACCCCTGCTCACCCTCGTGGTAGCTTGGCACGAGCAGTCAGGCTTAATTCAGAGGCAGTGTGTAAAGCATTTGCACATAACCAACAGTAATACAGTGTAAGCACTACAAACGGACACCACACCAGTTTAGAAAAATAACCAATATTTTATATACTCAAGACAAGACCAATTACGACAAAAATCCACAATACTATACTTTACAAATGAATGCTTGATACGTTAACTTCTTCTTTGCAGGAATAGCACAAAAGCAAAGTTCGTACGAGTCGGTAGCTCCGTCCGAGCCTACCGCGATGCTGAAAACCACAGAGTCTAACAGTTCCAGCCTACCGCGTCGATACGGGCCAGCAGAGTCATGAACAGACTCGGTTACAGTACCTTTCTCGTTGTGGCTGGTACGGAGTGTACGAGCCGGTCGGCGTTCGTCGCGGTTGCGGTGCAAGACGGAGCGACGCAAGGTGCGGTGTCCCTCGATGCGGTGCAGGCAGCGGCTCGATGAGCGTCGTGCAGACGGAGTCGGTGAGTCCAAGGCGTGCGATGCAGGGTGAGACGATGCTCGATGCGGTGCTGACAGGTTGCGATGCAGGCGACCTAGCCGGAGTGCGGGAGCTGGCGTCGGACAGCGGTGCGAGTCGGAGCGGTGCGTCGCAGACGTGCGAGCGGTGCCCCAAATGCGGTGCGGTCACGACTCTTGAGCCAGTTGCAGCGACCGCGTCGGTCGGGTCCGGCTGGTTCAGTGAAGCGATGCGATGCGAACTGCGGTGCCCACAGGTCACGGTGCAAGCAGCGGCTCGGTGTTGGCGGCGTCGGACGTCGCCCACGGTGAGACCAGGGTTGCGATGCGAAGCGGGGCGATGCGGTCTGTGGTGCAAACAGGTCACCGGCCAGGGATGGATTCGGTTGACGGAGTCGGTTGCGGTTCCCTTCCTCTGTGGCAACTGAAACAGCGTTCCAGAAGCGGTACCCAGAGGTTTGTGAAGTCTTTGTAGTCCCTGAGACTTCTTAACAGGAGGCCAGCTCCGTTTCAGGCCCTTGGAGATACTCAGCACAAGTTTGTAGAAAGTTCAGTCCAGTCCTTTCACTGCCCAAGGCAGAAGCAGCAGCTGCAGGCCAACCCAACAAAGCAACAACACAGCAAAGGGGCAGTACTCCTCCTGGCAGCTCTTCCAGCTCTTCGTCTTGGCAGGTTCCTTGATTCCAGCGAGATCTAAATTCATGGGGTCAGGGCCCCAATATTTATATCCCAAATTCCTTTGTTCTCTGAAGGCAGAGAGGCCTTTGCCTAGTCCAAACCAGTTCTGGAGCACTTTGTTGACAAGTCTCCGTCCCTTCTTTCAGTGAGCAGGCCAGGGACATCAGACGCACCACAGGAGGTGGAGCCAGCATTGTGGAGGGAAGGCACTGTCCTATTCAGGGCCCAGGTGCGACCCCTCCCACCCATCTACATGTAGATCTTGCTATCCAGCCCTGTGCTGACTCACCCTGTCTCCTGGCATCCCCCAGCCCCTGTCACTCACACTCCAGACAAGAAATACACAACCTCGCAGATGCAGGCTTGGATGGTTAGACAAGAAAATACCCACTTTCTAAAAGTGGTATTTTCAAACACAGAATGTTAAAACCAACTTCACTAAAAACTGCATTTTATCATTCTGAGTCCAGGCATACTAAACTCGAATTTCTACCATGTTCCCGGGGTCAGCTAGGATTATAAGCTGTAATAATAAAAACTGCCCGTTCTGGCCTAGGGGGAACAGGTAGCCTTGCAATAGTGAAAAACGAACTAGGCTGTAATTCACTATCAGGACATGCCGCACACACCCGGGCATGTCCTACCTTTCGCATACAACGCACCCTGCCCACAGGGGTACCTTGGGCCTACCTTAGGGGTGACTAACAGGTAGCAAAGGGAAGGTTTAGGGACTTGCAAGTGTGTGCACTTGCCAAGTCGACATGGCAGCCCCAGGCTGCGCACAGGCTCTGCGATGGCAGGCCCGAGTTACACTTTACGGGCTGTTTGCGTGGGTGGCACAATCCAGTGCTGCAGCCCACCAACAGCATTTGGTCTATAGGCCCTGGCACTCGCAGTGCGCTTTACAAGGAACTGACACATAAACCAAATAGGCCAATCATGGAAACACCAATCCATAACACATTTTATACAGGAGCACTTGCACTTTCCCACTGGACAGCAGTGAGGAAAGTGCGCAGAATCATTACACCAGCAAAAACAGAGTCAAAACCGGGAGGTCAGAAAGCAAAAAGTCAGGGGAAACACGCCAAAAGATGCCAAGTCTAACAGTCCCCATCTTCTTCTCCGGCTGAGAGGTGCAGATCTACTACATTATCTCTTGTCACTGTCATTTTTGTAAAGAAGAAGTTTGTTCAAGGGAACTAAGATAAGGTTTTTATGCACAATTTTAGGGACACTGTGTCCTTCAAGCTTGATTAACCAACAGCCAATAAATAGGATTTTTTAGCCTACTCACCTGTGGCGGAGTTTGTGCCCGCCCACTCCAGACGTCTCTGGTGTTTTGTGAGTAGGGGTCTCTGAGAATAGCACGACTGAACTACTCAGATTTTACTGTTAAATAAGTACCCAACCAACGTTGGCGGTGCCATGTCGTGTAGTTCCTATATACCCTACACAGGATCTGCGCGTTTCGGATAACATAAACTGTGGATTTGGTGGCTGACTGATTCCGTGCACCCCCACCGGATACGTTAGCCTGTTTGCAAAAGCTAGCTCACAGTGCCTCTAGAATCTCCTTTCATCGGGGAGAGAATAGTTTCTGGCAACCTCAGAACTTGACAACCCTGATCCCCCAGGATCGTGGAAACAATATACTACTTTTCTCTCAGTCACTCGTGCTTACTTATTTTGTCTCAGGGATACACAGAATAAAACAGTCTGGGCGTTTCAATAAGGATTTATTGAACAGTTGTTATTCTAGTGTAGAATAGATGAGCTGCAACAACCATTAGACAGTAGCATAGATATATGGTTAGCAGTACTACGAAAGTAAAGGGATAGTATAGTTCTACCATCTTGCAGTAATCATGAATATATACAAGTACATAAAACACATGATAAGAAAGGGCGTACTCCTACGATGTCTCCCTAACTAGATGTACCTATATGTACCTAGCATCTGTGTAGGTGTTATGCCAAGAATCCCTCTAGGATCTAGTCCACCCCATTCCCTGAGAGTTAGAGAATGTGGGACCCCGTCCTGGTCTCGAGTTGGACAGCCCGCGAGGGATGGTAGACCACTGCTAGCTGGAGCTTCTGCATGCAGGAACCTCAGCGTCTCTGGTCAGTGTGTCAGCCGGGAAGTCACGGTCTCCTCTTGCTGTCTAAGCAAGACATGATGTATATATACCCATAGGTATCCCCAGGGGTCCCTGCTGTGTTACTGTGTCAGCCTAAAGGATGACGTCAGGCTTGAACTTTAACATAGATATTATACAGGAGATGTTCATCCTGCTGTGCTTCCAAGAAGCCTCATGCATAATGTATGAGTTTCGATCCAGGGAAAATCCCGCGTTCTGAATGCAGTGTCGTATCTAGGTAAAAGGTCAGTCCCTATGAACCGTTATGTATGTAATGTAGGGAAGGATATAGGTGAAAGGTTGCAGTGTTTCCTGTGCCTATATAGGGTACCCTATATGGAATATAACAGTATTATCTACAAGCATTGCCTTTTGTTAGCTTATTGTCAGTTAGTTACTTCTTCAAGGGACCAATGTGACTCACATTTTCGTCCCTCCTTCCTCTCATCAGTATTGGGAACAATGGGAATGCGCCTATATATGTGGAGCAACTCTATATAACAGGTCAAGTAATGACCCCACGCACGGCGTGAGGCGTCATCGTTTTGTTTTGTTTCTTTTTCACTGAGTGTGGTTGCCATGCAGACGTGTCTAGTGCTAAAGTGGTCCAAGCTGTTTCTTGTGGCTCCATTACAAAATATGAATGGAATGGAGCTGCGGATAAAATGCACTCATGATTTTTCATTTACAAGGAAGCTCCTTTGAAAACAAACCTTATTATATTAAAGATTTACAAGGGTTTGCAAGCTGTTTTTTATGGCAAGGAAAAACAGGGGATGAGTTCCAAGTTATTTCATTTGGATCCGTAATATTAGAGAAACAACTTATTTTTGGATATGTGGTTTATCTCTGCTAGTGAATTATTTCTAAATAAAACTTACTGACATGTAGTTGCTCTCTAGTAGTACATCTTTCTAGCTTCTTTTTAAGGAATTTAAATTATTCCATTGTATTTCATAATTTAAACACTGTTCATGGGTACTGAAATAAAAAATCTATCTTTGTTCCCTTTCTGAGAAAATAGTTTGTGGGTCAGGGTGTTTTGGTGGTATCCAAGGTTTAATGATAATGAGCAAATGTGAATCCTCTTTGGTATGTCCCTTCTGTTAGACGTGACAGCCTGAGAGTGGTATTCCCCAAACTTTTTGCCTGCTTATCTGCACTTTTTGCAGTGTTTTTTTTGTTAGCCTTATGACTCTGAGCACTTTACTACTGCTAACCAGTGCCAAATTGCATGTGCTTCTCCCCTAAACATGGTTTCATTGACCTATCAACAATTGTTATATTTAATTTTCTTTGTAAGTCCCTAGGAGAGTGTACTACCTGTGCCCAGGGCCTGTAAATTACATGCTACTAGTGGGCCTGCAGCACTGATTGTGCCACCCATACAAGCAGTCCTTCAAACAGGTCTCAGGCCTGCCACTGGAGAGCCAGTGTGTGCAGTTTATACTGACCTGTTGACTTGGCTTTTAAAATCCCTTGCCAAGCCTCAAACGCCCCTTCTATTACATATGTCACCCCTAAAGTAGGCCCTAGGTAGCCCATAGAGCAGGATGCTATGTAGGTAAAAGGTAGACATGTACTTTTAAGTTGTACATGTTCTGATAGTGAAAAACACATTCGTTTTCACTACTGTGAGGACTACCCCTCTCATAGGTTAAAATTGGGAATTCCTTATTACACTTTTAAGCTGTAATCCCTGAATGAGGAGTAGCTATTTCATGTTTATTATCATTGGAATGGTAATTATAAATCCTCTTTGCTGGCAAAGTTGGATTTAACATTGCTATTATAGAAATGTCACTTTGAGAAAGATGTCACGTCTGGGGTGGGTGACAGCTGGACTTTGTGCATTACCTCTAGACAACCACACACAAAGAAAGGAGCGGTTTGACTGAGTGCCCATCTGCATCCTGATGACTCATCCTGGGCAGGATGGGAGGGAGGAGGTGACACTTAAACCTGAATGGGCAGTGTCCTGTCTTCCCACAAAGAGTTGATTACCCCCCTGTAGTGAGTCTGGAGCGAGGGCTGGGAAGGGTGGACCTCTGTACACTTCAAAGCCCCTCTATAAAGTCACCTCTACTTCAAAGGTACAAATGGGTATAAGTACTGGGTCTCTGACCCCACCAAATCAGGCACTTCTGGACCTGTAAAGAAACTCTTCCAGGAAGAAGGACTGCCAAGCTGCTACAAGGACTGCAACTCTGCTGGACTGCTGCTCTGGGAGAACTGACTTTCTGCTGTGCTGCCCTGCTGCCTACTACCCTCTGCCCCTGCTGAGGTAGGACTGGACTCTTACTTGAACCCAGAGTAATCTCCAAGAGCATGTTGGCTTTCCTCCTATTTTGAGACTCATGAATATCAAAGTCTAACCTCCTGTACCTGGTCTACTGGAAGTGGATCCAGGTGCTTGCTCCAGAATCAATGCATCGCCGCTGTTGTGGGAACAGACCCGGTGCATCAGATTCGGAACCAATGCATCGTTGTCTGGAGAAAATCGACGCATCACCTCATGTGCAGGAATTGACACTGACACATTGCTTGGCTGAGCCCCTCATCTAGTTGTTGCAACTAGCATCAAGGTACTTTGTTCAGTGGAGCTTGCATGTTTCCTGTATCTGGCCCATGTTCCTTCGCAGTCAGCCTGAACTTTTGACTTTGCTCCGGTCCAGCGCGACCACATAACCCCCATAGGCACTTACTGCTTCTACGCTATTTTTACTTTTAATCTTTACAAATTTATATCTCAACTTTAACTTAATGGATTTTTGTCATTTCGGTCTTGTTTTATTTATAAAATCATAATCTCTTTTCTTAAACTAGTGTGGAGTCATTTTGTGGTGGTTTCACTGTGTTACTGTTTGAAGTGTTGCACAAATATTTTGCACGTTGACTCTTAAATTAAGCCTGACAGCTCTGTGCCAAGCTACCAGAGGGTGAGCATAGGTTAATTTAAAGCATGTTTCTTACTTACCCTGACTAGGGTTCTGGTTCCTGCTTGGACAGAGTGCATACCTCTGCCAACCAGAAACTCAATTTCTAACACCTTCTCTTAGAAATGGCAGGCCATTCATGTTACACTTATGTTGCATCTATGTTCATACATCCATAGCTTTACTTTCCTAGTTTCATTCCTAAATATATAAGGCCGCAAGGAGCAACATTAGCCATTACTTTGTCATTGTCCAAGTGGAAGGGATGTGGAAAAGCTATTTGCATTGGCGTGGCCAGTTCAAGTTTCACATTGTGCTATCAAATTTACTTTATTTAAGGAGAGGGACTACCTCAACAGTTTTGAACCTTCCTTTATTGTCTGATTTTGTCTGTAATCCCACTCTGTCAAGCTTAGCCCCAATCACTAACCTTACCCACAGTGATTCCTTCACATCTGCAGACTCCACCTGGGAGAGGACTAACCCTAGCCTACCCACAGATGCATCCCAGCAGGCGAACAGTACCAACATGCCAGTAACATAACGTGACCCATGGCGGGGTGCTTCAATCCAGTTTCTTGGGTAGGCCTCACTTCCAGCTGGTAGGCTGGCATGAAATTTCCCGCTTGCTCCTAAGGTCTGTTAGTTCCCAACGTCTTGCTTTTGGAAGTAGTTTGAGATTCTTTCCCCTTTTCATAATTTTGGAGCCCTAAGGAGATCTATTCATAATACCTCCCTCCTCTCTCATGCGGAATCCCCCCTTACTATTTCCCCTTTCCCTGGCTTACCATCACAAGACCTCCCATGCATTCGCTAAACCCGCCCTTTAGTGAGGATAGGTTGAACGACATCAAGAGTGATCTTAAACTAGTTAAAGAGAGCCTTATGATCTTATTACACCTCTCTTTAAAATCGGAAAAGTTGAGGGAGTTCAGTACGACTTTGGAGATTAAACAACCTAACCTTTCTACAATGATCAATTACTTCCGAAGGGAAATATTGGCCAGGGATATCAAAAGGAATACTCTCTGGAATTCTCGGCCTTACCTTAATAATCACTTGAGACCTAATAGGGTTACTGATCACCTGACTGAGGTGGACATTCATTCCCTACTACTTTCATACAACTCAGATCTTATTGAATCGATCCCCTCCATATTCAATATCCAAACGATACCCTCAAATCTGTTTAGGGAACCCAGCGTCAACCTCCGTTCTATGAGCAAAGAAATCCTACAAACCATCCAAACAAAACACCTTGAAACTGTAAAGACCAAATCTCGCATCAAATCGATGCTTATCAATTGCAGATCAGCGGTAAGGCATGCAGCTGACATTGCACACCTCATACTCTCATATGACTTAGACATCTTGATCTTAACTGAAACTTGGCTCAAGGACACCTCTACACCAATCCTGGACATTCTAGTCCCCCCTGACTATGACATCATTAGAATGGATAGACTAATTAAAACCGAGGGTGGCATTGCCTGCATCCATAGATCCGCCCTCTCCGTGTAACAGACTAAATCAGCACCAATGTCCTCTTATGAACACCTAGATCTTGAAATCTTAAACAATGACAAAACAATTTGCTCACTCCACATGATATATCACCCTCCTGGAGACAATCCTCTGTTCACTGAACAAATAGTGGAGACTATGTTAGTCAACACGGTCCAATCCCATAACCATACCTTCCTTGGTTATTTCAACTTACATTGGAAGAATGAAAATGATCCATTAGTACATACCTTCAAGACCTTCCTAACTGACCTGAACCTCATCCAATCCTGCAACAAGCCTACACACTACAAAGGTGCCACACGAGATCTCATCATTGCCAAGGATAATATCATACAATTGGATGACATATTACCTTGCTATTGGTCAGATCACTTCTTAATCTCCTTCAGCATCTTAGAAAAGGTGTTGATTAGACATGGTCAACCTCAGAAAAATAAACAATGGGCACGTGAGTTGAGAAACATCAACATAAATGATCCTACCACCATGAGCAATAATCTTCTGCTGCCACTCCCTAACATGACAAATCTCGAGGAACTCACTCAGCACTACACCCACTCCATGACTGATATCTTTGATGCCCTGGCCCCCCTGCAACTCAAAAGAATCCCTAGCAAGCATTCTAAACCCTGGTTCAACGGCTCCCTCAATGTGGAACGACGTAAACTCAGACTTGATGAAGGAACGTAGAGAAACTTTCCGTCCCTAAACAACCTCAAACAACTAAGAAAGACTAGGAAAGCTTATAACAAACATATACGAACTGCCAAATCTGATCACTTTAGATCACAGCTGGATAAGGCCAAAAACAGACCAAAAAAACTCTTCGAAATCATCAATCAACAAACCAAACACTCTAACCAAGTCGGAACTCTCAAGGACTCAATACCAAGCTGCGAGGATTTTTCAGCCCATTTAATTGGGAAAACAAGAAATATTGAATTAGATCTGCAACTCTCCCTACAAGACCTACAAAATCAGACTCTCTACTCCGACGCCTCAGGTACACCTGGGCTGAGCTCTCCACTGACGGAATTTGTTGCATACACTCCAAAAAATGATGCTTCTTGGAATACCTTCAGACTACCGGACGATGCTGAGCTACTTAACATCATGACCACATTAAAACCATCAAATCACTTCTTTGATCCTATGCCCTCCAAACTCTTTAATGAACTTATCCCGTCCATTTTCCCTCTTTGGTTGAAGATTGTACATGAATCTCTCACACAAGGAGTTATCCCCGACTGCCTCAAGATCGGGCAAGTCACGCCCATCCCAAAGAAACCTATGACAGACTTATTTGACCCTAACAACTTCCGACCAATCTCCAATATAATGACTCTGTCCAAACTTCTTGAGAAGTATGTACATACACAACTCTGCAACCACATTGAGCATTTCCAACTACTCGACCAACACCAATCAGACTTCAGATCTGGTCACAGTACCGAAACTGCATTAACACACATAGTAGACGATGCCTTAAGAATACTTGCCCAAAACGAACCCTGCCTAATTATTCTGTTGGATCTTTCCTCAGCGTTTGACACGGTCAAACACGACAAACTAATTAACCTGCCAGAAACAAGGATGGGGTTATCAGGTCCAGTCCTAAATTGGTTTGCCTCTTTCCTTCAAAATAGATCTAAAAAAAATCAAAATCAACAATGACCTTTCCAACGGTACGCAGGTCTCTATTGGAGTTCCACAAGGATCCGCACTCTCACCCACTCTCTTCAACCTCTACCTGGAACCTCTCACCAAAATTCTGAAACGATCTGACATTCAATATCATATGCACGCAGATGATACCCAACTGCATATGAAAATCTCCTCTCCGGACGACATAACTACCCTCAACCATGTTGTTTTGGAAACTCAGCAGTGGTTAGCTCACAACCACCTTATGTTAAATACACTCAAAACAGAATTCCTCCTGATTGCCCCCCATAACCACACTGCACCCATTCAGGACTGGCTCAAGCAACTAACAGCCCTCAATTGCACCCCTCATGAATGAAATGAATGAATGAAATGAATTTGTACTTGTAAAGCACACTGCTACCCTGAGGCATCCTGGCGCTGAACGCATACCGCTGTGGAACCCTTCCTGGCTTTTCCCTGTGAAATGTCCACTCCTGGGCACCCCCAAGGTGAAGCCAGGCATCCCAGCGCTGGTGGGGCCGTTGTGGAGATTAAGCAAGCTATTGCCCAGAGTTGCAGAGTGGGACCCATGATTAGAATAGGCACCGAGGCGAGAATTATCAGGTCCGAGGAAGTTGAGCCCAAGACCCGCCGAGGCGGGAATTGAACCCTGGTCCCGGGCCAGATCTCTGCATCAGGGTCTGCCGCTCTAACCATTGAGCCACACTTCTCCTCATGGTGTGAACTCCGCTAGATCACTCGGCTTAAACCTGGACAAATGCCTGAATATGCAAGATCACATCAGTGCAACAACAAGAGGAGCCAACCACCAACTTTGCGCACTAAGGAAAATCAAACCTTTCCTGCCGCCTACTGACCTGAAACAAGCTGTCCAATCCCTAGTTATCTCCCGTTTAAATGACGGAATTGTTACTCTGGCAGGGCTACCCAAAGCTGAACAGGCCCCTTTAAGGGCCACTCTGAACTCTGCTGCCAGACTCATCACAGGCTCAAAAAAGCATGACCACATCACATCAGACCTACTCCATCTCAACTGGCTCCCCATCGATTCAAGGATCAGGTATAAAACAGCCTGCCTAACGCACAAAGCACTCCATCAGAACACACCCACTTACCTGGCAAATATACTTGAGTTATCGTGTGGGAATCGCGAACTAAGAAGTTCACACACTTTACTGCTGAAACCACCAAAGTTCAAAAAGAAGAAACATACAGCTGTGCCTTCTCAGGGCTTTCTCCGAGAATTTGGAACGCCCTCCCACTAGAAATTAGAATGAACCCCTCGACCAATGCATTTAAAAAAGAAGTCAACGGTTTGCTCCGGAACAGTTACCTGTGACATTAGTCCCTCAGCCTCACAACTAATGGGCATTGAACTACAACCCTGTATTCCCTGTCCACTACGCAATCTTCATCTTGTTAACTGTTTACATGTCTACTTTGTCTCCATTGTTTCTTCTACTGCAGAAGCTTAGCTATCTATTTTGTCCTCATGTACCAGCTCACCAGCTGGCTTCGCTGTACAGCGCTTTGATACCCAGCTGGGTCTTGTTCGCGCTCTATAAAACTCTTCAAATAATTTGTGAGCCTTGCTGTTCCCCTCTTTTCTCTACTGTGGGCCTACCACCCCTATCTTGGGATAGCACACACAAACCGACTGGGCTTCCAAGTATATAGCCTAATAGAAGTCTTCTCTTTATAACCCATCATCCAGCCCTATAGTGTTTTCAATGAGATGTAAACAAAGTCATCCCAAGACTGTTGTAACTCTTTGAGGGTGTCTCTAAACTTCTTACGGTAGTCTTTAGGGAGGAGACCATATGTTGTAAAGAGGATTATTAGTAGTGATAAGTAGGGACCTACCACTAGTAATAAGGCCACAAACACAATGAAAGGGTCAATCAAGGTCTCAATAAATTACTCCCTTGCTTGACCCTTGATAGCTGGCAACAAGCAGGCAGGCTTAAATTAGGAAACAAGGAAAGGATGATTTAACTAGATTTAGAATTTATCAAAAAGAAATTTTTAATTTAATACAATAATTTCGATAAGGAAAGGCTGTCTAATGATTCAATCAATGAAACGGCGCAAGTGACCAATATTTACATTGACAAGGTGAATAAAGTGCAGATGTGACATAATCAGTGTATATAAAACGTAAGTGATAATGCAAGCTAATGAAGAGATATTTACAAATTTAAAATATGAAAACATTGTCCAATTTCAAAGTATAATACAAATGTCTCAAGCTCAGGAATTGATCTACATTCGTTTTTGAAAGCAATGAGACCTATTGAGGATTGGACATTTAACAACCGTCGACATTTTGACCCTAGTGGAAGCAATGATATGGAAAAAGTCAGTGCGGGTCTTCTTCAGGACAATGTGTAAGTTAGACAGCCGATTTGGCGAGTGTGAATCAATGCCATGAACATAATGTAGGAGGGTTAACCTGAATGTCAGTCGGCCCTGTGGCCAGATGGAACCCTCTATGGGGTGGAGGCGGGTATTGTAGTGAATCAGTTCCTCACGATCAAGTTGCTTGGATCACGGTTAAACTTTGGTCAACTACTTAGAAATAGGAGACTGTTGAGCACATTATTGTATTAAATTAAAAATTTATTTTTGATAAATTCTAAATCTAGTTAAATCATCCTTTCCTTGTAACTATAAATGAATGTTGTCTGTAATTTTGCGCCATCATTTGATTTGTTGTTTATATGATTGTTTTCAATTACAAAGAAATAGCTACACCCGACAGAACCACTGTTTGTTATAATATATATGCCCAGGTTCTGAGGGATACTAGGTTACCCCTTCGGTTTTTATAAATTAGGAAACAGGCGTGTAAAGCATTTAAAAACACCAATACATTAAATAAGTAAGACAAAATACACAATAAATATCCAACACCAATTTATAAAAATAGGTTATAATTTTTATAAACATATAGACACCAAAACGACAAAAATCCAATGTAGGGAACCTGAGATATGAATTTTTAAACATTAAAAGAAAAACTAGCACTTAGAAGCAAATCGCGCTCAAAAAGGTTAAAAAAATGTCATGCTGGACGGGATCAAAGTGCAGCGTTCAGGCCACCCATGATGTAACACTTTTACACTTACTTCCAGAAGTGTTTCATGATGCAGAAAAATGGTCCACAGCACCAGCCAAGGGTTCAGATGCACTGGTTTTCCTCCTGTGGTCTGGGACTAAAACTCCCACAATGCACCTGGTGAGCTTATGGAGCTTTTTACAAAAGTTGCTCCAAACTTCTCAAGACTTCTGAAGGTCCTTCCAGAAGGTCCTTTTGGGATTCCAAAGTGTCCACAACACAAATCCAAGGTGGTCCTTGGGATGTTGGGACTAGAGTTCTGACAATGCACTTAGTCAAACCCTTGAAGGTTCACTGGATGCACTTCAGAATGAGCAATTCTTGGTGGAGATGATGCATGTGGGTGTTGTTAACCTGTAGCTTTCAGGGAGTCTACTCCTTAATCCTTGTGAAGCCAGACAAAGTCCTTAAGGCTGTAGTACCAGATTGTGCAGAAAGTGCAGTCCTTCAGAGTGCTATCCTTTGGGTGCAGAACAGGGTTCCAGCACGGCATCCTTCTTCTCCTTGTTGTTACAGCAGTAGGTCTGCATTGCTTGGCAACTCTCCCCTATTTATTCAGTGTTCCTGGGCGTCAAGCAGGAGGGCACCCTCCGACCAATTGAATTCAGGGTGCCACCTTCAGGTATGAACACTGCCTCCAAAGTGTGGCATATTCTTGTATCAGAAAGCACTTATCTTCCAAAATCCGAAATGGGGAAATTCTCTCCTGGAGGGTTAGATCTTGCTAAGCCAACCCACTGGTGTGTTTAAGATTCTCAAACACTCCCCTTCCAGCCCCTTCATTAATTACAGGGGCTCCTGTGTGGCTGGGGATACAGGATGTGGGGGTGAGCCTGTGCTGTCCTGAAGTGTCATTCTCCCTTTAAAGACCAGCTTGGTCATTCCACCTCATCCTACCTTTGCTTCTGCAGTTCTCCACCCACAGAAAATCCTTTGTCCCTCTAGCGGGCTACTTCACACCTCATTAAGACAGATTGACTCAGTCTGGCAGAGGGCAGCTCTGAGGCTGGATTTTGGTTGGCAGAAAAGAAAGTTCTATAACTTCTTTTCTGTATTAATTATTATAAATCTAGCCATGGCAATTTGTTGGATTTATCATAACTATCATTCGAGTCCTGGAATAACTTTTCTAGCGCAGTCCTGTCAATATTTATACTTAAATACAATATTTCAATGATAGCATATGGAACAAAATTGGCAGTTTTTCCCTAACCAAGGCTTATATGACATCTTTTATAATGTCCCTGCTTATAGTTGCAAGGCACCCAACCCTGGGGCACCTAGGTGAGACTTTAAGGGTGACTTATATGTAAAAATAAGGTAGTTTGAGACTTTGGAAGTACTTTTACTTCTGAAGTCAAATTTGCATACAATTTCAAATTAAAAGCAGCCTGCAAGGCAGGGCTGGCTTTTAATATGACAGCAGGCCCCACAGTAGTGCACACTTATGTACATTAAAGCTACTGGGCCTCTAAACCTACATGCCCAACCATATGCTGGAAACCTACTGGTAGGTTGTCAGTACCAATTGCAATTATCCCTAATTTCCATGTACTATTAACCAGAGCACAGGCCCTGGGTCTGATTAGCATAGGCCAGGGTGCAATCAGAGTCAGAAAACCAGCATCTAGTAGTCAAAATCGGGGCAAACGTGGGGGACTCTGCAAACAGGTCCTGGTTTCAATACCATACGTATGCACTAGTGCATCCTATGTGTGGGTGTAGGACTCAGCTGCCTCCTCATTTAGAAATAGGTGTATATATCGCCCCTGTGTAGGTACCAACCCCCACAACAATTACCTCCAGGGCTATTTGTTCACAATGTGTATTCTCAATTCCCTCTCAGTGAACCATTTGTCAATGTCATCCTCACCACAAAACTAAGCACAACATCCTTAGGCAATCTAAGAGGTCATGATCCCCCTTTGGACCTTTACTGCCAGCATCTCCTTTGGATATTAATTCCAGTCTGGCCTTCATTTCCTTTAAGAGTGTTTCTTCACCTCCATTGTAACCTTCTTCTTCAGGATAATGGAAGTCAACCTGGCTTGATAGACCCTCTATGATGTCTCTGGCAGCTCTGAGGAGCTTAGGCTGTGGGTGACGTCCTTTGCCGTCCAGGAAGTTGCACACAAGAAGTCTCCTTTAGACAGTGTTTTCACCTGCCACCTCTTCTTCTTGGGCTCTCTCATTCTCTTCATTCTCCTCTGAGTTGGTCTGTATCTGATGGACTTCTTCTCTGTCCTTAGGGTTTGGTGGAAATCCTTCTTCCTGGATTCCCTCACCAAATTCTGCCTCATCTGCTTGCCCAGAGTTCTCAGCTGTCCAATGCTGAAGCTCTCCATTGCAAAGAGATACACCTCTAGGGTTCAAAAGAATTAAAATTAAAAACATTTAATAAAAAATGGCTTTGAAAAATAATCAAAAATGACAATTAATGTGAATTAAAAATCAAAAATCCATTTTTCTCTCAACTCTGTACAGATATTTCAATTTTGAATTTTGAAATAAGTGGTCACTTAAGTACAAGTTGTGGATCCCATTGCTGAAAACGTATGTATGAAATTGTGCTAGGTCCAACACACAAGTTAAATAAATAAACCTGGGCTCAATTCTTGGCAGCTATAGAACAAAGCAGATAGGCTTAATGTAAGGAACAGTGTGTAAATTATTTAGCACTATCATAGCAATAAAAAAGGAAAAACACAACACATTAAAAATAACATGACCAATTTACAAAAATAAAGCAAAATGTAATTAAAATGACATCTAAATAACTAAAATAAAATAAGGCATCTATTAACAGGATTTTTTAAAATTTTAGGTAAAAAGCTTTAAAAAAAGAAAAGTGCCAATTAGAAGTCACTATTTGCAGTTTACCAGGACCTAAGCATAATTTCAGGCCCATCGCGATGGAGTGGAGATCGGATACCCCAAGCGGGTCATCCAGGTCAAAGATTTTACCTTCTGATTTAGTCTCTGAAATGGAAGTCAAAATTCTCCCTCAGGGCAAGCCTACAGGCTTTGTCTGATGCATCCCTCTCACAGATGAATAGCCACTGGGGCCAGGAATCACTCCCACAGAGTCCCAGTTTTGCTGATCAGCTGGATCTAGTCCAGGTCCAGTTTTTGCTGATCAGCTGGGAACTCCAGGAAAAAAGCCTCTTGCAGCTTGTTGTGACTCTATCCACACATGAGGTCTACCAACTGACCCTTGGAGTCCTGGGTACAAATCAGAGCAGGTCCAGCTCCTCAGGACTCCACACAAATCACAAGCAGCACGTCCAGTCCTCTTCTGTTATTCCTCAGGTCGAGATGTGTTTTGATAAGTAGAAACTAACCAAAACCAGACATTTCGAAAAACTTAAAATGCAGGGGAGACTATGCATGTATGATTTATATGGATTCCACTACATTTTCTGAGCCACAAGGCCCTGCAAACCTCAAACATTGGCTAAAATTGTGTATTTTACTCACATTTCTGTCAGGGAAACTTCTAGAATCTGTGGGGATCTAGAACTCCACCCAACATTCCCATACTTCTCCCCATAAAAAAGGTACTATGCGTGTGCATGGGCCTAGCACTTGCAACAGGAAATTCCCAAAAAAGCAATGTGGAAACATCAAATTTTTGACTACAATATCGACCCAATGTGTGTAGCAGAGTATTTGGGCACAGCCTCAGCCGCCACCTAGATAAGCCTACTAGATCAAGAAATTTCAGAAAATTAGACACCCAGAAGAGTTCTATGGTGACTTGCCTATCCAGAATGCCCTCCAAACCTCAAACGTTGGCTAAAATCATGTATTTTATTTAGATTTCTGTAAGGAAAACGTCTGGAATCTGTGGGGTACCACAACATTCCTTCAATAAAAACGGGACTCTACTTGCACAACTAGGCCTAGCACCTGCTCCAGGAAAGGCCCCAAAATGCAAAATGGAGACATCCTTTTTTCACTATCAAAATAGACACATTTGTCTATGTTGGTGGCAGGGGTATTTGGGCCCAGGCTTGGCCACCACACAGGGAAACCTATTGATCCCAGACATTTCTGTAAACTAGTCACACAAAGGACTCCATGGTGGTCTGACTTGTGTGAATCCCACAAAAGTCCATGTAAAACAAAATGTTCAGAGCTTGGTTAGTCTGGGACAAATAATTTGGTCATATTAGAGGGTGGTGTAAAGTCTGCATCCTCATTGCAATCTGGAGCCACTACTCAACACATCATTGAGGACTGCCTTAGGACCAGAGGTTTGGCTGACCATCAGCGAGCTGCAGCAGATGACGTGCCCTGATGCATACATTGCACATATGCATCCTCAAGACTAAAACATACCTGAGGATCACTTATGTCCGATCGCACATCTAGACACTATGACAATAGGCTTTACTTTTTGCTACATATCATTGAAAAAGCTGCAGGCCTGCAGGCCATTAAGGGGTGAAAGAGGTGTAAGCTGTCCACTCCTCAGTGTGTTTCTGAAGTTCATAATATGAAAAAGAAACCAGAGAACGGTATTCCTAGTTTTTTGCCCTCAGCTGCGCCTTCAATGAAGCACTTTCTCCCATTCAAAATTACTACTTTTCAACCCTTCCTAAATATAGTGGGGGAATTTATAACTTTCCCGAAATATTTCAGGACTGGAGTTAGAATAGTCAATAAGCCTCCTGGAATATTTGGAGGAAAGTTGCTCTTTTCCAAAATATTCTAGGGCTGATGTTAGAATAGTAAATTTGAATCTTCCAGTGTCCACCACGCCCACTGCTGCCCTGAGAGTTACAGCAAAAAACATGAACGCCCAGAGAATGAAGAAAATGAAAGAGAAAATATTAAATGTATCATGTGAGTGGGAATTGAGTCTGTTATGTATGGTATTTGCATACTCATTAATTCTCTCCAATGAGTTAGTAAAATTATCACCTTAAAACTCAGGTGTTCACATTCCAGTTTCCACATTTACTCAACTGTGGAATAGTGGGCCTTACCCATATATTGGCACCATTTAAATATCACAATCAGAGCAAGAAATAGGCACTTCAGTGTGACATCTCTATTTTTCTAAGCCGGCTTTGGAATATTTTGGTGCATTGCATTGCGTGAAAGGGAAAGAGCAGTAGAGCTCCAAATCTACAGAGATATGGTAATCTCCTCCCCTCTCCCTAGCGCTGGTGCAGAATTTTGCTGCCGAGAGCCATGCACACACCTTAGTGACATAGAACAAGGGTGTGTGCATAAGTCAAGAATACGTTTTGTATTGAAAGGGTCCCCTTCCAGTACCAAGTTCTATGCCTGTATAACGTTCAAAACTTTTTCTTCTTTTTACGTGTGCTGTACGGTGCAGCACACATGCAGAGTCGGAATAGAAAGGAGAAATGAAAACATTTCTCCCTCTATTGCCTGCTTTCTAGTGGCATTCATTTTTGACACAAAACCCTGGCAACTATTGTTAATAGATAGGATTTTGCATCAAAAAGCATAGGTGGTTGCATGGGAATTCCCATGTATCACCCATGTAACGCCCCCTTGACACTAAGCAATACAAAGCAGTGCTTCGTGCTGCTTTCTGTTACTTTTAGGCAACTTTCCAGTGCAAAGAAAGTTTTGCACTGGAAAGTAAATAACAATAAAAACATTTTGCCCTGGTTTGAATCACTGTGATGCAAACACAGCACAAAGTATTTGCAAATCTGGCCCTTTGTGCTGTTTTCATGGCTTTAAAATAGTTGGTTCAGCTTGATTGGACTTAACACTCATTTCTCAGGGAAATTGCTGCTTAGGCCACAGCTTCCGGGGCTTGAGCAAAACTCCATTTAGAACCATGCTTTGACCTAATCTTGGTATGCTTCTTAAACACACTTCAGTTACTGCCCTTGCCTGATTGCCAGAGCATTAACCAGCACAAATGTCATTGAAGAAGTTGCAGTGCCACCAGTAAACCACAAGGCTGCAATTTGTAAAGATTGTTACCCTGTCTCCTTGTACTCGCTAAAGCCTCATAACTTAGGAACTGGGCAGGCTAAGACTCATGATCACATTGAAAGGCACATAAAATATCTGAGATACTGTTGTGAAAGGTATCGTAGAAACTGTGATCTAGGTTTGTCTATTTGCGGCGAACTGTTCACAAAATAATCAATGCAGGTAAGGCATCTTTCATTAGGAAGCTGATGTAAATGACACGTTTTGATGCACATTGAATTTACACCCAGCATTACTTGTAGGCTGTATTTGCATTCAAGATAGTTAAGCCCTGTAAGCTCTGTCGCAGTGTTTGCTGTTTTTATTGTGGATTCAGCGATCAATCATCAAGTTATTTATTTATTTTTAGAGTTCTTTGTTGCGTTTTAGTCTGCAAAGGTAAATCAAGTACTCAGAGTTATGGATCGTGGTGATTCACAAGATTATTTTGCATGCACAGCAGGAAAATATACATTTAGCAAATTGCTTCAATGATATGCTTGCCAATAGTTTAAGTTATTGCAGGTGTATTTTTTATTTGACACATTTTCGGCTTAATTATATTTTTTAATTTTACTTATTCGAAGATAAACATGGACAGCTGGAATTTGCTTACAATTCCTTTTTAATATTATGTATACATCCAAGAGGAAAATGTTGTATTTGGGCCCTAGTTCTCCAACATAGGTTATATGGGTTAGTTGTACTGCATAGTTCTAATTCAATTAGTCAATAATTCTTATAACACGTTAACACAATTTGTTTAGAAGGCAGGTTATTACGATTTGTTTGGAAATGGGGATCTGACACTCCTGCACTGTTAAAAAAATGATCATTCTGTGGCATTTCCATTTCTCAGCAAGCGTATTTTTTAGTGTTGAGAATTATACTTTAAACTTAAACACTGTAGAATCATTTTTATTTTTCAATTGCAATGTTTCGGCTTCTTTATTATGTTAAATAAATATGATACTGTTTCTTCTACATAATTAAAAACTGCATGTGCTGCTACTTCTGTTTGACTTTACTGAAGTTAAATCGATGCAAAATAGGCATGGCATGCAATCGGCTAATGGAGACGTTTAGGTTCCATGACGCTCTAAATCGCGTGTATTTCTTTTGAAAGAATATGTAAGTATTCAAATTCAATATTCATGTATATGTTAAAATAATCTTCCAGCAGAATGCGGGTCGCGGGCTCTGGTGATCTGTACATGCGAAAATGGCATTTAGAGCTGCAGAAATCTGCCAGGTGACTGTCATTTTCGACAGCGTGACATGTCATCTTTTAGAAGTGGGTGATCTCAGCGAAGTGCCAGGTCAGCGGACCTGGAAAATGTACTGAATAACTACAAAGCCCTAAATGTATGCTATCACAAGCACTTGCAATGCATTTCCGAAACAAAAGGTGCGACTAAAGTTACATCTAAATGCACATGGCTGTAAGTAATGCAGTAAGGGCGAGGAAGTAACAACTGTAATAGCCCCTTAGGTTTGGCAGAGCTGTCACGCATTTCTTCAATCTATAGAGAGGGTCGTTGAGCTCCCCTTTCATAATCATAGCATCAATGTAACGTTCTTTTTCACTTCGTTTGTCGACTTATCCCTTCCATTCCCACCATTACCTCAACACTTTATCACCCTCTTTGTCTCACCTCTTCTGCTATATTCCTTGACCTCCTCCCACCTTTTCTCCATTTCCTCTTCTCCCTAGCGCTAACTACTACTTTACCCCCGAAAAAACTAGCATCTGTGACACTCTCACTTACCTCAGTACTGCACAGGTTATTAACACCGCATTTAGGGGCATATTAGCAAGGGCTTTAACGCCGCTTTAGCGGCACTTTTTGCCGCTAAAGCGGCGATTTTTTTATCGCCCGATCAGCAAGCTGTCGCTTACAGGTGTTAGCGACAGCTTCCAGGCGATAGCGACTGGTTTGGGTGCCGCTTTGCATGTCAGCGATATTTATCGCTAATGACATGCAAAGGAGGCGTTCCCAACCTAACAGCGACTGAAAGCAGTCGCTAACATACCTATCGCCTATTAGCAATGCCCGCGAAGCGATAGAAAAACGCGCGCTAACCACGATTAGCGCTGGATTTTTACACCTGGTAGAAACCTGACTTACCCATTATAGTCTATGGGAGGTGGATTCTACGGTTAAGTCCCCACCTGCCTATTAGCGAGATTTGTCGGGGCCTGTCCGGGACTATGTGGGGAACACAGTCAGGGACTTGGGCAAGGACTGGGAACAGGGTAGAAAACAAAGACAGAGAGGAGTACAGCGCTGCCCAGGAGCACACAGGAAGTCAGAGGAAAAAAGGGATCCAAAGGGGAAGCCTGTAGAGGTGAACAAGAAGGGTGAGACTCGGAAAGGAAGGGCACTCATGAGGCGGCTCAGCATTCAGAATCACTTAAACCCAGGACGGATGTGCAATACACTTAAACATGAAACAACGTTAACAATAAAGGGGATGTGGGGTAAAGCACTCAGGAGCTCCACACGGTAAGACTGAAGCTCAGTAAGTTCCTCACCCACAATTGCTGTTACAGATACTGACTGGAAATACCCACATATAGGATATGTTTACAAAGGCAGGGTCTGTGGAGCTTATACCTATGGTGATGTTATAACAGTAACTCAAAGACAATACTCACAGTGAACAAGAAACACCACCTAGGTAGTCAGCCGTGCCCACGGATCCTGGCGATCAAACAGGAACTCGCAAGGCAGTAACAGCAAAGGGGTAGAACTAAACACAAGCACAATAGACAAGGAGCTAGTAAAGAGGAGTGCTTAACAGGAAAGGAAGGAAATCACAGGGCACACTAGGCAGAAAACAGGTAACAAACATACAAGGTAACAGAAGCGAGACAGCAGAATAGAAAGATAGCAAACTAGAACTGGAACCAAGGAAATGAGATGAAAGGCAGGGACTGGAAAAGGATATACAGAAAGGGAGGCTACAAGGGTATACTAGAATAGTACAGGGTCAGGAAACAAGAAAACAAAGTAGCATAGGATGCAGTGCTGGGGCAAGAATTGAGCAGAGGCTCAGTAGTCAAAGTAGCACTACAGGTCAGGAACAAGGAAATGTAAAGGCTCAGGAATCAAAGAAGCACTGCAAGCAGTGCTGGTTCAGGAAACAGGAAAAATGGCTATAGGTGCGAAAGGCAGGGAGCCTGTAAGCTCTGGTGCGAAAGGCAGGGAGCCTGGAAGCTCTGGTGCGAAAGGCAGGGAGCCTGGAAGCTCTGGTGCGAAAGGCAGGGAGCCTGGAAGCTCGGGTCCTGGAGGCAGGGAGCCTGGAAGCTCTGGTGCGAAAGGCAGGGAGCCTGGAAGCTCGGGTCCTGGAGGCAGGGAGCCTGGAAGCTCGAGACCTGGAGGCAGTGAGCGTGGAAGCTCGAGACCTGGAGGCAGGGAGCCTGGAAGCTCGGGTCCTGGAGGCAGGGAGCCTGGAAGCTCGGGTCCTGGAGGCAGGGAGCCTGGAAGCTCGGGTCCTGGAGGCAGGGAGCCTGGAAGCTCGGGTCCTGGAGGCAGGGAGCCTGGAAGCTCGGGTCCTGGAGGCAGGGAGCCTGGAAGCTCGGGTCCTGGAGGCAGGGAGCCTGGAAGCTCGGGTCCTGGAGGCAGGGAGCCTGGAAGCTCGGGTCCTGGAGGCAGGGAGCCTGGAAGCTCGGGTCCTGGAGGCAGGGAGCCTGGAAGCTCTGGGCCTGGAGGCAGGGAGCCTGGAAGCTCTGGTCCTTGAGGCAGGGAGCCTGGAAGCTCTGGTCCTAGAGGCAGGGAGCCTGGAAGCTCTGGTCCTAGAGGCAGGGAGCCTGGAAGCTCTGGTCCTAGAGGCAGGGAGCCTGGAAGCTCTGGTCCTAGAGGCAGGGAGCCTGGAAGCTCTGGTCCTAGAGGCAGGGAGCCTGGAAGCTCTGGTCCTAGAGGCAGGGAGCCTGGAAGCTCTGGGCCTGGAGGCAGGGAACCTGGAAGCTCTGGGCCTGGAGGCAGGGAATCTGGAAGCTCTGGGCCTGGAGGCAGGGAACCTGGAAGCTCTGGGCCTGGAGGCAGGGAGCCTGGAAACTGGGAGCCTGGAAGCTCTGGTCCTGGAGGCAGGGAGCCTGGAAGCTCTGGTCCTGGAGGCAGGGAGCCTGGAAGCTCTGGTCCTGGAGGCAGGGAGCCTGGAAGCTCTGGTCCTGGAGGCAGGGAGCCTGGAAGCTCTGGTCCTGGAGGCAGGGAGCCTGGAAGCTCTGGTCCTGGAGGCAGGGAGCCTGGAAGCTCTGGGCCTGGAGGCAGGGAGCCTGGAAGCTCTGGAAACTTTACATGAAAACAAGGTAAGGGCAAAGTGACACATGGTTCATAGACTTTCAGCTCTGAGAATGGTAGTAGACTGTAAAAGGTAGATTCGCTGCTGTCAGTAGGGACTTCTTCACAGGTCCTTGTAGTATCCGGGACTGTGATATCTACTGGACTACAGAACTGGGTAACCTTGTGTGAAAGGAGAGCAGACATGCTAGAACCAGAATTCTTATTCAGCAAGCTGAGTATGGTATCATTCTCCTTTTGCACTGCTGACACAGACAGTAAACCTGGATCCGAACAGAAAAGCAAGTCAGGATCTGGCAAAGAGGTGTTTGAAAGCCAATGAGTGAAATATTGTGAACGTAAATGTCCATTTCTCAAAAGAGGATTTATTGTTTCAGGACTAGGGTGAACATTTTCACAGTTGCTTTGCACCTTACAACACGCTGAAGTTCTTTCTGCTAACAAGATTTGCAGATATTCATTTTCTTCCTGCAAGTCACTGGCTGACATCAGGTGAAGATCAGGGTCACAGATCGAATAAAAATCTAGCATAGAAGGATCAGCCAACCACAGGGAATGATATTTAGCACGTAAAAGTCTGTTTTGTTCCAGGAATTGATCTCTAGGGTTTAAGGGCTTTCTGGATCTGTTGCTAAACATCTTGGCAAGAACTGACAGGGTGGGTTAAATAAAATAAAAAAATAGCTAACTGAACGCAAAGAAACCTCACAAGTGACCCTGGAAATGTAGGTTGGTCATTCTGTCGGGGCCTGTCCGGGACTATGTGGGGAACACAGTCAGGGACTTGGGCAAGGACTGGGAACAGGGTAGAAAACAAAGACAGAGAGGAGTACAGCGCTGCTCAGGAGCACACAGGAAGTCAGAGGAAAAAAGGGATCCAAAGGGGAAGCCTGTAGAGGTGAACAAGAAGGGTGAGACTCGGAAAGGAAGGGCACTCATGAGGCGGCTCAGCATTCAGAATCACTTAAACCCAGGACGGATGTGCAATACACTTAAACATGAAACAACGTTAACAATAAAGGGGATGTGGGGTAAAGCACTCAGGAGCTCCACACGGTAAGACTGAAGCTCAGTAAGTTCCTCACCCACAATTGCTGTTACAGATACTGACTGGAAATACCCACATATAGGATATGTTTACAAAGGCAGGGTCTGTGGAGCTTATACCTATGGTGATGTTATAACAGTAACTCAAAGACAATACTCACAGTGAACAAGAAACACCACCTAAGTAGTCAGCCGTGCCCACGGATCCTGGCGATCAAACAGGAACTCACAAGGCAGTAACAGCAGAGGGGTAGAACTAAACACAAGCACAATAGACAAGGAGCTAGTAAAGAGGAGTGCTTAACAGGAAAGGAAGGAAATCACAGGGCACACTAGGCAGAAAACAGGTAACAAACATACAAGGTAACAGAAGCGAGACAGCAGAATAGAAAGATAGCAAACTAGAACTGGAACCAAGGAAATGAGATGAAAGGCAGGGACTGGAAAAGGATATACAGAAAGGGAGGCTACAAGGGTATACTAGAATAGTACAGGGTCAGGAAACAAGAAAACAAAGTAGCATAGGATGCAGTGCTGGGGCAAGAATTGAGCAGAGGCTCAGGAGTCAAAGTAGCACTACAGGTCAGGAACAAGGAAATGTAAAGGCTCAGGAATCAAAGAAGCACTGCAAGCAGTGCTGGTTCAGGAAACAGGAAAATGGCTATAGCTCAGGAAACAAGGAGTCAAGAGCGCACTGCAAGCAGTGCAAGTCAGTCACAAGAAATTGCTGAAGCCCAGGAAAAGGAACAGAGACTAACTATAGCTCAGGATACTAGGCAGCACTGCAGGCAGTGCTAATTCAGGCACAAGGAATAGCTATAGCTCAGGAAACAAAAAACAAGGATTATCTATAGCTAAGGAATTACTGGAAACAAGGATAGCAAAAGCTCAGTGAGCACAGGAAACCAGGATCGGTCTCACCGGTAAACAGCTTACAATGACCAACACTGGACTGAAGGGAGCTGGGGCTTAAAAGAGCTCACAGTAATCATGTGCAGCAGGTGTGAGCAGGCTAGCAGCAGCCAGCCACAGGTGAGCTGAATTCCTCCACCCATCCTTGGCCTGCAGGGGTGGAGACTAAGCAGTGAGCAGGGAATCCTGGGTAATGGAGTTTTCAGGCATGAGTAGGCTGGCTTCACAAAACCCGGCATGGATTGGGAATGGATGTTAGTTCCCAATAAGTGTCCAAATGGCTGGAAGTCAGGATTTGCATGCAGGGGAGGGTCTGGAAGTTTATTAGAGGACTGGAAAGTACCCCAGTTCAGCCCCCTGGTGGTGGACACGGGAATGCAGGGAGCAAGTCATGACAAGATTTTCCTTAGCGATGGGAATTTATCGCTGGAATTCTCGCGTTATTGCTGGGATTCGCCGCTATCGCTGGATATTTTATCGCATTGGAGATAAACGTTGCTAATAACGTGTTATCTCCGCGATAAAATCCAGCGATAAACAAAACGCGCTAAGCGCGGTTTGCGATAATTATCGCAAGTTGTTGCTAATATGCCCCTAAGTTTGGGCCTGTATCGGCCTTTTTTGTTCTTCAGCTGCCTACATTCATGGGATTTCCTGCGTTCTATGTAATGCAAAGTCCAGCTTCAGTCAGGTTACTCCAGTCGTGTTTTTTACAGCGCTCTGACACCCCACCCTTCAATGTGCTATACACGAATGCCTAAATTAATCAAATATATTCATTACATTCATACGCCCTTGTTGCATTACAAATTTCACTCATGATGTATGGAATTTTGATATTGCCATTCCCATAAGGAATATCTCAATTTCTGGCACAGCAGCGAAGAATGAGTTCATAAAGGCAGGAATCCACTGCATTTCTTTTAACAATACAACACACCAACACATGCTCTTGGAATCTGCATTTGTCTTCTTTTGAAAGCACGTGCAGAGTCATGAAAGAAAGCTTCTGCGTTTTAACTACATATGATCCCTTACTTCATCATTGCACAGTTCCAAAGAATCCTTAAGGATCAGAAGAAGGCTTAGGAGGCAAATAGTGAAAGATGGAAGATTAGCTACTGCAGGAGTGGGATGTTTCCCAAAAGGCCAAACCCGCGAAAAGCCAACAGACTGAGGCAAAGTTAGTCACCTGTCAGGGGTGTCTCTCAGAAGCACCTAAGATTAAGGCAAAGTCACTCAAACATCAGAAGCACAACTGTGTAGTTTAATTCAGATATCAAAATCGCCTACGGTTGGGACAGAAAAATCCATAGGTCATGGAAACACTCCATGGTTTGGGAGGCATGGCCAACAATCAGCAAAGACGGCTGTCTATGTTAGAAGCTCCACTCCCCGAACCATGAAACATCCTTTTAAAAATTCTCTTAACACCAAGCGGAGGGAGACCAGCATATGAAGGTGATCATCTCACACTGCTGCCCAATATCCTGCCAGAAGAGCAGCAGTCAAGCTCTTAATACCAGTCATTAGCTGTATTTCATTCTTGAGCAGCCTTGGGTGCTTTTGTGACCTTTGGGCTATGCCATTGGGTGGTCTGCTTGCCACATTCTTCGGGACAACTGCAGTCCCTGGCTGCATAAACTGTTACCTCCCTCTGCCCAATGATAGAGCGTGAATCTTTAAACATATACATGATCTAGCAAAATGAAAACACGAATTTGGAACTTACATGTTACACACATTGGAAAGAAAACATCATGAAAAAAAGAAATTTAGAGTAGTTGAAGCACCGTAAAAGAGTGCTTTAAAACATAAGAGATAAGTATTCATGCAAATTTACACAATTACATATAATATGTGCAAGAGAAAAACATGGCCTAGTGTCATTAAAGAGTGCTATGGGGAAATAACATGGAAGAGAAATGTAGGTGGTAGTACTACTAAGTAACGAGTTAGAAGCTCCACATTTTAGAGAATGATATCAGAAGTGATATAGGTTATGAAAATGTCAAAACAAATCCAATTTTATATCTTGAAAGTAGAAAAATGTGTACTTTTATAGAATTAGTGAAATTTGCAGTAATCAAGCATATCCAAGCATAAGTAATGCATTATGATAATAGTATATGAATATTAATACTGATTTATGAACGTTATTTTGAATTTATCTCATTTAATAATATTTGCAAATGTATTAGATGAAGTAAATGTGAAATCAAATTAAAGGCTTCATGCTAGGACATGTCTAGTGTTAACCTATACTCTAAATTCTTAACAATGGCTTAGTGACTATGAATAGTGTCGCATTTTCATATTGCAAATTGTGTATTCCATGTTCTCTGCATAATTCTATTCCCATGGGAAAGGAAGGACCATGAACTGAGTTACCTGCGGCTCTGTATATTGTTATTATGTTTCTCTTGTACAGTCGATGTGGACTTGTGAATCTTTCCATTCTCATGATGAGCATGGGAAACTTTGGGGATGTTTCTATTCTTTAAATGACCTAATGTGCATCCTGGACTAGTGATGGTCTTTGATGGTGGTGTGACACCACATGGCAAGGACATTTCATGATGAACTTATAAAAGAAGAAACCCCGGAAGAGGGGCAACACACTCAAACTATTTTTGGTTGGACGCACTCAATTAATTTTTTTTATGAGGTGCACTCAATTGCT
The DNA here is from genome assembly GCA_963921515.1 of Calotriton arnoldi. NCBI lineage: Eukaryota > Metazoa > Chordata > Amphibia > Caudata > Salamandridae > Calotriton > Calotriton arnoldi. Next base: position 60,785 of record CAWUFW010015067.1, read on the forward strand.
CTTTTTTGTGGGGTGCACAGCACACTCTATTCTTTGATTTATTTCCTATACTGACTGAACTTTGAGGGTTTTTGAATTACTTTCCTTTGGATTTATGGCTTGATGCTACAGTCGGTAGCAGATGGACTGAGAACCTTTCGTGCCAAACTCGAACTTTTCCAGTTTCTTAATTTTTTGGACAATGCCCATTAGAGACTTTAAAATTCCTTTCCCCCGATCAGAGTATGTTATTGCTTTTAGTTGAAGAACCATCCTACTATCTTATGGGTAGCAGGACTTTGTGACTCTGTAAGTTGATTTCAGCTATTCTGCTCCAATGCTGAGTGCTCTTATTAAAACTGTTATATTTCTAACTGAAATGCCAAAGAGATTGCTTATACTAGGGAATTTTGACTCTTTAATACAATAATTTTCAAACTCTAAATTCGATTGAGATTTTCATTTGTGTCTATGTTTCTTCATTGAAACTGTGCATTAGGTGGGATTTGGTCCTAAGCGAACAAGTGATAGTGATGTTTGGGAACTTCTAGAATGACCCTCCTATCGTCAGAAAAAGATTAATAAAGGAAGACCTTTGGGTTATGGACCTGGAGTTAAGAGATATCGAACTACATGAGAGTTCAGTCTAATTGTAGGAGGGCCCAGTGCTGTTAGGGTAAACAGAGAAATTTAAATATATTTCCATTACATGAGATGCAACATAGTAAGGAGAGAAAAGAAAAATACAAAATGCTCCATCAACACCATCGCACTGTACGTCGAACTGCGCCCTGTTGAGTGTCACCTGCAGTGGTGTGCTCCCGGCGCTGATGCACAGATGCAGTCCCTTGCATTACTCCAATCTACTGTTCGGACACTGAGGCTGCTGGTGGGAAGTTGGGGGCCCATGCCCCTTCCCAGCAGCTTTCCTCAACTACACACCTACAACGTTTTGGGGAGAGGATGAATGAGACGTTGCCTTTGCATGTACCATGCTCGACTACACATGGGGGCTGAATCCTTTTGTCTCAAACACCAAGGCCTGACCTCCTTCCAAGCTGCTACAATTTTGAGGGTGCTATGGCTAATCCTACCACTGCCCCCTCCTGCAGATTGTGCTGGCAGAACTTCGAACACCCTCCCAGGCTGGCCTGCTGTGCTGCTACAAGTGAACTGTTGCAGGGTGGAATAATATGTGGTATGGCTGGAAGTCCTTATCTAATATTCTCACAAGACATAGAGGATGATCCTTGGATTCAACAACAACAATCCTTAGCTCAGTCCTGATAATGTGGCAAAGAACAGGCAGGGATTACTGGAGGAATATGTGGTAAGCATTTTACAGTACCATTATAGTGCATAAGTAATTGAGACAACTCGAAAGAAATCCAACACCAATTTTTAAAAACAGAGTGTATTTTCATATAAATATAGACACCAAAACAAACTTTGTATCACACATGCACAGGGAGTTGTGGATTTTTAAGGCGTTCAAAAATAGATGCACTTTAAGCTGTCAAACTGGTCTCATTGAAATGAATGGGAGAAAACACAGACGACACACGGTCACTAGCAGAGTGAGTTCAAACAAACTCTTGTAAAGTTAAGCTCTAGTAGTTCCCCAAGACCAAGCCTCAACAGTCAGTTTTCATTTACCTTGCCCAGGGAGTCTGGGTGCAGAGGTGTCTTGACTGTCCTTGATGCTGACGGGATCCATGGGTGCTGTCAAAAAATGCAGCACTCTCCAAAACAACACTTAGCGATGGAGCTACACTCTGCCCTCAGGGAGTAGAGGCCTTTGGTGTCCCAGGACCCGGATTCCACAGCTGGAACTTTGCTATCTAGTCCGGCGGCTCCTGGTGCAGAGGTAGCCTTGCAGCTGTCCATCATGGGAGGGGAGGGCCAAAGATGCTTTGCCACACACTCGACAGTGGGGTTGTTGGGAATGTTGGTCACTGTTGATGGGACTTACCCTTGAAGTGTAGATGTCTTTGCAGGGGCTGGTCACCGAGCTGGCAATTAACTAGCCATGGCCACAGCAAAAGTAGTCCACAGCTACTTCAACGGCTGGAGGTTGGGGGGAGTACGGTAGCATCTCCAAACTTGGTGTGAACCTGGCTACAACTCCCAGCATGCACTTCACCACTTTTCTTTGGGACAGCTCGCAGTAGGCCCAGTGGATCACACTTCTTGTGACACACCACAATGATTTACCTGCAACTTACATGGGACTAGTTCCACTAGTCCAGGGAAGTCTAACTCGATTTCTGGACTCCACTAGGGTCCCTCTTGATGGGAAAGTCGAGTTTCAGCCATGGACCCAAGTCGTTCATGCAGTTCCAGTATATGGTCCCTTTAGAACACTTAAGTGTCATCTCTTAGCTTCCCGGCAGAGTCCAAATCCTGTTGTCGATGACCAGTTGCTCCTTGGCATCCTTCTTCAGAATCTTGTAGAGAACTGAGGTTCTGGTGTCAGGAGAGCCATTTATATCCTTGTTTAGGGGGCGTTAAGGGTGTGAGGGACAGTGGCCAAAGGGCTAGCTGTCCCTGTGGCTAATCTGCCCCTAAGGTGACAACATCCTGTGGGTGTACGTCACCTTTCTATCCAGAGTCCTCTAAATTAGGGTCTTCCAAAATGGCATAACACTTCTTTGGCTGTACAGACCTCCTAGCCCACCCTAAAGGTGTAGCTAGCCTTTTACAGTTGCACGCCTCCTGACTACCTAATTTTCCTGCCTGTCTGTGTGGACAGGGCAGGAAGGGCTTTTTCCTCGAGTGGGGGACAAGTAATTACACATCAAGGGTGGTGAAAGCCTTTGAGACTTACCACCTTGATGACTGTAAACACTAGCCATCTTGGCAGGGAGGAGGTGTGACTTCCTTCAAGCCCAGGCCTTTGGCTCCATCCTGGGGAAGTGCTTGCACATCCCACCAGGAGGGCAGACTCTTGACTTGGCAGCAAATGGCTCGGGGAAGCCCACCAAGGCTCTGGAGCTCTAAACCTTAGCAGGACACCCACTCAGGGTGGCACCTATGTGCATGCCAGCTCACCATTGACACAAGAATTGTGTTGGGGTGAAAAAGCATGGTGTTTGACACCAAACACAACACAATTTGATTATTCCACAATGGAGCTGGCTATCTCTAATTTCCATGGTAGCCAGCCCATGTTACTCTATCTACCGTCTGTCACTTACAGTAAAACCTTGCTTTACAGGGTAACTGTAGGGATATATATATGTATAAACCTATATAACCACACCTTTATTATAATGCACTCTACCTCTGGGCTTAGGAGGACAACCATAAGAGTGTCTTACTTACCTTAAGGCAGTTGTGTGGCTCTGCAGCACATGGTGTGTGCATAGCCACTCCTGAGCAGACAGGTTGCTGGTGCAGGGTTGCAATGACAGACCTGCATACATACTTTTACTTGAGTCACACAGGGTGGTACAATATAGTGCTGCAGCCATGGTGACCCCTTTACCACCCTTGCCCTGGATACCACTGGTACCATATACTAGGGACTTATAAGGGCCAAAGTACCTTGTCAATTGGGTGCACCAATTCACATCACTTTTAGGGGATAGAGCATGGGCACTTGTGTCTGGATAGCAGGTCCCAGGGCACTATCAGAGTCACAGACCAGCATCTAGCAGGCCAAATGGAGGCAAAAAGTGGGGGGCATCTGCAGAGAAGCCCTGTTTTTTACATGCACTCCCTGTAATTGGCTGTGTGATCTCTGCCAGTGGAGAGGGAAATTTGACTACTGACCTCAAGAAGATCCGTATAGACAAACAAGATGACCATATTGAGGAGGTGGAGGGTTGTGGTTCCACTGTGTAGCACGATGTAGTTGAACTTAAAGACAAAGTGGCAAAATTGATAAGCGACATCTCCAAAATATCTGCTAATAACGAAGGGCCCGATTCACAAAAGTAATCTGAGACAAAATCCTAACTTTACAACTTTCGGTATTCACAAAAGGCATTTAGGAGTAGTAAAGTTAGGATTTTGTCTTAAGTTTTGGTCTTAAGACAAAATCCTAACTTAAGTTAAACTTAAGTTAAACTTAAGTTAGGATTTTGTCTTAAGACCAAAACTTAAGACACACTTAAGACAAAATCCTAACTTAAATTTAACTTAAGCTTAACTTAAGTTAGGATTTTGTTTTAAGACCAAAACTTAAGACAAACTTAAGACAAAATTCTAACTTTACTACTCCTAAATGCCTTTTGTGAATACTGAGTGTCGTAAAGTTAGGATTTTGTCTCAGATTACTTTTGTGAATCGGGCCCAGTGACCTGGAATCATGCTTGATGTGTATTACTCTACGTTTTCGTTTTAACAGCTTTATTCGACAGATTTTAAGTCATAAAAGCATTTACAAAAATATAGATAGAATTAATTAGATAAAACAGCTGTCAAAGGAAAAACATGTAAATTTGATAATTGGATATATTTTTAAATAAAGTGCACCCACTTATTATGGCCATCTTTAAAGTCTCAAAATCATATAACTGAATGATAGGGCATGCAATCCAAGCCTTTAAAAATTTAGGGGATACACTTATCATAAAACTTGATAAAAACCCATACAAAAAATATAATAAAAGCATTTAAAATATGTACAATACACATCCCAATTTTAGATAAGTTAAACACTCATTTGAATCTAAATAGATAATACTCACTATTGTGTCCTGGTCTACTTAATGGAAAGTGGCTGTATTTGGTCACATCATTATTTATCCTCACATAGACGTATTGAGTGGGCCCTTAATACCCATGACCACCCTAAAGATTTTGCCATGGCTATAGCAATTGTTGCTGAGGTATCGGTCCGCAAGATTCTTTCGGCTTCATTAGCCCGTCTGGTGCCCAGGAGCTTACAAATTGGGAACAACCAAACGCGACGCGGAGCAACATACCCAGCACAAACAAAAAGAAGATGAGCCAAAGATTCATTGCTAGACTTACACACCGGGCATGTATCTACAGTTGGTTTATTCCATCTAGCAGTGAATGCTCTCACTGGCAATGTGCCTACCCTAAACTGAAAATACAGTTTACGGTCTAGCGGTTTCGTGATTAGATCCCAGTATATCTCCAGCTTTGGGATAACTTTATGTTCCAAAAAAGGCCAGTTAGAGAGGATGGCTCACTTAGTCTATTGATGTTATACTGAAACCATTCCCAATATTTAGCCTTCAGAACCTCCTTTGTGGGAAAATTTGAATTTTCAGGATCGGACCATAGGAAGGACATACCTATGTTAGACAAGAGGTCTCTGACCTCCCATAGCCATTTAATACGATGTAAAGCATCAGCCCTTATTATTTCTGAGAAGCCTTTCGCATAGCCTGCGAGCTCCGGCGTAGTCCAGAGCCTCCGCCAATAGAGGAGGGGTCGAAGTTTAGCTATGGCTGCAATCGGTTTTCTCCCCAGATCAAATAATAATGGGCACATTGGGGTACTTTGTGGAAGTCTAGTAATTTTCCTCAAGAACCTATTTTCAGAAGACGTAAGAGTTAATAGATTCTCGCACCTCCAGAGTTCAGAACCATAGAGGGCTGAGCTAATGACTTTCATGTTGTAAATTTCTAAAACTGGGCTAATGGGCTTAGTATGTGAAGAGTTATGTTCCAGGTGTAAAATCCCTGACAATTGCCTATGTTTATTGCCTATGTTTAAGGGATGCTAGATCTATCTGATGATCCCACTTCATATTGTCTTGAAAGTTAACCCCTAGATAGGTGAACTCCTTAACCAGTCCTAACGTCCTATCATTCATTCGGATGCCCCCCTTGAAGGCCCTATGTGGATTAAATGCCATCAGTTTTGTCTTTGGCACATTGACCTCCAAGCCCCGCCGTGAACAGAATCCCTCGAATGTTTTTAGGGCTTTATTACTCTACGTATCCTAGGTCTGGCGGAATCCACAAACACCAGCAAATTGAAAACTTTTGTCTGAAACCTTGGGGAGAAAGGAATTTTCTTCATGTTTTATAGTGGAGCATGCCCATAGATCGCTGGGCTCGCAGCCTCAGACCGGTGCCCCTGCACCCGGCTAGGGAGATAGGCTCCCTATCCTACCAAGTTATGAACTTTAATGTCTATCTTGTCTTTTCTGCTGCAGTGCATGAAGATAGGTCCTCCTACAGTGATGCAAAAAACTGCTGAGAGCCAACGAGGTCTTTTATGCAATGTTATTTCCTGCCAAATAATGCTTTTAACTGGATGAGTGCACTATGTTTTTCACCTAACCCAAGGAGGCTCTGAGGGTTGCTAAGGCCCACACTAGGTTGCTACAGAAGAAACGACAAAGCACACCAGACCAGTTCTTGGACACTGACGCTGCTTCCAGAGACCTAATTGATGATAACAAATAATTCAGGCTGCCTTTCTTTTTTTGCTGGACGGATCCACCTCCCTTTCAGCCACTACACATGCTCTTCCTTAAACTGTTTGCTACGTATAATGAACAACAGACCACTATGTGTTGCATATCACCTTTTTAGTGCCTGTTCAGTCCTATCCACTTACTTGACACAGACATTTCTCTTTGCCCTCTACATTTGTGTTCCATTTTTCTATTGTAGGATGGGGTAGCTGACATTGGTTTGCACCTCTATGTGCTACCCACCAGTTGGAGTTACTATGATGATGTGGCTTCATTTACTGAAGGTTGGGGTGTTCAGTGTGGGTGGGCTTGTTCACTATTGGAGTTTACTATTCTCTTGTTCTTTTTGTAGCTTTTGCTCTTACATCTATGATCTGATTGACCATTATTTTAGTGTAAAGCTATAGTACCTATTCGCGATGCACTGTTGACTGACTTTACCTACATTGACACCTCTATGATCTTAAATAGCAAATGCTTTTAATCTAGTCACTTAGAATGCTCGTGATTTACAGACTTTAAAAAAATGTTGGTTAATACTGGCGTATCTGGAAAGAAAAGGGATAGAGGTGGCCCTTTTTCAGAAGACACATATGCTCCCTAGGGAGATTATTCTTTCCGTAGACAGCCGGGGGCCACTAATGTTTTACATCATACAGTTCATACACCTCAATACTGATTAAGAGATCCCGTCCTTCTGCTGTTGAGTTTGTTTGCGTTGACACTACTGGTCACTCCATGGTACCCCTATCACACTCATGAATTCATATGCCCCAAACGTCGACAAACCTGAATTTGTTGATAATACTGCTGAAAATCTTCTGGGCCCACTCTTTGATTCCACTAACCCCCTTAGGGTCAGCAACCTCAATGCTGTCCTTACTCTGAAGCATAGACTCGACTCTGATGATCTGGCTGATGGCTGATGAAAGACGCCATCATAGTGTACGGTTTTTACTCATCCATGCAGGACTCACTTTCGCATATTGATTTTTGTCTCTACTCCTCTAGCACCACTGTCTGGATGCAAGATGTACAACACTTGCCTAGGTCTTTCTCCAACCACTCTCCTGTTGCTCTCATGGTTTAGGTGATGAATCCTCTTAGGACCCACCGACCATGGTGTTTCCCCTCCTCTTCGCTGCTGGACCCAGTCTTTTGAGCCAAAGTCGCTACTGCGACTGAAGAATTCTTTGACATAAACTTTGGATCAGATCCTTCCTTTCCGACAATCTGGGAAACATATACGGTCTACATTCAGGGAATAGCCATATCTATGCAGGCAGGGGTCTTAAAATCGATTAGAGTTCAAATTCAGTCCCTTAGAGATCAAGTTGACAGACGCTCAGAGGCAATACAGTTCATCACATGACCCCGCCACACTGGCCACGACTGATGGACTATCTGCCCCATTTAGGAAGGCTGCAGACAATGAGGTGGCTTTCTTGGGTGGGCACGAATGGGCTCGGGTGTACAGGGAGGGCAAAAGTCCCAGCAGAACTCTTGCCTGGCTCCTCCAGGGCTGGCGCCTTAAACTTTGGTTCCTGTGTTGCACTCTTCATATGATGAACCCATGACTCATACAGACGCTATCATCCACATCTTTTTTGCTTCCTACAAAGATCTTTACATCTCCAAGCTCCCACTCCCTGAGGACCTGCTAGATGCCTTCTTAAGTAATATCACACTGGTGTGGGTGGATGGTTGCACGCGTCAATTCTTATTTGCGCCTCTTATGCTTCTTGAAATACAAAAAGCTATAGGTGGTTTTCTTGGTGGCAGGGCACCTGGGTCAGATTGTCTAACATCAGAATTCTTTAGGAATTTAAGAAAAGCCTTGCCCCCACGTTTAATGGAGCTAAATCACTGGGCTCTTGAGTCTGGGTCACTTCTAGATACTACAAAAGACACACTGATTTCTATTATCCACAAACATGGGAAGCACCCCAAATATGTTGGTATATTTAGACCATTGTCCCTTCTTAACATGGACAATAAGATCCTGGTCTGTGTCCTTGAAAGCAAACTTTCTTGTCCCACTTAGGTCCTTCTGCACCAATTTAACTTTATCCCTGGCAGAGCCACCTCAAAAGATCTGAGAACACTGCTCTCATTGATGCATTATATAAAACTAGAGGTCCAGACAACCTCAGTGTTTCTTAACGTTGAGAAAGCCTTTAATTCACAGGAAGGGCCTTCCTGTTTACAGTCTTGCACCGGATGGGCATGTGGCATTATTTCATTGGTATAATATGGTTATTATATACATAACTGATGGATAGTGTCAGAGTCAACGGCTACCTGATGCCAATGTGCGAAGTGTGTAGGGGCATGTGCCGGGTGGCCCCCTCTCACCATTATTATTTGCTCTGGCCATCGAGCCCCTTGCCTCTCTGCTGCTTGAGAAGCACATGCATAGCACCTTGAGATTTCCTGCGTGAAGTTATCCTTTGTCCTTGTACGCAGATGACATTTTAATATTCCTCAGGAATCCAGGGGTTAACCTAAGTCCAATTATTCACAATATCATCAACTATGGTGACTTAGCTGGACTACACATGAATTGGGGTAAATCTGAAATATTTCTGCTCACTGAGGACATCTTAGGTTTCCCCTTAGACGTCCCCCTCTTATGTAAGGTCAGCTCGGTCAGTTAACTCAGTGTCCAGATATCTAGAACAGCGAGCTCTATTCTACAAAACAACTATAACCCTCTTGATTGCATCCTTCAAGAAACTGGCTGAGCACTAGAATGGCCTCCCTCTATCCGTTGTGAGTAGGTTAGCGCTAATTAAGATGGTGATGCTTCCCAAATTATAATACATTGTTAATAATATCCCTATACCACCAGGAGGGACACTGTTTTTTTAACTCAAGCCTCTGTGGATTCATCTAACATGGGGTGGTGGAACACCAATCATAAGTTGGGAGAGCCTCAATAAAGCTTATGAGGGAGACAGCTTCACCAGCCCTGATCCCGAGTACTACTACTTAGCCATTCAGGCACATTATGCCATATACTGGATTAGGCCAAAATTTTCTGTCTCTCCATTTCCCAATCGCGGAGGACCAGCTTGAGAGAAGCAATCCTGACACAGCACTTGCGACCTTGCTACCACAGCCAACCAAACATATAGAATCTGTTTGTTGTACTAACTTAGCTATATGATCATTGGCAAGGCTTGTTGGTCTTCCACTGATTTATTCACAGGCAGTGCCTTTGTTCGGTAATCTGTCCCTCTCACCAACAATGCATAAGGCCATGTGTACTATGTTGCAGTGCTATTTTAGGGTGGTTCATTCCGAACATTGGAACATTTCAGAACATTGGGTTATAGCAATGCACTAGGGGGCTATATTTGTGAGAGCCCTTCATCATTTTTGCACCATGTAAAGTGGTACATGCGTGATGCAGGGCTCTCAAATCGATTTATGAAGCCACACAAAGCCATCCTGCGTGGTTTTGAGTGGCCTCATAAACCTTGAGTAGGGCAACACAGTGCAAATCGCTGTGTCACCTTCCTCTGCGCCCGGGAGACATTCCATGGGCATTGTGGTGGGTTTTCCCATGCAACATCCGTGGATTTCGATGCAGCCCCAGATTTACAAAATCATGCAAACCTGGAGAAGCGCCAAATCCGTACACCTCCCGAGGTGAGGCATAACAAGGAGAAATATGTTTATTTCTCCTCGTTTTTTCCTCTTTCCAGGAGCGGCCCATGCAGGTAAGAATGGTGAGGTGGGGTGGGAGGGACTCGACAGACGATGACAAGGGAAAAATAAATAAATAGTTTTCCCTCGTCATCATCTTTTGTGTTCCCCCCTACCCTGCCCCACCACCCTACCGCTCTTACCTGCAAGGGCCGCTCCTGCCTCTTTCAATGTGTGCTGCATTCTGCAGCACACATAGAAAGAGGAAAACACCTCTTAGGATTACTTTTGTGCAGGAAGGAGTCCCTTCCTGCACAAAAACAATCCTGTCTACAAAGAAGGCAGCCTTGCACCCTTGTGCAAGGGGGCCTATGTTGGTGCTAGGCTGGCGAAATGGAGCCAGCGCAGGGAGAAATGACAGGACTTCCCCATATTGCATAAATATGGTGCATTCTTGCCCTTTCACATTGGAGTAGGGCAGCGCAGCAGGGTGCCTTGCTTCGCTGCCCAACACCAAAATCCCATAAATGAGGGCCTTGATCTGTTTATCCGTGCGCTGCGTAAGTTCCATCCCATCACACAGATGTACCTCTCGGACAACACCAAGTGCTGAGTTTCACGATTATATAGGATGACTGAGATTTTACTCCTTTCCTCTGCGAATGTTCCCAGGAAGCAGTGTAAGGCTGATCTGGGGTTGTCGATTTTCCACAAAGTGTGAGAGTATTGTTGCAGACAGATAAAGCTGGTTTCTATTAATCATAAAGACCACCTTAATCATTTTGATTTTATTAACTGTTTATACTATACCCCACGCAAACTAAACCTGATGGACCTGACATGACCCTCAGGATGTCCCTGCTGCCCCACCGACACCACATTGTATACATCCATTAGGTCCTTTTGGGTTGAGCATTTGGTAAAATTGTTGATACCAACTTTCCATGCGCACCGCCCTCAATGATCCTGGCATATGTCACTAATATCCCATGTCCCAAGAGAAAGCTCGTGGCATTGCTTTTGGTTCTTGCCCAGAGAGGGGCGACTGGGGGCATGGATGAGGGGTCCTTTTCCAAGACACCAGACTAGTTCAAAGATGTTGTCTTCTGTAATGAGCATGCTGCTCATTACAGAAGGCATAAATTCCTAAGGCGCTACACGTTCCCAAGGCGAGACCCCCTAAGACATCTGGGGCCCGGTCTGTAACTATATGTTACAGCAAATTGAAACACCTGGACTAACTCCCACAACCAAGGTAAACCCTACACCATCGACAGGGTAATGTTTGACAGAAATTGTATATCTGTGGGTTGTCTGTTCCATATTCACTTGTAAATGTCACTCCCTACTCAAACTGCTATGTTGGTATATGATAGTTCTTTAACTTGTTTTTCATTCGCTCAGCAAAGCCTTATCTATAGAGTACTGCTATGTATTTTGTTACATGGTAGACCCATTCATTCAATTTCCTCTGAAATGTAAGTCCGTCTGCTTTTAACTTCTTTAAAAATCAAAAACAAAATCTGATAATAGATAACACTGTATAGTTCAATTTGGATGGGACAGGCTGAATCATATGTCAAGTTAACCATTGTAAGGGACATTGGCTGAAGAAGAATCATTCACATCTTTAACAGGCCAGTATGGCTGAGGCAGAGGCAGTCATTTGTCAGGCACACCTCTGAAATGCTCATATGTCTATTGTAGTGTAAGTCACGTGTTAGATACCGCTGTTAACTAGCAGTAGGGCTGGAGCAAAGTCAATCAACTGACTAGCTACGAGTAATATGGCAGACACACTTTTTGAGGGCAAGTAGGTCTGTGACAGTCAGCCTCAGGGTAAGCTCTGCCATGCTGCACGTACACACACACACACACACACCCACACACACACACACACACACGCACACACACACACACACACACACACACACTCTCTTCACCCCTCACGCCAAGAGGGCAAACATAAACTATTCAAAAACAGAGAGAGCAGTGAGAGATAAAGAGGCTCATGTAGATTAGAGTTTTAGTGAGAAATCTCTTAAAATTCGGCAGATACTTTGGCTATCCTACTGTTGATTCCCACGACTGGAACAACTATGTTGCCTTTTGTGGAACCTCACTTGGCTCTGTGGCGGAAACACATTATTGCTGGTTGAACCGCTCTAATTTTGAGGTAAACATTATATAAATCGGCCCACCCTATTTAGGACTGTCTGACAAATTTTGTCCAACATGTTTTTGTCTGTTTGGTACAGCACGGAGGAAACAGGAAAGTTGTCCCTCACGTGGTTGCAAAAAACTTCTAGAGCATCCCAAAAACAAAGGCCCTCTTTGGAACTATGGGGCATATCTACAAGAAAATGGTGCATCGGGGCGCTGTGGCAAATTTTGCAGCGCAGTGCAGCGTCGTTTCAAAAACGCAGGGATGCGCCGTCTTTACAACAATACCGTGCACCCCTATGTTTTTCCATGTGCGCCATAATGCAAGGGTTCCTGCGTTGCTGGAAATGATTGTTTATGTGCAGGAAGGTGTCCCTTCCTGCACATAAATAATCAATAATGGAGCTTCGCTACTTCTATGTGTGTTTCATTTTGCAGCACACATAGAAGTAGAAAATCGCCATTCCTTAATGATTGTTTATGTGCTGGAAGGGACACCTTCCTGCACATAAACAATCATTAAAGGCATTTTGCCCTTTCTATGTGTGCTGCAGAATGCAGTACATATAGAAAAAGCAAAAACGAGGAGAAATAAAAGTATTTCTCCTCGTTCACCAATCTAATGCCTGCTTTTGCATGGCGTTAGTTTTTGGCACTGCCTCAGCTTTTGGATCATGGTAAATCTGGGGCCGCATCAAAAAGCAATAGGCGTGGCAGTGGAATGCCTACAGCAACACCCATTGCACGCCCCTTTCATGCCGCAAACTGCGTGAAAGGGTACCAGATTTACAAAGCGGTGTTAAACCATGCAAAATGGCTTAGCGCCACTTTGTAAATATGGTGCAGTGCATTGTGCCACAGGAACATCGTAAACAGTGATGTTCCTGTGGTGCAATCCCCTTGTAAATATGCCCCTATGTCTGCAAAAAATGAATAAAATGAAGACCAATCCATTTTGCGATAGCATGGTGGACCAGCTGGCAATGTAAATGGAGAAAATCCCCCTCCCCCATTCGGCATAGATCTCTAAGTATCGTTGGTGAGGTGCAGCTATCTGGCCTAAATTCATACTACTTGTCCGCATGGTATGCAGAAAATAGTTACATTGCAATTTCAATTGTCTGGAAGTCATTTTCTCCACTGATGTATAGTCACTTGATGAAAGGATCAAAGATTACGTGTCACTGTTGCTTATTGCCATCATGAATACAGCACTTTGGCGCACTGTCACTCTTTATATGTTAAAAAAGAGTGCACAGTGATGGGCTGACGAACATATGACCATTAAATAACACCTAAGATATACAAACAATAGCTGGAAAAGTATATCATTTGCTATAATTCAGATATGTCCTCAGCAACATTGGAGGTTATATTAGGAAAAAAATACACATCTCTACTTGCAATGGCCAAGCAAAGAATCAAATGCTGACATGATAGAGGATAATACCACAGAGGGTTTGTATGCTCTTTCAGGTTTCCACCATCATCAGAAATCTGGGAGTGCATATTTCAAAGAACAAAATGAAAAGTCTTTGTTTTTGGTTGATTATGATGTTTCCTCTAGTGAGCATATAAATGCAGTGGTGAAGAATACTGAATCCAAGATCCCGATCCTAAAGACATTTGTCCAAATTGCACCAAAATATCCACCAACTAAAGCATAGGAAGCATGGCTACCGATATGCCTGAACTATTATAAATCATTCTGAATTGTTGCACCAAAGGAAGATGTGAAAACATTTTAAATAATATAGAAACAAGCATGTGAATCTGACTGAATCAAGGATTGAGATAGTAAGGGGCAGATTTACAAGCCCCTTGCGACACATTTATGCCGCCGTTGCGTCACTTCTGTGACGCAGCGTCGTCGTAAACAATGCGCCACGTTGCGACAAATTTACAAGTGATGCATCTAGGGAGATGCGTCACGTTGTAAAGCCCTGCGTCACATCATACCTGCGTCAGGTATGATGTATGCAGGGTGGGATTTCCCACGCAAGAAAGCCTCGTAAAAGTGACTCAGTGAAATCTACAAGAATTCACTGAGTCACTTTTACGACGCCGCTGCGTCAAAACCTTACGCCTGCTTGAAGCAGGCGTAAGGAGTGACACAGCACAGCAAATACTGGAGCAGTGCTGGAGTTGCGTCGCGCTTGTGACGCGACTCCAGCACTGCGTTACCTTTACGCTGACAGATGCGTCACGCATCTGTCAATCCTTGCGCCATGGTGCACCGCATTGTAAATGCGACGCATCCATGGTGGCGCAAGGGTTTTTTTACGTGACGCAACTTAACTGACGCATCTCTGCTGATATGCAGAGATGCGTCAGTTCTTGTAAATCTGCCCCAGTAAGTTCTTTGTACTGCATACACATGATTCAGTTACTAACAACACTCTTGAATCTCAGATCAATCAGGGCACGGCTTACAGTGTACTCAGAAAAAGGACACATGGGGGCAGATTTACAAGAAAGTGACGCATCTGTATAGATGCGTCACTTTCCTTGCGCCACCATAGATGCGCCGTATTTATAATACATCGCACTATGGCGCAAGGATTGACAGATGCATCAGAAATTCTGATGCATCTGTTGGCGGAAAAGTCACGCATGCTGGAGTTGTGTCGCAAGCACGACGCAACTCCAGCAATGCGTGTTGAGGCCTATTCCCACTACACTGCGTCACTACTTATGCCTGCTTACGCCTGCTTCACTGCTTCACTGCGTCCTAAAAGTGGCGCAGTGAAATCTTGTAGATTTCACTGCGTCACTTTTATGAGGCCTTCCTCCGTGGAAACGCCCACACTGCATACATTATACCTGACGCAGGTATAATCTCCCTAGATGCGTCACGTTGTAAATTTGCCGAATTTTTTACGCCGCTGTTGCGCCACAAAAATGACGCAACTGCAGTGTAAAAGTGACGCAAGGGGCTTGTAAATCTGCCCCATGGAGCCCAAATCAACAGAATTCAGAAGGTTCGCTTCCGGAACACATTGGAGCCACACCTAGTGAACTTCAAAGACTCTTGGGGGCATATTCACAAGGACTTATCACCGAGTTATCGCCACCTTAACGCATCAAAAGTGGAGATAGATATAACGCCCCATTCACAAGCGGATGCAAACTGCAGACATCGCCAGTATTCCCGCGATAACTGCCGCAAAATTTATCTCCACGGGTGACACCACCAACTAACCCTAATGAGATGCAGAGTAGGCGTTCCCGTACAAAAACTCACGAAAACACCACAACACCACTTTCACAACGAACTGCCAGATCTGCGATGCGAACCAAAAACAGGCGATAAGCCGCGGTAGCAGCAGGGAATTAACACCTGCCTTTTGCTGGTGTTAAGCAGGATGACTACCTGCAGTATGAAAGGGAGACCAGCCAAGAGCCACATCTGAAGACCCACAGATGCCATGGAGCCAATGATCATGCAGCTCGGAGACCCATGAGGGCCACAACACCCACCGCCACCACCCCCAGGCCCGCCACCACCCCCAGGACCCGCCCCCCCGGACCACCACAGAGGCAGCGTACACAAAGACAGCGGACCCACCATAAACACACCAGCCGCACAGACTTAACGCCAGAGGAGGTCATTGCCCACTACAGGCCCAAAAGGACAACCATCCCCCGCATCCTGACCCACATCGCCCACCGGCTGACGGTACCAACACAGCGGACAACCAACATCCCTCCGCAGACAAAGCTGCCGGCTGGGCTGCACATGTTGGCCTCTGGTACCTTCCAACCCACAACTGCCAGAGTCGGAGGAGGCTCACAGCCAGCCCAATCCAAGTTCATCACACCTTGGATGCCATCATCAGCCTGGTACCCCAGCACCTCCACTTCACCCACACTGCGCAGGAGCAGCTGGAGACCAAGCAAGGCTTCTACGCCATAGCTGGATTCCCTCACGTGTTGGGGGCAATCGACTGCACACATGTACCCCTCGTGCCCCCTGCTGACACTGCACACAACTACCGCAACAGAAAGCACACGCATTCCATCAATGTGCAGGCAATAGTGGAACACCGGGGACTCCTCAACAATGTTGTGGCCAACTCCCCAGGCAGTGTGCATGATTCATACATCTCCCGACAGTCCATCATCAACCAGCGCTCCCAGGATGGCACCTATGGAAATGCATTGCTCGTTGCTAAGTACCAAATGAACACACCACACACCTCCACTCCACAGTCATGCAACTCACGACACTGGCAATGGGCACGCAGCAAAACTACATGCAACATGCCACACAACATGCCAACCGACCAGACACTACAACACTACTCCATTGGGAACCTGGGCTTGCCATGCACACAACCCAGGCACGGCATGGCACCACAGCCACACAATAGCAGAATGTGAGGAGAGGCCTGGAGCAGGCATGTGCGAGAGCAGCAAGTGACTAATGAATGAGAACCTACCCAATGCCAGGTGTGGCGTGGATGTGCCGGACAGACTTCAGTGTGCAAACCACGGAAATGGCCATGTGGACATTAACTGCTGGTGCATGGAGTGTAGTGGCCAGTGCACGCTACCATGTCCCCACAGGCTGTGGGGCAGAACGCGGAAATGTCGCTCATTACGTCCCCCCTGTATGCGCGGGCGGAGTGGGTTGGCCCTGCGTATGCCAGGCCTGCGTAGGGGTGTGAATAAAAAGCCCGTTGCACTGGGAGTGGTTCTCATTCGGAATGGCACGGCGCCTCTCAGCCCGCCACAAGGCCGGTGCCGTGCGTGGCGGGGCCTACGTCCCTGTGCGCCTGCTGCACCCCGGGCAGCTGGTCCCCAGACCCGTAATGCCTGCCCCAGCGCACCAAGGAGGCTCCGCTCAACTGCCGACACCGGCGTGTATCAAAGAGGGCCCACCACATGCCGGTGCAAGCTCCAAGCCCCAGTCCCGCGACCTTTGCAGGCTCCGCAGACCATCGCTGGCCTCCACGACGCTGGCCAACAGTACTCCTTTTTCGTTGACATACCCCACCGGCGTACTCTTCGGCCCAGTTGTTGGCACATGCTGTACTGAGTCGTGAGTTTTGAATGGCAGTGACCCCAAGTCTGTGGCAGAGTCCACATCACTAAACTCCCTCCGATCAGTGAAGCCAAAGTCTGCATCGCAAGCCTGTGACACGTGGTGCCACTAACCCTGTTCAACGCAAGCCTGCGACACGTGGTGCCACCAACCCTGTTCAACACAAGCCGGCGACACTTGGATGAGGGCTCAGGCCTACACTTCGGTCCAGTATGTCCCACATGTGGAACTGTGTCCTGAGTTTTGAATGACAGTGACCCCAAGTCTGTGGCAGAGTCCACATCACTAAACTCCCTCCGATCAGTGAAGCCAAAGTCTGCATCGCAAGCCTGCGACACGTGGTGCCACTAACCCTGTTCAACGCAAGCCTGCGACACGTGGTGCCACTAACCCTGTTCAACGCAAGCCGGCGACACTTGGATGAGGGCTCAGGCCTACACTGTGGTCCAGTATGTCACACATGTGGAACTCTGACTTGCGTAAGATATGGAGGAGTCCACACCATTGGACACGCCTCATCGCAGGCAGCATCCCCTATCTGCACTGGTGCCACTAACTCTGTGCGCACTGAGTCATGGGCACTTTCTGGTTGGACTTTGGTGGTGTCTGAGTCCATGGCCTGGGGGTTGTCTGCATCATCATCATCCTGCTGGGACGGACTTGGTGTTCGACATGTGTCTGTTCCATTCATCTCCACCATAGTGACTGTTTCTGCATTGTTCTGCCCTCTGCATCATGCCCTGGGGGTACACCTTCCACTGTCCACCGAGACACTCCGCGACAACCCCCTTTGTCATCTACGAGAACCTGCTCTGCTCTCGTGACCATGCCCCAGTGCAACGCAAGTCAGCGGCCCATGGCGGTAGGCCTGTGCACGATGCTGTGCATCCGGGGCCACTGACTCTGTGCAGCTCAAGTCATGGAGCCTTTATGGTTGAATGGTTGTGTCCTTAACGATGGACACTGTTGTCGTATTTTGACTGCACCAGGCACTCCATGAAGGCTGGTGTATGCACACCCCACACACATCCAACACAGGTGTCACTCGACATGTGAGCCTGCTAATAAAAGTGGCTGGGCGCACGTGCCAGTAGCCATTCACACCATCTAAGCAAGTGTGTCCGTGTGGTCATTATGTCAGCATGATGGGCCTGAGCCCTGCAACATCACAGTGTGCTGTCTTCAGCGGACGATACCATGTCACCTCAGCAGTGGCTAAGACCTTGGACATGTAGCTTCGCCCGCCCCCCCTGCATGCACAAGCGGCGTGTGCTGGTCCGGAGTACGTCAGTTCAGCGCTGGGGTGTGCTGATTCGGCAGGGTGATCAGGGCGTGGCTCTGGTCTGGCCTTGAGCAGGAAGTGCGGTAAGCGTGTCTCTGTGTTGGAGTGTTGTCGCCACCAGGGCCACAGTAGTCGATGTTGCAATGTAGCATGCACCCGGAGGGCAGGTCCGCACGTACGGGGAAATGTAGGAGCGCAAGACCGCTCGGGGTCTTGGCTCATACATGCCAAGTGTTATGTGTATCAGTCCTGCGGCTGCATAAGTCAGATGCCTAGCCTCAATCGCAGCGCGATCACAGCCAACCATGGACTGTACACCTGTGTCCGCCCTGTCCAGACCATTGGCCTGCACTCACGTGGCTGCACACCTTCAACGGCCAGCTTCACTGTGTTGTTGGCATGCCGCTGGACATGCGCAGACAGGCATGACAATGGTGTGCCGTAGGAGTGCTCGTGATACAACTGCGCAGCGCACACAAGTGTGGGGGCTCATGGGAGGGAGGAGCAGCTGTGAGGCAACGTAACACACAGTGAGGCCGCTCATGTGCCACGTGCTCGGCATATCATCCATGATTCCCTGGGTCACAGACATCCCACCCCACCCGCGACAGGCCTCTGTACATCTCCTGTAAGCAAGCAGATGGTAAAGTTACTGTAGGGATGAAAGGTTCTTTGTCTGAACTATCAGGCGGAAGCACATCTACAGCTCCGAGCTGGGACTTGCATGTGCCCAGCACCCCCTGACAGATACGATAGCATGGTGACTCCCACACTACGCACTGCCCGACGTGAGACCAACGTGTACACATCCCACACACAGAAGTCCTTGGTCGTAGTTAGCGTGCATGAAATGACCTTCACATGTACTCCCACCCCACCCCAGGCCTGCACCCGTTGCACACAGACACTGCTCATTGATCCGAGCAGTGGCATTTCATCCACAGGACTGGCGCGGGTCAGCACGGTGCCGCTTCAAGCAGAGCCACTGACTCAATGGCAGACCATCCCGGACACATGCACAACTCCAGTCACATGGACTGGTACCGTGCACATTTGCTGCATGTACTGGGGGCACTGCCATTGGCAGTGCTGTGGATCAGTTACCGGCTAAGCTTCCGCCTTGCCAACGTTACCTGCGTTCAGCCTGTGTTGCATTGTCGCTCGTGCATATTCGAGTGGACCATGGATGTCTGCCTCTCCAACGTAACGGTAGCTGACCTGGATTTCGACGTGTGTGTGTGCCCCCTGTTGGACCACGACCAGGAGTGTCACCGTGATGCCCGTTTATGGCATGCCTGGATGATTGGCATGCATGCTGGCAACTGGACCTGGGAGATTGCACGAGTCGTCGTGTGCAGTGACCACATTGAGCCGCTCCCCTATTGGGCTTTAGTGCCAATTGGGGCCAGGGGTTGGAGGCAGCACATCTGTCTGGAACAACTGATGGGTTACGTCGCCGACATGTTAGATGTAGTCGACAATGAGCTCATGTTGGAAATGTTGGCCTACGCTGCTGCACTCGCGTTCATGGACGAGTGACAACGTACCTGCAGCCACAACTGAATGTGACCCATTGCACTTGTCCCGGCGCCTGGTTGCATGTTGGGGATCTGGTCACATGTTCCAAGACGACAGTGGACATGGCTGCATTGGCCTGGACTCCGGATACATGCGCGGACAACCAACACGCGTTGGCACTGACTTGTGTGGGTGATGGACTCCCCCGGGGTGGACATGGGCGCTTTCCAACGTTCCTCATTCAGACATGCTGCTGCATTGATCTGCATGTTGTGGCACTTCTCTTGGCTGTACTGACACGCAATTGTTGATGAAGTTTCCGCACCTTCACTTGTCTCCAACTGTGATGAGTGTTGATATGTATGCAAATGTGTGTGTCACAGCCTATCTGGGTCACTGCCATACATGCATTGCTACCCCATCAGGGCTGTGGGTTGGTACTTGTGCATTATCATGTCCCTGTTTCGTGCTTTGCTAGATGCGTATGGCCATTTACCGGCCACAAAAGGGTGCACTTGTGTCCTGTGTTCGGTTGTGCAAATGTTGGTGTTTCTACCACTTTCTGTTCGATGTTGGGGTGCTCTGCTTCCTATGTGTGTGTGCTGCATTGTGTGTGAGATGGCCCTTCAGCTCTGATTTGGCTCACCCTTCTCCCTTTCAGGCAGTGTGGTTTTCACTTCTGTGCTTGTTCAGTGGTGTGATATTGCCGACTTGTGTGACTTGTGCTCTTGGTTGGTGTTATTACTCTTGGGCATAATTTGTCTGCAGTTGTGCTGTGCTTAATTGTGCATGTGTGCCATTGTGCCCATCTCCCACCGTCCGCCCAGTCCCTGGTCGTTCCTCTCCCTGTTGCTGTTGTGTCTGTTGATTTTGAGCAGTTTCCGGTCCCCAACTCCTGCCACCATCTCCAGACTGATGTGGTGGACACCATTTCCTCCATGTCATCCAGCTCCTGGTGTGGCGCTGGACTCCCACCTCCAGTGTGCATTGCTGCCTTCTGGTTGTTGGCGTGTTTCTGCTTGTTTTTGCGTTTCGCATCATTCCAGCTGTTCTGGTTTTCTTCCATTGTCCTCCTCCGCTCTCCGGCTGCATTCACCTTGTCCACGATGGACTGCCATGTACAATGTTTTGTTGCCAATGGGGCTTGTGGGGTTGTGTACTAGCTCCGACTGCCTCCATTGTGCTTCGCTGTTGTTTTCTGTTTGGTTTGTCTTCCTTTTTCCTGCTTTTGTTGTGCTTATTTCTGCCTGCCGTGTGTGTGTGTCGCGGGCCTGGCTCTGCTTATCGCTGCTTTCCTCATCGCGAATGGGCTCATCGCACATTTTTTTGCGTTGGGGTTTGTGTTTTTATCTCCGTCGGGGTGGTTGTATCGCGGACATTGGCGGCGTTTTCAGTAAACTATCGCATGGTACCGCCGTGTTGTGAATTCCACGTTAACACGGGGTTATTTTCCCGCGATAGACAGCAATGTGTAAAGTTGCGTTAACATTTTTTGGAGATGTTTTGCGCACGTTCTTGTGAATATACCCCTTAGCCTTGAAGACATCAATAAATGTGATGCTCTTCAGGGATATATTAGGCTCGGAGTCAGCATTCACTAGGATTATCCTGCTCTAAGGGCTGGTCCCACCCAAAAAGTCTCAAAACTGTACATATCCCCAATTAACAAAATGTCCAGCCTCAATTAGCAAAATCCACTCTGGACAGCGTCCTTGTTAACCGCTTGCGCCACATAATCGCTTCAATGGCTACGAAAGGAACCTAGTGGACATACTACAACTGTGCAAATCACATAAATATCAACTAAATACGTAAATAAATGATGTGTTTCTTTGTTGAACAGTGTGCTGTGTTAATGTCCATGTTTGATTAATGAGTCAACATATAGAGCAACACAACATGTACCGCACAAATTAGATAATAGGTGTCTTTAATGCCAAATATCTGCCAGCCATGTCCTATGAATAGCAAGGTGAATTTAATGAGTTCAGACCCATTTTTCAGCTTCTCACAACAACGATATCATTACTCTATAATGGAAAAGGGTCTTAGATCATCACAGATGTTTTCTAGTATTGGGTTCCAGTGGTTAAATCAACTGTGCAAAAATTCTCTTTTTATGAGGTAGGCTTAGTATGTTGTATACAGTGCAAATAAGAATCACACATTTTGCCTTCCATTCTAGTCAAAGTTGCTGTAAAAAGTGGCCATCATTAATTTCCTGATCCAGGTTGGAAGCTCTGTGCAACCCTTTGCAGAAACCATAGGCTTCCATGCAATCTGTGATGTTCATAACCTGATTGAAGTGCCAAGATGAATGCATACTTGCCCATGTCTTCAATCATATATTTTCATGCCATATAAATTACATTTGCCAAATTGATGTTTTACTAATACTATGTCGAATGCATGCTTTCTACTGGGAGGTGGAGCATCAATGTAATCATAATAATAATTAATTTGTACATAGTACTTGGGCATTTTGAAGAGCTGTAAATAACATGTGTTGCCTTGCCCTTGCTGGTGTCAATACTCGTTATCAGCATGTAACAATAGAAGGCAGTCTGAACATTAGCTTTCTGGGCCAGTTTACAGCTCGAGAAGTAGCCTATTTCCTTCATTTCAGTTTCCATCAAGCGTCAAATCAGTTAAATAGGATCCTTGTAGTCCCACACAGTCATACGCAGCCCATCCTCGGTGATTAATATGCTAGCCCATCCTCGGGTTGATATGGTATTAAAGCATGGATTAAGTTCCCATCAGTACCTTGTTACACCAATTGATGTCCAATGTATTAATATACCAGGAAATGCAATGTTAAAGGTAATGCTAAGACTACATTGGTTCTGGTGATAAAACGGTATTTGAAGAAATGTATGTGATCTGGGGAGAACCCTTTCCTCTGCAACTATCCCAATCAGGGGCTCATTCCAAGTCCCATACTATCCTTAGTGGTAAAAGACATCTGATAAACATGAATACCTTCCTGTGGCCTTATTACAAATAGGGGCCCACGGGTGAAACGATGCAGGAGCCTGTTTTTTCGCCCCGGGGCACTATAATATTACAGAGGGGTCTGCAGATGCTTGTGCAGCCCCTTCTGTAATAGTGATAGCGCTAGCACATATGTAGTGCCAGAGCTATCCTCAGATGGTGTTCCTTCATTAGCATGGGGGTGTGACCCCATGCTAATAAGGTAATCATTTTGCCTCTGTTCCCGTGCCATATAACCAACTTGGGTGCAGAGGCAAACATGCCCCTAGGAGACGCACTGATAGTGTGCCACAAAAAGGTGGCGCAATGTCAATGTGCTCAATTGAGGGCAGCCCTCTCGAGGGAAGAAAAGGGGTCCTATGGTCCCCTCAAACATCCACCTGCAGGTGGGTGCCATTACTCACTGCACTCACCTGCAAGGGGATCTCTAGGCCCTCTTTAGACTGCAGGCGGGTTTCCACCTGCACTAAGAAACATGGAGCGACTTTGAAGTTGCTGCTCCGTATTACACTGAATGCACTGCCTCCAGTACAACGTGAGTTTTCAACTGCCCTGAGGGCAGCGCATTCATTGTAATAGGGCGCACTGCCCCTGTTTGCACCTCGCGCACCTGCTTAAAGCACAGCCCTAGTTCAATATTTACCATGTGATGTTACTGTGCCATTCAAATATATGCAGCTCGGAAGTGGGAGAACACAGATATAATGGTAGTCCTCCCCGCTTCTAAAGAGCGCTAACTCAAAATGTTCAGGATTTGCTTACACTACATGTGTCAGATTTTACCTGGCCAAAATTGGGCTGGCAAAAACCCCTAGAGTGCCGAATTCATGCACCAGTTAAAATCCTGATTCTGGGAAACTACCATTTGCACCCAAACTGAGGACATATTTACAAGCCCCTTGCATAGCCGTTGCGTCACTTTTTGTAATGCAACGGCAGTGCAAACCACCAAGTCATATTTATGAGGCAATGGAAAGCCACTTTGCGTAGCTTTGAATGGCCTCATAGATATGGAGTAAGGCAAGACAGCACAAATAGCTGTGTTGCCTCACTCTGCGCTAGGGAGGCGTTCCATGGGCGTTGCGATCAGTGTTCTCAAGCGACACCCATGGATTTTGATGCATCCCCAGATTTACAAGAACATGTAAACCTGGGAACGCACCAAGGAACGATAACTTTATTTCTCCTAATTTTTTCCTCTTTCTATGTTTGCTGCATTTTTCAGCACACATAGAAAGAGGGAAAAGCCTCTCACAATTGTTTTTCTGCAGGAATGTGCCCCTTCCTGTGCAAAAACAATCCTGCATGCAACACAGGCGCCCTTGCACCATGATGTAAGGGTGCCTGCGTTGACGCTAGGCTGCAGAAATGGCACCAGCACAGGGGTTAAGGACAGGAATGTGTCGTATGCCATAGGTATGGCACATTCCTGCCCTTTCACTTTGACACAGGCAAGTACAGCAAGGTGACTTACTGCGCTGCTATGCGCCAAATCAGCATAAATATGCCCCTTGGTTTTTTGGGGTATTTTCAATGAGGCCTCTAATGTCTTAATTCCTCATAACTCGACTTATGTCCTATTTGTCCTCCACAACGCACCACATTTGGTATTTTCATTGCCCAACTTTACAGCACATTTTAAATAATATCTTCCTTCATATACCTGGATTTGCGCAGCAATGACTATGCAGTAGTTAATTCATATTTCTCAGTGCCTCTCAGAACGTGGACAATGCCCTTCAGTGCATATGAATTCAAACTTTGTAAAATTCTATTGAGCAACACAAGGGCATTTTTGTGCCCGATAGCCCTGACTCAGGGAAACTTGTCTCTTTTGTTTAATGAATTTTAAACCATATTACTTTCAAAATGCTCTGCCAACTGTTAGTCTATGAATATTTTGGACTTGTCTTCCGTAAACCGTTTAAGAGCTGGACCTCATCCAACAGGAGACATTTGCTTAAGACAAAAGATTAATAGTTTTCACCCTCATCTTTCTTTTCTTGACTTAATTACAGAATTACAAAAAACTTGCTGACCATGCATTTCACATATTTCTTAAGAACATACTCAGGTATTTAACATTTTCTACATCCAATATCAGATATTTTTAATGCATACTTATTACATTGGCAGCACTTACAATAATGGGAGTTCTTTCCGGATTAGAAAGCATTTTCAGTAGTTATTGTGCGATTGCTCATGTAGAGGGCATGGTGTCCTAATAAAGCTTGCAATGCATTGTGGGCTGGATTTCTGTTTCTGTCGACATTGATCGGGCTTGTGTTGTTAACAAAAGAAAGATTATCCTTTTTACATTGTGTAACTTGTGTAAAATGACGTGACATTTTGTAAGAACGTATATTATTATTTGGTGTGGTTGGTCGCACACCTCAAGGAATATTAATGCTTTCCAATCAGGGAAAATCCCAAAAGTCACTAAATTAACCTGAGGTCAAACCCCTTTTATGTGCAGCACAAAGCAGACAGACCCAAGGTCGGCCAATGTGTAAATTATTTATGTTAAATGGAATTATACCAATCGACTACATTTTAACAAACAAAGGGGCATATTTAAGAGGAAGTGGTGGAGCATGGCGGTATCCTCCTTGGCTTAACGCCGGGCTCCAATACTTCTGAAACACAGGGCTGCACCGTATTTACAAGGATACGGTGCAGCCCTGCACTTCCCCCTGTGCTGGTGCTAATTTAACCACCTGTCGCCAACGCAGACACCCTTGCATCATAGTGCAAGGGTACCTGCGTTGCAGGGGAAGTTTGTTTATGCGCAGGAAGGTGTTCCTTCCTGCCCATAAACAATCTGAAATGGCGTTTTGTAACTTCTATGTGTGTCGCCTAGTGTAGCACACATAGAAGTTGCAAAATGTAATTTTTTTTAAATGATTGTTTATGTGCAGGAGGGGACTCCTTCCTACACATTCAACAATCAATGGCCTTTTGCTATTTCTATGTGTGCTGCACAACACAGCACACATGGAAACAGTAAAAACGAGGAGAAATAAACATTTCTCCTCGTTGCGCCAGGGTAATACTAGGTTTTCACTGGTCTTAATTTTGGTGCTGCCCCATATTTACGCCACCCTTGTAAATATGGGGCAGCCTCAAAATCAATCGGTGTTGCGGTGGAACGCCCAACACAACACACATCGCCCGCCCCTTTAATGCTAAGTATAGCGTGAAAGGGTGCTTTATTTACAAGGCAGCGTTAAGCCACGTTAAGTAGCTTATTTCTGCCTTGTAAATAAGGTGAGGCCCCCATTGCCACCACAACATAAGAAAAAGTAACATTGTGGTGGTGATAGGGGTTGTAAATATGCCCTTAAATTACACCAAAATGATGAGAATCCAATAAAGGGTGATCAGACATATGAGTGTTTAAAGTTATAAGTGAAAATAGTGCCAAAAAGCACTGAGAGCTAATGATAGTCTATGGTTGTGGTAGACCAGGACCTAACCACACTTTGAGGCTGGCCATGATGGATTGGCTCGGTCAAGGTTTTACCTTCAGACTTAGCCTGCATAATGGAAGCCAGATTCTCTCAGCAGTGTAAGGCAGCAGGGTGTATCCAGGAAGTCAGTAGCAAAATTCAATTTGCGTTGAGTGATGTCCTGCTGAAGCGGTTGATTTTGGCGGGAAAAGCTGACTGGGAAAGGTGACACTTTTCACCCAGGACCATTGTTGCCGTAGTCGTATACTTTTGGCTCCTTCACTCGGTCACGATTTCTGTCTTGGGACTAAGGGGCATAATATCTAAAAAGTGCGCTAAACATCGCAAAGCGTGTTTAGCGAGCACTTTTTTATCGCCGGCTATCGTCGGAATAATTTTCCATGCTAACGCTGTATTAGCGACATTTAGCGCTATGGCGATAATTATTCCAGCCATAGCGGTGTTTTCCATGAAACATCGCTGGTTTTCTAGCGATGTTTCATGGAAAACGGCGATAACCTTGCTGATACGACCCTGTGGTCGTATCAGCATAATCCACCCCCATGTTAGATATGGCTAACACCTGCTAATTGCAGGTGTTAAATAAATAGGCGATGACCTCGGTTAGCGCGACTTTTCACGTCGCTAACTGGGGCCATGGCCACCTTGCTAATAGGCGATAGGCCTGTTAGCGGGTGTTTCCCAGGTTTGTTCATCGGGAACGCCCACTTTGCATGTCATTAGCGATAAATATCGCTGACATGCAAAGCAGTATAAACACGGGCGCTAATGCCCGAAAACTGTCGCTAACTGCTGTTAGAGACAGTTTGCTGATAGGGCGATAAGAATATCGCCGCTTTAGCGGCAAAAAGTGCCGCTAAAGCGGCGATAGTGCCCTTGCTAATATGCCCCTTAGTCTCTAAAATTGTTCTCAAATTTCTCCAGCGGGACAAGGCGATAAGTTGTATCCAAAGAGAGCTGCAAGGGTTTGGGTACCTTCTCATGGACCTGCTGAAATGGATTTACTTCTGTGGAGAAGCACTAATGGGGACAAACATGTTTCCTCAGCACAGCAAAGTTGTGCCTTCTCCAAATGTGACATGGTACTTGGTCCCTGTCCTCCAGCGTATGTAAGTCACAATTTGTTTTAAGTCCTTTTCAGTGGTAAGCTCCTTCTTCTTCAACTCTTCACCTAAGCACCCTGGCTTCAGAGGGGCTCTTAGGATTTCAGGGCTTGGTTCAGCGAAGACCTCCTGCATGCTACAGTGCAGGTCAAGTTGTGAATGGGCAACTAATCATTCACAAAAAAGTATTTCTCAGCTAGTGGTGTCCCTGTAGCATGCAGGAACTCAGCCCACTGAACCTTGGAGTCCACGTCTTTGTCCTGGGTACAGGCAGGAGCAGGTCCAGTCATTTAAAGTTCTTCTCAGGTTACAGCAAGCAGGCTTCAGTTCTCTTCTGATCTTCTTCAGGTCCAGAAATTGTTCTGAGGAAGATTCCTTGCGGTGCCATACTTATAGTATGCACTATTCTGTAGGTGAGGGTGACTCCTCTCTAACCAATGGTGTAAAAGTTCCCTGGGGCTACTCTACCCATGGTTTCAGCAGTTCCTGTTTGACCTCCTCCAAACAGTCCCATGGTACACCTTACTCCTAAAATCCAAGATCAGGTAAATCCTCCTCCCTTGTGCAAAGCCTTTGTTTCCACCCAAAGATGTGGCCAAGGAAATGATCAGTCCCCTGCTCTATGTCCACTCTGAACTGGTTTTGGGGGTAGCTTCCGTCCCTCTGGGTTTGGTGCCTGGGGTCAAAGGCTAGCCTTCCCCCTAGTTTCATTTTACATTTACTTGTGAAAGGACAGGCCTCAACTTGCTTCTTTACAAGTTGATGAAGTTCCAGTTTACACGCTAACTGTCTTTCCTCCAAAGAGATAAAAACACCTCCCCATACTTAATAGTGACCACAATCCCTTCATGCAGTGTCCATATTAGTTTGGAGGTGGTAGGGATAGTTCTATCGACTTTATGTTAATGACAAAGTTTTATACTTTCCTTATTCAGGATTTTAAAATCATACCAAACTGCTCTAGCAACCATTACCCGCTCATAGCCTCTCTTAACATAAAGCCTAAGACGGGGCCCACTGATGAGTCTCAGATTCAATATAAAACTAATAAAGGAATCAGATTGAAATAGGATCAGGTAGACCCATCAAAATTTGAACAAGATATCACCCTAAGAAATTATAATCTCATAGATGGGTGCCTGAAGCCAGATTCTACCCTGGTTGAAAGAGTATGGAATTTTGAGGTGCATAGTACCGAAATTGCCCAGAGGTTGGTTAAGAACATTCCACAAAAGCAAACCCCCGGGGCACGTTGGTTCAACACTGTATGCTACAAAGCTCATAAGAAACTAAAAACTGCCGTACATGCCAGTCCTCATGATAGAGAGCTAATAAAAATTACGAGGAGCAAATATAAAAAGGTGATCGAATGCAGGAAGATGGAACTGAGGAAGGAGGCGTGGGAGGACTTGGAAAGAGCAGGTTCCTTTAAAGATTCAAAAAAGTTTTGGGAAATCATTAATCACCCTATGTTCACCGAAGATGTGAGACAGATGAACTCATTGATCCTTGGTGAAGTCTGGGAAGCCCATTTTTCCAGCATTTTTAACCCCTCACATAGGATGATAGTGGAGGAACAGCGGGAAATACCCCATGACTTAACCAAAGCCTCACAGTTTAGACTGTCCATTACAGTTCAAGTGATAGAGGTGGCTCTTGCACAGGGCATCTGTTTAAAAGCCCCCAGCCCAGATGGGGTTCCCCTTGATCTTTTTAAGAGAAACCCTAACTGGTGGGCAGCACTACTAACGAATATTTTTAAAGAAGCCATTATTGGCCCACTGCCTGGGTCATGGAAAGAGGCGATTGTAGTTCCTGTTTTTAAAAAGGGTGATAGAAGTGATCCAGTGTGCTACAGACCCATATCCCTGATCGATGCAACAGCAAAGGTATTGGGCAGGGCCCTTCTTGCACGCTTAGAAGAGTGGGCATCTATTAAAGGTGTCTTGTTATACACACAATATGGTTTTAGAAGGGGTCTGGGCACGACTGAACAATGTCTCAATTTGTCCCTGATTGTCAGTAAGCACATGAGGTCCATGAAGGTCTATGCATTTGGCCTTCATGGACTTATCTAGCACTTTTGATACTGTCAATCGGGACAAATTGTGGGTCATGATGGAAGACATGGGTGCCATTAAAGCACTAGTAGCCCTTCTCCGTAAGCTCCATACAAATACTTCAGCTACCGTAAGGTACAGTAGTAAAGGGGGAAAAACACACCCAATCATCTCCACGGAGGGGGTTTGCCAAGGATGTATTTTTAGCCCCGTTTTTATTTTTAATTTATACAAATGGGCTGGAGGCCTTTTTATTAAAAAGGGAGCTTGATTTCCCCAAAATTGGTAATAAATGTGTCTCCCTGCTTTCATACGCAGATGATACAGTGTTATTGGCAAGGACAGCTATGAGTTTGCAGTAATCTCTTGATGCTTTTACTGATTTTATGACATCTCTTGTTTTAAAAGTTAATTTTAATAAATCATATATTATGGTATGTGGCCCAAAGACAACAAAAACAAAAACTTTCATTGTCCTGGGAAAGAAGATAGAAAAAGTTAGTAATTTTTCATACCTGAGCAACTTATTTAATAATCAGATGAAGTGGGAACCTCTCTTGACCATTAGAGCACAGCAGACAAGCAGGGCTGTGGATGCCTTATTTCGGTTCACTTGTAAGCTGGGGCAAAAACCAGTGAAAGAATTATTAACTCTTTATAGAGCGAAATACCTTCCTATCGCTACATATGAGGCCGGGTTCTGGGGGTATAATAGAATCCAACAGCTCCAACTAGTAGAGAATACATTTATCAAAAGATTACTGATGGTACCAAAAAGAGCCCTTACATCACTCTGTCATGCTGAGCTGGGCCAAGAGTTTATAGAGGACCGTATTGGCTGTGCCCCATTGTATTTATGGACTACGATCTGGCTCTCGGAGGACTTAGAGTTCTCAAAAGATGTTATTAAGGACTGCCTTAATATGCATAATGCTGTAAAGATCCCCTGGCTCCACTTCTTGAGGGACAAGTTCCTAGAGATAGGTCTTGGATACTTTTGAACACCCTGAAAGAATTCCTCCAAATGCTAAGGCCATTATCAAACAGGCGCTCCTTAATAGGGGCAACATGCACAATTGTCATCACTGAGGTTACTCAGGAGTTTCTCACTTGCCTTCCGCCCCTCCACAATTTTATCTAACTTTTTCCACAAATTTCCAGATCAGATTTTACCGTACAGGTTTCGGCTATTCACTGTGCACTTTTTGTTAGAGTTCCCTTGTCGAGGAGGATGGATGGACAAGCTTACGCCTTGCCCGTGTGATAATTCTTCTAGGCAAAGCACAATGAACTTTCTATTCTTTTGTGATTTCAGAGGCACTTTGTAGTTGGGGAACCACCATTCCCAGCATTCCCGATCCAAGCATAAGAGCTCGATTGTGGACGATCTCAGTGTCTTCCATAGATATTGAAGGCATCCACGTCTAACATCTAACGTGCCATGCTGGAGGAGAAGGAGCCACGGAGGAGCTCAGCTCGGCTCAGCTCTGCACCGCTGCGTTACCAACCAGTTTCCCTGAGTTCCGGGCGGCGGGGTGCTCCATCATCTGGATCATCTGGATCCGCCTGCCGCCAGCCGTCTGTGCCCACCGAATCCACGGAATCCAATGGATCCAGCCCGTCTTCGGCCCTCTGTCTGCTTCCATGCAGTATGAGGCAGTAAGAAGGGCTGAGCTGGCCATAGCCCAGCGAGTGCGGCTGCCATCAGACGGCGCTGAGTGAGTGCCACAGGCAGCCCGGTTAGTCCCGGGTACAGCCTGTGGCCACGTGACTGGCCCCACTTGCTTCTAGCTCCACAACACACAAGACACTGTTGCTGTTTACGCTGGTGCCACTGCATTTTGACTTGAGGCAGAAAACGACAGAAAATACCGGGCACGTTGAAGCTTCACCAGCTCTCCAAGAGGGCCGGTATCCTGCCCCGAGAGGCACAAGGACTGTGAGCCAGGGCCAGAGTGCCCCAGGATCAGCGCCAACCGCCCCTGCAGTTAGGAAAACAGGAGGTAGGTGGCTGGCTAACACCCAGAGGGTCTGCCCATAGCATGCTCGACTATTAAAAGTAGTGTCTGGGGAGATTTCAATTGAGGGGGGAGCTCAACCTAAGATTTAAGAGCTCCATATTGCCCCTCAGTCTAACATCAGCCCATCCCTCCTGCCCACCACCCCCCTCAGCCTCCTTCTCCTTTCAGCCACAGTCATTCGGTTTCTGAGCCTAACTCCCCTGATAGTCCTAAGGTCTCAAGGCTCTGAAAAGGGGCTTTTATTCAGCCACCGGCATACAGTGGCAAAAAACTGCAGCGCAACACCTCGCTCTTGGCATAGCAGCGTGGTTAACAGCATGGTCAAAAAGAGAAATCTGGCCAGAAACCCGGCCAGAAATAGACAAACAGACAACCCCATTAAGAGCCAGTGCCCGTACCGAGAGAGTCCGCAGCTGAGCCCAGTATTTGAAGGAAAGTGTGAGGGGAGCCGGGATAGCAAGGAACCTGAGACCTCAGGTGCTATCCAATTGCAACTACACACTCATCCAGCGATGGAGCCCGGAACTCATCTGATGAACAGCCCCACAAAGGAAGGTTCAAATATCACACCGCCTCTCCCCCATCCCCGGGGTCGAATTCAAAGCTACTTTAAAAAAATTACACAAACCGTGAGTTCTCGTTCTCATCTTGTGAAAAGTCAAAATCATAACGCGTTCACTATCCCTAACCAGGTTGCCTCTTATGAGCCCAGTGCCCGCCGAACCCAGAGGAGGTAAACTCATGTGTGTAAATTCCCACCTCACACTCCATCAAGACTGTGACCTAAGTATGAGGACCTCTCAAAATAATTGCTTTACAACAACAGTGCAAATCCATACAACTTCCCCTCCTCAGGCAACTGAGACCCAGCCAAGCTCTCTAACATCTTTGGAGCTACAATCTCCATTCAAGGTGCAAAGGTGGCGTAGCACACTAGACCTTGAGCAGGGGGCCCTATCAGACCAGTTTTTAGCATCATTAGAAGCTCAGATAGATGCACAAATGGAAGCTTCTCTGGCTCAAACACCATTAATCAAGAGTGCTACTAGTATCCTCAATTCTCTGCACTACTCCCAAGAAGGTGGCAATGGTTCAGGCAGCCCGACAAGCCCGGCAAGCTCAGTAACTTCGAATTGGGATCATTCATCATTTAAACAGGACACAATAGCCAAAGCTCTTCTTTGGCAATTACAAAAAATGGAGTTCCAGATTGTCCTAATACAGTCGATTGCTACAAGCCTAGTGGACCTAGGATCTAGGCTATCTTTGCTAGAACACAAACTAGGCCAGATAGAAGTGGGCCAATTCTGCTCTTGCACCCAACTAATTGACAATCTGATCTCACTACCAGAAATCTTGTGGGCTCTACTCGACAACGCAAAATATCTCATACCAAAGATCAAACAACCAGATAACCAACTATCGGCAGCTTGCAATCTTTCAAACAAGAGAGCAACCAGCAGCAAACCCAGCAACTCTTGGCCGCTGCGACAATGCGGTTGCTAATTCAGATTCTAATGCAAACTCAATAGCCCACATAAACCCTCATTCAAACATAAACTCTGCACAGCATGGTCCCACTCCCGCTACCTCAGAAGAACCCGTCCTCTCTCGAAGAGCAAAAAAGAAATTGAAAAAGCTTTTAAAAAAACAGCGCCTACAAAAGAGGCACCCGGTGCCTATAGGCTCAAACCTCATAGCAAATCCTTTCAAACAACAAAGAAAGGCAGTTATATTCTTCCCAAATTTCAACCAGAGTCTCAAAGAAAGCAGTAACTTCAAGGGAAATGACATAGCAGAAATACATCTAGGGGCCTGCAACTTGACAACGCAACAGACTCTTGAGTCAGGAGGAAAAAAAGGCAAGCAAACGATGCAAATTACAATTAATCAAGCACAAGGTAACCAATGTACCTTGTCCCCGCCCCCCCCTTGTATAAAGGACACCACACGGCACAATGCCGAACAGGTAATCATGCACGAGTCCTGCTCAGGGAATACAACAACTAAACAGGGGGAACTAGAAGGCTCCAGTTCGTGCCAACACACAGTTCCATCTACTATCATCGGCCCTGCCTCTAATTCAAACTGCCTGGCTCCACCAAACAGAGTCCTTACCACCTGTACTCCTGTGGACCTAAATCATCTGACAGCAGACAATGGCCAGGAGCTGGGTTTCTCGACAGGAGCTGAAACATATACTTTGGTTAGGAGAATCAGGTGGCAACCCTTCCTCTCGCCTCAGGTGGGCAAATGGCTCTGTGAAGGGAGAATCCGGAATATGAACCAACCAGGCGAACTACTTCTTACAATATGGGATTCCATGACTAGAACCCTCGCAGAATCACTTCAGGGGCGTAGTGGTCTTTCAAAGCGTACACAGCAGACACCATGCTACCCAAAGAAATTCCTGACTCAATGGAACATCAATCCCATGCCGAAGAATCTAAGAAGTAGCACTCGCCAGCGGAAGCTTAACCCGATGTCCAGAAATCTAGAAGCTTTAAAAGAAGCACGGAAAGCCCACAAAAAAGCTATCTGGGCCTTGAAATCAGCGCAACAGGAGAAGGAATGGAAAAAAATCTTTTTATGCTCAAAGAAAGATCTCTAGCCCATTTCTGGAGGTACGTGAACAACCTAAAATCACTTGGGATATCACGGGAAAACGGGGTTTCAGCATCAGACTGGGAGAATCACTTCAGCAGATTGTTTCTCGCTAACAAGCACACGCACTCTAAGCTGCCTTATCTGTCAAAATCAGAAGAAGACCAAGACCTAACCTCACCCTTGGAAATAGCAAAGCTAATAAAGGCAATGAAGGCCAGTGGTGCTCCTAGCTCAAACGGACTCCCAGCCGGGATCTTTCAATTTCCCCAGAGGACTGGTCAGGGTTATTAACTCCTCTCTTTAACACCGCTTACATACTGGGCAAAACACCTGAAGCCTGGCAAGGATCAATATTATGCCCGATCTTTAAGAAAGGAGACCCCCTAAAACTGAGCAATTATCGTCTAATAGCACATTTAGATCTGGAAGCTAAAGCATTCGCCCGAACATTTTTGAAAAAACTGGAAAGTTGGGCAGAAGAAAACGAGCTGCTCCCGTTTTTCCAAACTGGTTTCCGCGCAGGAGCTGCCACTACCGACAATATTACAGCATTGTCCGCCCTCTGGCATCAAACAACCCAACAGAACCAACCCCCATTGTTCTGCTGTTTTATCGATCTCACTGCAGCATTCGAAAAGGTCGATAGACACACCCTCTGGAAGAAATTAGCAAGCAGGGGAATTCCATCCCCTCTCCTGACGGCAACAGTCTCCCTCTATTCTGACACCTGGGTGCTATTGAGATCAGGCCCTATATCTTTATCTGCCAAAATTAGCACCACTGAGGGTCTGAAACAAGGCTGCATGTTGGCACCCCTACTTTTCAACTTGTACACAGCAGATTTGGGGCAAGCTCTGGCGAATAGATGCCTGGTTTCGCCTCGCTTAGGCCACAGCCCCCTTCACATTCTTCAATATGTGGATGACATAGTCATCATGGACCACACCAAAGTGGGGCTTCAACGTGCCTTGACCTGCCTCCACAATTATAGTGCAAAGAATTTCCTCACCATCAATCCCGACAAGACCAAAATCCTTGTATTCGGCAGGCACAAGTATAAAAAACAAGTTGTGTGCACTATGGGCCCAATGATCATCTCGTCAGCTCCGAAGTATAAATACCTGGGGGTTTGGTTCACAGAATCTGTCCAATCATCTATTTACAAAAACGACCTGGTGAAGAAAGCTACGGCCATCACCTATGGTTTAATCAAACTTAACAGCAACCTACAAATTCCGTCAGCTGAGGGAATAAGGAAAGTAATTCAAGCATCCCTTCTCCTGGCACTTTCCTATGGACATCAAGCGTTCCCTGGAGCCTGCTCTGAAATTCTGGAGCAGGCTCAGTGTGTGGGATACAAAAAGATTATCCGATTACCAAAACATCTGCTTAGGGCCAGACTCAGGCTGAAATTAGGACTGGTCAAACAAGCTCTAACCACGAGGCTGACATTCGTATTCTGACATCACCTGAAAAATCTCTAAAGAGCCGCCTCAGAGTTATATTAAAAAAAACGGCTCCCCGTGGCACACCCAGCTTAAGAAAGCACTTGTCACCTTGGAGATAAATCAATCTGCACTTGTCCTGCCTTGTATTCCTTATGCAACCTGGAAAAAGACCATTAACAGACAAGTGCAATAAGCCTCCTTCCAGCAAGACCAAGCCTCATTAAAAACTTCTTCTTTCCTGGCACCATTAAATGCCTCATATCTGGCAACCAAACCGCAACCTTACCCCTCAGCTTCTCTCAATCCTAAAGTCGGAAGAGAGATAATGTATATGCGACTGCTGGCCCTACCGATTGCGGATTTCAATCGAGCCTGGGCCAACCGAACATCTGGAGGAGCCTGTAGGCTCTGTAATTATAAACACGAATCATGGCTACATCTCTTATGTTGTTGTCCCGCCATAGCCAATGCAAGGAGAATCCTTCTTAGGGAACTATATCTGAGGAAAGGAGCAAGCACCTGCCTATAGGCCTCGGCCAAATGCGTTACACAAAAGGACCCCTCCACCTTGGCTCGCTGTGCAAGATTCATACAAACACTCAGAGACTTTCTCCAGCCTCATCTTGGCACTCTTCAACGCTCACATGAAGTACAAAAACTGAAACTGGACTATTTTAAACAGAAACTTCGGGTTGGTCCTTTTGCTGAACCAAAATGAAATCACGAGGTCACGTCCTTACAACAGCAAAGCCACGCTGTGGACAGAGCCCACAGTACTGTGACTAGATCTACTTACCTTCGGATTGAGAACAATAGTGATTGGGGATCACTAATGACCTAATTCTACAAAAGGCGGCTTTAGGCTCCACGACAGGACAAAGCACAAGCACTTTCAATAAAAAACACGGATCAAGGGCAAAATAGGCACTGCCAAAGGGAAACTGAGGAAGAACCGGAAGATGGACTGTCTTTGGGGGCCGCTAATAACATGAATTTTATGCTTTTAGGCCACTTAATTACACAGAGCACCTGCACTTTGCTAGAGAACTGGCCCATGGACTAAACACGTGCTGCTAAAGGGAGAGGGCCACAGAGTCGGAGAACTAGTGGGCTAGAACTCTGGGGATACTGCTTTCATGGTTCGGACTTCGAGAAGCGCTCACCTTCCTGATCATTACCTGAAGTTACCTTGCCTTTCTTGAACTCTGACGCAAGGGCCCGCCTCATCGCTTTACGTAAAAACCTTTCAACCGGACATGAAAGCAATTGATGTTTTTAGCTAACGTACTCATTCTGTGATTTAGTATCATGGTTTTTTCTTTTTTTACTGCTATGCAATGGTTTTAATTAACTTATGCAAATAAGCAAATAATCATAAGGGTGCATTTTCTACACCGTGTACTAGGGACTTATAGGCAAGTTAAAATGTTAATCAAGGATAAGCCTACTTAACTATGTTTACAGTGGTCCACAGACAATTTTCTCCTGGATAGCACGGCTAAATTACAAAAATATCTAAGTCCAGCAAACATAGATCCAGAAAAATGCAAAAAAATTGGGTTGACCCTTCAGAAAAGGCAGACTTGCTAAGCATTAACATATGGGACTTCACAAACAGGGTGTTCTGATTTTTTAAGAAAGACTACGTTTTTCATTTCTAAAAGTGGTTACAATATGGTTTGTATTTCTCAATACATTGGTCACTCAGGAATAAGAGAGTTTGAACCGACCTTCATGTGTCACATGGGGAAGCCTAGAGATCCACTTGAATGCTTCTATCATTAATGAAACAGAACTGCTTGGTCCTCAGCACACACTCCATCCTCTTGAAAGCAAAAAGTGAGATAAATGGCGTTTTGGATATACGTGCACTCCCAGGAGGTCCAAAAATTGATCATTTGCAGTTGTTTTAATGGAAACGTTCTATTGGCAGGAATTTCAAGATGATATATTTAAAAAGGTTAAGTTGAGCTGGCTTTTTGACTCACTCACTAATATCATCCTGTTAGTTTTTCAAATTATGGGCCTGATTTAGAGTTTGGCAGATGGGTACTTCATAACAAATGTGATGCATATCTCATCCATCTTATTACAAGTACATTGTATCTTAATCAAACGTGACGTGATAGAGTACCCATTCGCCAAACTGTAGTTAGGACCTAAACAACAAATGTAAAAATAATCTCAAATGGCTTTCCTTATGGCTCAACTCATTCCATGCAGATTCATTGTGGACATCCTGAAAAATATGTATACATTTTAGGATTCAGTAGGTTGATGAGCCAAGTCCGAGCTTAAAAGTATTAGAACAATGCTGTTAGGCTCATCACTGTTTCCTGGAAAAAGGTCAAGGTTACACAGTCTTCTGGCTCTGAACTCAACAGAACTCAAAATGCTAGTGATAATGTGGAGACCTGGTGATGAAATATGTTATTTCTTCCTATAGCACAAACTAAAGGCTAGACAGTCTTCCTTAGAACTTAGGGGCATATTAGCAAGGAATAGCGATATTTATCGCTAACCGCGCTTAGCGCGACTTTGGTTAACGCCGCCTATCGCTGGAAAATATCACTGAGATAACACCCTATTAACAAGATTTATCTCCATAGCGATAAAATTTCCAGCGATAGCGGCAAAATGTGAGAATATCGCTGGAAAAGCAGCGATATTCTCGCATTATCGCTAAGGTGGATTCAGCATTAGAATCCACCTCCTATACTTTAAACAGGTAAGTCATCCTCACTAGCAGGAGATAAAATATAGCGATAAACGCGCTTAGCGCAAATTATTTTATCGCTTCGCCTGCCTTGCTAATAGGGGGTAGTGGAGTTAGCGACTGTTTCCAGTCGCTTTTAGTAGGGAATGCCTTCCTTGCATGTCATTAGCGATAATTATCGCTGACATGCAAGGCGATGTGAATCCCGGCCGCTAACGCCTAAAAGCTGTCGCTAACGCCAGTTAGCGACAGCTTGCTAATAGGGCGATAAAAATATCGCCGCTTTAGCGGCAAAAAGTGCCGCTAAAGCGGCGATAAAGCCCTTGATAATATGCCCCTTAATTCTTGTCCCATCACAACAAAATATGCCTGTTTGGGACTGCATGGCACGCTGACCTCATTCAAAGCCCACTTTGTCCCCAAAGAAGTGTTACAAATAAAACACAGCAGGTCAGAGTTCCAAAAGTCTAACACGAGTTTAATGCAAAAATAGCCATAAAGCCAGCAAAATAAAATTTTGACAAATGCTGTTTCAAGGGACTAGAGCTTCCACTTGAATCGCATTGGAGAATAATGCAAAATTTTAATACATCGAACATACGGATTTTAATACACTTTTTCTCAGCGCATATAATTAAAGTGCAACATGTGATTTAAACTGTCCCTTTAAGTCAAACCTGCTTAACGAACAGATGGAGAAAGCTTTTTCTGAGAAAGACTGTGAAATATCCTTGAAAGTAGATAGCAAAGTGAAAACAAATGCTGAGTTCATCAGATTTTTTGGTTTTTATGCTTTACTGTGCCAGATTATAAAACGAGGCTATGCTTCCTACAATATACATGAAAATGTGCACATGTATAACAGCAAATAAAAATGATTCTACATTTCCAAAATACTTATCAGTCATGTTAAGGTTACTGTACTCGTTCGATACATTTCAAAACTAAATCGGATTTAAAAAGCAAAATGTATTATTACACGTTAAGATACACTCAGACAACAGCATTTTCATAGCGAAGTCGCACCACAGTAATATGGTATAAATCAATTGCAATTTCCCAGGGTGTCTATACACAAGTCCCTCACGCACTGCCCTTTTTCCTACTCCTTTAAGTTTGTAGTGAGCATATGCTTTTTCTGGTTTATATGAGTTTTTTCTAGTTTCACTACTTTTCGGATTGATGCCTAAATAATGAAAAATCATCAAAATACGCTGACACTGTTTACATAATGGAACTGAATAGAAATAATTTATCAATCAATCATGTCACTTATAAAGCGCACTACATACCCGCGAGGGTCTCAAGGTGCTGGGGGAAGAGGGGGGTGGTGCTATTACTGATCAAAGAGCCAGGTCTTGAGGAGTCTTCTGAACGCCAGTAGGTCTTGGGTCTGTCGGAGGTTGGTGGGGAGGGTGTTCCAGGTCTTGGCGGCGAGGTGGGAGAAGGATCTGCCGCCGGCGGTCGTTTTCCGGATGCGGGGGACTGTGGCGAGGGCGAGGCTGGTCGAGCGGAGCTGGCGGGTGGGGGTGTAGAAGCTGAGTCGTCTGTTGAGGTAGGCTGGTCCGGAGTTGTGGACTGCTTTGTGTGCGTGGGTGAGGAGCTTGAAGGTTATCCTCTTGTTGACAGGGAGCCAGTGCAGGTCTCTCAGGTGAGGTGTGATGTGGCTCCGTCGGGGGATGTTGAGGATAAGACGTGCAGAGGCATTCTGGATGCGTTGCAGCCGTCTCAGGAGCTTAGCCGTCGTTCCTGCGTAGAGGGCGTTTCCGTAGTCCAGCCTGCTGGTGACGAGGGCCTGGGTGACTGTTTTTCTTGTTTCGGTGGGGATCCACTTGAAGATCCTGTGGAGCATTCGGAGGATGTTGAAGCAGGATGAGGAAACGGCGTTGACCTGCTTAGTCATGGAGAGGGTGGGGTCGAGGATGACCCCTAGGTTGCGTACGTGGTCGGTGGGTGGCGGGGCTGTTCCCAGTGATGTCGGCCACCAGGAGTCGTCCCAGGCTGAAGGGTTGGAACCAAGGATGAGGACCTCCGTCTTGTCCGAGTTCAGCTTCAGGCGGCTGGTCCTCATCCATTCGGCGACGGCCTTCATTCCTTCGTGGAGGTGGGCTTTGGCGGTGTGAGGGTCTTTGGTGAGGGAGAGGATCAGCTGGGTGTCGTCGGCGTAGGAGATGATGTTGAGGTTGTGCTGTCGGGCGACGTGGGCGAGGGGTGCCATGTAGATGTTGAACAGCGTTGGGCTGAGGGAGGAGCCTTGGGGTACGCCGCAGATGATCTTGGTGGCCTTGGATCGGAAGGGGCGAGGCGGACGCTTTGTGTTCTGCCGGAAAGGAAGGATGTGGTCCAGTCCAGGGCCTTCTCTTGGATCCCGGCGTCGTGAAGGCGTGTTCGTAGGGTGTGGTGGCAGACCGTGTCGAAGGCGGCTGATAGGTCCAGGAGGATGAGGGCTGCTGTTTCTCCGTTGTCTAGCAGGGTCCTGATGTCATCAGTGGCGGCGATGAGGGCGGTTTCGGTGCTGTGGTTGCTGCGGAAGCCGGACTGGGAAGGGTCCAGGATGTTGTTCTCCTCGAGGTAGCGGGTCAGTTGTTTGTTGACGATTTTCTCGGTGACCTTCGCGGGGAACGGGAGCAGAGAGATGGGTCGGAAGTTCTTGAGGTCCTTGGGGTCTGCCTTGGGTTTCTTGAGTAAGGCGGTGATCTCGGCGTGCTTCCAGCTTTCCGGGAAGGTTGCTGTCTCGAAGGAGATGTTGATTATTTTCCGGAGATGGGGCGCGATGGCTGTACTGGCTTTGTTGAAGATGTGGTGAGGGCACGGGTCTAGCGGTGAACCGGAGTGGATGGTGTTCATGATCTCGCTGGTGTCCTCGTCGTTGATGTTGGTCCAGGAGAGCAGGCGGTTGGTGGTTGTGGGGGCAGTGGTCTCGGTGGTTGCCGGGGCGGTCGTGGTGTTGAAGCTGTCGTGGATGTCGGCGATTTTGCGGTGGAAGAAGGTGGCCAGTGAGTCGCACAGGTCTCGCGACGGCTGGATGTCGTTGGTGTTGGAGCTGGGGTTGGAGAGTTCCTTCACGATGTTGAAGAGCTCTTTGCTGTTGTGTGCGTTGTTGTCTAGGCGGTCTTTGAGTGAGGCCCTTTTGGCGGATCTGATGAGGTGATGGTGACTACGGGTGGCGCTCTTGTGGGCGGCGTAGCTGTCCGCTGTCCGTTCGTGGAGCCAGATCTTCTCCAGTTTTCGGCATGTTCGTTTGGAGGCCTGGAGGTCTTCGGTGAACCAGGTGGCTTTCTTGCTGGTGTGGCTGTTGGGCGGATTCTTGAGCGGGGCGAGGGTGTTGGCGCAGTCGTCGATCCACTGTCTGAGGTTGCGGGCGGCGGTGTCGGGGTCGGAGGGTTCGGCGGGTGGGCTCAGGGCGAGGGTTGTGGTTAGCTGGTCTTCCGTGACTCTGCTCCAGCAGCGGCGAGGCATTTGTTCGGGCGGTGGTGCGTGGTGGGCTTCCTGTAGGTGAAGTGGATGCAGTGGTGGTCAGTCCAGTGGGGTTCGGAGGTGTGGTTGAAGGAGACGTGTGGGCTTGCGGAAAAGATGGAGTCGAGCGTGTGGCCGGCGGCGTGGGTGGGTGTAGTCACGAGCTGTCTGAGTCCGAGGGTGGCGAGGTTGTCGATCAGGGTGGTGGAGTTGGTGTCCTTGTTGTTCTCGAGGTGGAAGTTCAGGTCCCCGAGGAGGATGAAGTCCGTGGAGGCGATGGCGTGTGTGCTGACGAAGTCAGCGATGGAATCACTGAACTGTGGTCGGGGTCCGGGGGGTCTGTAGATGAGGGTTCCTCTGAGGGTGGTGTTGGGATCGGTGTGGATCTGGAAGTGCATGTGTTCGGCGGTGCTGAGGGTGTCGTCGGTGTTGGTTGAGACTCTGAGGGTGTTCCTGTGGACGATGGCGATGCCTCCTCCGACTCCGTTGGTGCGGTCCCTGCGGGTGATCTTGTATCCGTCCGGGATGGCAATGGCGATGTCGGGGGCTGAAGCGGGATTCAGCCAGGTCTCCGTCAGGAATGCGACGTCTGGGGAGGTTGAGTCGAGAAGGTCCCAGAGTTCGATGGCGTGTTTGCGGGCGGAGCGGGTGTTGAGGAGGATGCATCTGAGTTAGTTGGGTTCTTTCCTGGGCGGTGGTTTGGCGGGGCGGGTGCTGGCGAAGCTGCAGTTCCGGCAGGTGAAGGGCCTTTGGGTGCGCTTCGGGGTGGCCTGGTAGCAGGCGTGATCTTTTCCGGGGTTGAGTGCGTGGAGGGTGCTGGCGTCGTATCGGCGTCTGTTGATGTGGCGGGCGCGGGGGATGCCCGGACCAGGGGGTCTGGTGCTGGGCGCGGTCACGGCGCGGACGGGCGCAGACGGGCTTGCCTTAGGCGCAGCGGCCGCCATAAATGGGGAGGTGGGAGGGAGGAGCAGGGAATGGGGCAGCGAATGGGCAGTGAGGGGGCGGGGCTGCAGGGCGCAGCGGCGGGAAACAGGCACAGAAGGGAAAGCGAGCACAATCAGGGCATCAAGGGGGCACAGAAAGGAAAAAAGCGAGCACAATCAGGGGCAGCAAGGGGGCACAGAAAGGAAAAAGCGAGCACAATAAGGGGCAGCAAGGGGGCACAGAAAGGAAAAGCGAGCACAATCAGGGGCAGCAAGGGGGCACAGAAAGGAAAAACGAGCACAATCAGGGGCAGCAAGGGGGCACAGAAAGGAAAAACGAGCACAATCAGGGGCAGCAAGGGGGCACAGAAAGGAAAAACGAGCACAATCAGGGGCAGCAAGGGGGCACAGAAAGGAAAAACGAGCACAATCAGGGGCAGCAAGGGGGGCACAGAAAGGAAAAACGAGCACAATCAGGGGCAGCAAGGGGGCACAGAAAGGAAAAAAAGCGAGCACAATCAGGGGCAGCAAGGGGGCACAGAAAGGAAAAAACTAGCACAATGAGGGGCAGCAAGGGGGCACAGAAAGGAAAAACGAGCACAATCAGGGGCAGCAAGGGGGACACAGAAAGGAAAAAGCGAGCACAATCAGGGGCAGCAAGGGGGCACAGAAAGGAAAAGCGAGCACAATCAGGGGCAGCAAGGGGGCACAGAAACGAAAAACGAGCACAATCAGGGGCAGCAGCAGGGCACACAGACGGAGCTGTGTGGTGGGGGAGCGACCTACCAGTCAAGGTCAGGGGTCGCTCTCTTCACCACGCAGCGGCCGCCATAAATGGGGAGGTGGGAGGGAGGAGCAGGGAATGGGGCAGCGAGTGGGCAGTGAGGGGCGGGGCCGCAGGCGCAGCGGCGGGAAACAGGCACAGAAGGGAAAACGAGCACAATCAGGGCATCAAGGGGGCACAGAAAGGAAAAAAACGAGCACAATCAGGGGCAGCAAGGGGGCACAGAAAGGAAAAACGAGCACAATCAGGGGCAGCAAGGGGGCACAGAAAGGAAAACGAGCACAATCAGGGGCAGCAAGGGGGCACAGAAAGGAAAAAACGAGCACAATCAGGGGCAGCAAGGGGGCACAGAAAGGAAAAACGAGCACAATCAGGGGCAGCAAGGGGGGCACAGAAAGGAAAAAGCGAGCACAATCAGGGGCAGCAAGGGGGCACAGAAAGGAAAAACGAGCACAATCAGGGGCAGCAAGGGGGGCACAGAAAGGAAAAAACGAGCACAATCAGGGGCAGCAAGGGGGCACATAAAGGGAAAAAAGCGAGCACAATCAGGGGCAGCAAGGGGGCACAGAAAGGAAAAAAACTAGCACAATGAGGGGCAGCAAGGGGGCACAGAAAGGAAAAACGAGCACAATCAGGGGCAGCAAGGGGGCACAGAAAGGAAAAAGCGAGCACAATGAGGGGCAGCAAGGGGCCACAGAAAGGAAAAACGAGCACAATCAGGGGCAGCAAGGGGGGCACAGAAAGGAAAAACGAGCACAATCAGG
Organism: Calotriton arnoldi; assembly: GCA_963921515.1. NCBI lineage: Eukaryota > Metazoa > Chordata > Amphibia > Caudata > Salamandridae > Calotriton > Calotriton arnoldi. The sequence continues at coordinate 105,174 of CAWUFW010015067.1, forward strand.
GGCAGCAAGGGGGCACAGAAAGGAAAAACGATATTAAAAACGATTATAAGCCCCTTGCGCTGTGTCACTTTTTGTGACGCTCCAGTGGCGCAGGAGCCTGCTCCATATTTACCAGGCAGCACTAAGCCACTTTTTTTGGCTTAGTGCTGCCTTGTAAATATTGTTCCCTTTAACGCAGTTTTCTGCATTAAAGGGGCATGCAACGGGTGTTGCTGGGAGCGTTCCCAGCAACATCCATGGCTTTTTGACACTGCCCCAGATTTATGAGAAATTATACTCGGAGGCAGCGCCAGAAACGTACCCCGTGGAGGCGTAAGAGAGGCACAATGAGGAGAATATCTTTATTTCACCTTATTGTCCCTTTTTCTACGTGTGCTGCATTATCCAGCTCACATAGAAAGAGGAAAAAGCCTCTTGTGATTGTTTTTGTGCAGGAAGGTTTCCCATCCTGCACAAAAATAATCATCCCCGCAACACAGGCACCCTTGCACCATGGTGCAGAGGTACCTGTGTTAGCGAGCGGGAGCCCATTGTGTGCCAGCGCATGGGAAAACGACAGGAATGCGCAGTATCTGACAGATACGGCGCATTCCTGCCCTTTTCTTTTGCCGTAGGGTAGCGCAGCAGGAAGGCCTGCAGCGCTGCCCTATAGAAAAAACTCATAAATGAGGCCCTCTGTTTGCAGACCCTGCTTAGTGTCCTTTCTTCCTAAGACATCTCAGATCAAATTTTCTACAAAATTCTGTAACCGGCATCCTGCAGGTTGACTTCCCCGCAATGATGTTAGTTTCTGGAATTTAGGAAATCTACTGCAATAACTCTGTGAGATCCTACATGTGTTATGAATGCATAATCTTACATTGTGTACAACAATGCATGTCAATATGCCTTTGAATTTGTGTAAATCCACCTTTTGTGTATAACAGTGCATGTGAAAATGGCTTCTGGGATTTGAGTAAATCCACTTTTTGAGAAACCCTTTATACTAATGTCCTACCATTTTGGGGTACGTGTGTTTTGCATTCTTACTATGGAAATTGAAGTTAGTTTCGTTCTAGTAAGGAGTAAATCTCCTACAGTTTCAAGGTGGCAATTATGTGTATACCCACAAACTCATAATTTTATCAGTATACCCAATCTTTCTAGATCATACTATTCACTATGTAGGCCTACTTTCGACTCCTGAAGTATGTTGTTTATACAATTAATATACCACCATGAGGCATATTGCGTTTATGTAAATCGTTTCACAAGTGCAAATTCAAGTATAGGTAAAACAAGCAATTTGTACATGAGAGACTTCCATGTACAAACAGCCATAAGTTTCTACTTAGGGCCGATTACAATGTGGGCTGAAATGGCTCCGACCTTTGGTCGGAGCCCTTCAGACCGCATCGTAATCGGCTGGTCGGATTCCTTTCCAACCGACCCATTTTGATGGGGTCAGTTAGAAGCGAATCTTGATCGTATTTCTGAATGGCCTCCGACGGGGTCGGAGAGCCCGTCCGCCATTCGGAAAGCCTTCAGTAATCCCTCGGCCGGCTCTTTCCAGCCGAGGGATTACGATTGCAGATTCCCACAGCCTTTCTGTGCTAGCCTTTCCGACACAAAATAGGCTTTGGGAATCTGTCAGTGGGGGGTCCCAGCAGGGCCCCCATGGTTGCAAGACTGCCGAATAGCGGCCTAGCCCGCTGTTGACCCCTGCACCCTGTGGCAGGCACCTTGAGGTGCCTGCCACGGGGTGCAGGGATGAACTGCTCTTCTGCTCTTCACAATGCGAGCATGCATTCCGTTCTGAATGCATGCTCCCATTGTAAAGTATAGGATTGCAACCGAACAGGGGGGGATATGTACAAGGAAGTGGCGGAGTGAGGCGTTAGCCGTCATGGCTTAACGCCTCACTCCACCACTTCAGAAACGCAAGCTGCACCATATTTACAAGGATATGGAGCAGCCTTGCGTTTCCTCCTGCGATGGCGCTACACTTAGCAGTGTAGTGCAAATGCAGGCACCCTTGCACCACAGTGCAAGGGTGTCTGCGTGCAGGGGAGGATTATTTATGTGTAGGAAGGTGTCCCTTCCTGCACATAAACAATCCTGAAATGCCATTTTGTCACTTTCATGTGTGCTGCTTCATGCAGCACACATGAAAGTCACAAAATGGCATTTTGTTTTAGATTGTTTATGTACAGGAAGGGGGACCTAAATGAGAAAAAACAAGGACCCCTGAACAATGGATAGTTTAATTCCTAGGACAGGGACTTAAATGGTAGTAACAAAAACTCCTAGGCAATGTCAATAAAGCAAACAATATACACAGTATCTGTAACATTAAGAAAACCAAGGAAGACAGAAAAAATATGTTCAAAGTTGTTACCATTTTAATAATTTCTTCTCATATTGTCTAAACAAATGATATTTATACAAAACATTTAAAAAATGAAACACAATATGTAACACATCACTTTTAATCAATAGATATAAATAAAGGGTTAAAAAGTGGCAATATCTTTATTAACTCGACGCGCGTTTCGGCGTATACAACGCCTTCTTCAGGAAAGCCACACAATTATCTAAAATGAAAAAAGAAAAAGAGAACATACTCAGATTTCACAAATGGTCAACCGTATCTTGACATGTTTTCTCAAGAAAAACATCTATTTAAACAATTCGTATCTCTTTTTACATATATCTTAAAAAACACAATGTGTATCAGTAGCAACAATCTATGTACATAAACTGACGGTCTTCCTATGTATCATACATTACAATTTTATATTTATCTATGGTGCTATATCTGAGTGCTCAAAACTGAACCTTAATGAAAGAGGCCTATTAGATAGTAAAGGCCTGTAACATTATATAGTTAAGAAACAATAAGATAGAAAATAAGTAGCCAATCACTCACAGATCCTGTTGCAAATTAGTTCCTAGTGATTAAAACCTGCAACTCCATAGTTGGTGGATGTTCTTGATTCTAATAAATGGCTGAAAAAAATGTGTATGTGTCACCATTATTATGGACCTATATAATGGGGTCTAATCATCATTAATGTACACGGTAGCTGCTGTTTGTATATGTTATCTGTATAGTTCCATTTTAAAAAGAAATTTATCGAGATTTTGACTCGTGAATTATGCAATTGAAACCAATAAGTTAATGTTAATAATTCAATAAGATCATAAAGAGATTGTTCGGTACCAGTGTGAGCAATCATCATGCTCAAAAATGTGGACTGATATTAGCGGACCGATAAACCAAGACTGGTTATAAAAATCAAAGTACCTAACATTAATCTATCCCAATAGATGTTGATTCAGTGGTATTATACATGTTCATTGAAAACGGATAAACCACAATGACGAAAAGAAATTACCTGATAAAAATGCGGTGCACCGAATGTGCAACGATGTCTTATTAATATTAAAATCAACGATTTCACGAAAAAGTCGGATGTCTACAAAAAGAATGAGAAACAACTATTTTTAAAAGTAAATTGATTAAAAAGAGATAAAGATATCCCTAACATAGATATAACTGTGAGTTTCCATAATCTTATGATCTAAAGAATTTTTAAGACCAATTCCTGGTTATCAAACAAACCTCGTGTAGGTATATTTGAAAAGCGACCTGGTCCCGCTAAATGTTAAAATCAGTAATATGGTATTCTGGAAAGCCTCTGAAAAAACAATACACACTCTATTGTCAAAACGGAGACCTTATAAAAAAAAAAAAAGAGGGAGTATACATTAATAATCGGAGTAACAGTGAACCCCGTAGTTACCTTGCGATGGAAGAGATTCAACGAAGAAACTGGAACAAGCGCTAGATATGCGATAGTGTTCCAAATATGTAGCTCAATAGGCATGCACAGTAAAGGACTTGTCTAAAAAGGAATGTAACAAAATATATCTATGAGCGTGTAAAACTACAGCTTCAGAGTAAAGCAAGGTCCCTATAACTACAAACTAATATGTACCTGATAAAAGGAGGCTCCAGGTAGGACCAGGCTGAGGATGGCTGGCGATGATGCATTCGGAAAAGAGTATCAAATGTGTTGGTGCCATTCTACACATTATATACTCTATGGCTGGTCACATGATAATCATGTGATTCTAAAAAGTGTCATATGACCGAAGTGATGATGGTCAGAGAAAACAGACTGAAGTGATGATGGTCAGAGAAAACAGACTATATTGAAAAACAAAGAAACGTTATTGTTCTGTCGGACAAGATTTCGAAGACATATCAAACTGCTTGGTTTTATAGATGTCAATTACGATAATAACCTTGTATCATATTAAAAACCTACTAGCCAGATGTATATTATATAATAAAGAGTGATATATAATAAGTAGGGAATTAAAATGATAATACCCAAAACCTTGTCCGAGTGGAAAATCAACAAAACTAAATGAGAGTTAGATTCAAAGGAAATGTCTAATATTGAACGATGTTCTGAAGATGTCAACATATCAAATTTGACTAGTATCTCCATAAATGTTTTTTTTTTTTCTTTTATAAGGTCTCCGTTTTGACAATAGATTGTGTATTGTTTTTTCAGAGGCTTTCCAGAATACCATATTACTGATTTTAACAGCGGGACCAGGTCGCTTTTCAAATATACCTACACGAGGTTTGTTTGATAACCAGGTATTGGTCAATTTACTTTTAAAAATAGTTGTTTCTCATTCTTTTTTGTAGACATCCGACTTTTTCGTGAAATTGTTGATTTTAATATTAATAAGACATCGTTGCACATTCGGTGCACCGCATTTTTATCAGGTAATTTCTTTTCGTCATTGTGGTTTATCCGTTTTCAATGAACATGTATAATACCACTGAATCAACATCTATTGGGATAGATTAATGTTAGGTACTTTGATTTTTATAACCAGTCTTAGTTTATCGGTCCGCTAATATCAGTCCCAAATTTTTGAGCATGATGATTGCTCACACTGGTACCGAACAATCTCTTTATGATCTTATTGAATTATTAACATTAACTTATTGGTTTCAATTGCATAATTCACGAGTCAAAATCTCGATAAATTTCTTTTTAAAATGGAACTATACAGATAACATATACAAACAGCAGCTACTGTGTACATTAATGATGATTAGACCCCATTATATAGGTCCATAATAATGGTGACACATACACATTTTTTCAGCCATTTATTAGAATCAAGAACATCCACCAACTATGGAGTTGCAGGTTTTAATCACTAGGAACTAATTTGCAACAGGATCTGTGAGTGATTGGCTACTTATTTTCTATCTTATTGTTTCTTAACTATATAATGTTACAGGCTTTTACTATCTAATAGGCCTCTTTCATTAAGGTTCAGTTTTGAGCACTCAGATATAGCACCATAGATAAATATAAAATTGTAATGTATGATACATAGGAAGACCGTCAGATTATGTACATAGATTGTTGCTACTGATACACATTGTGTTTTTTAAGATATATGTAAAAAGAGATACGAATTGTTTAAATAGATGTTTTTCTTGAGAAAACATGTCAAGATACGGTTGACCATTTGTGAAATCTGAGTATGTTCTCTTTTTCTTTTTTCATTTTAGATAATTGTGTGGCTTTCCTGAAGAAGGCGTTGTATACGCTCGAAACGCGCGTCGAGTTAATAAAGATATTGCCACTTTTTAACCCTTTATTTATATCTATTGATTAAAAGTGATGTGTTACATATTGTGTTTCATTTTTTAAATGTTTTGTATAAATATCATTTGTTTAGACAATATGAGAAGAAATTATTAAAATGGTAACAACTTTGAACATATTTTTTCTGTCTTCCTTGGTTTTCTTAATGTTACAGATACTGTGTATATTGTTTGCTTTATTGACATTGCCTAGGAGTTTTTGTTACTACCAGGAAGGGGGACCTTCCAGTACATAAACAATCCATGGCATTCAGCTTTTCCATGTGTGCTGCACAAGGCTGCACACATGGCAAAAGCAAAAACGAGGAGAAATAATGCATTTCTTCTCGTTTCGCCAAGTTAAGACCATGTTTTCCCTGGTCTTAATTTTGGCGCTGCCTCCTATAAACACTGCCCTTGTACATAGGGGGCAGCGTCAAAATCAATGGGTGTTGCGGTGGAACGCCCACCACAACACCCACTGCCCACCCCTTTCATGCTAAGCATAGCGTGAAAGGGGGCCTTATTTACAAGGCAGCGTTAAGCCACATTAAGTGGCTTAACTCTGCCTTGTAAATAAGGCTAAGCCCCTATCGCCACCACAGCATCGTTAAAAGTGACATTGTGGTGGCGAAAGGGGCTTGTACATGTGCCCCAGGGTTGGGTCGCAACCTACTTGCTGGGCTGGAACCGACGACAGTTCCCAAACGATGTCGGACGGACTCCGGTCCATCCAACATCATAATCGGGAACTTAATGATGCTCCGTGACACCTCATGCTCACCACCTCAGCTCAAAGGAAGGCTGAAAAATGCAAGGACAACAACTTAGTAACCTGTTTGACATTCTTAGATGTAGAAGTGAGGTCTACAGAAATTACTCTGATAACAACTTTACACAGAAAACCCACTGATATGAACAATGCCCTTCATTACAGAGGTTTCCACCTTCTGAACTTACGAGACAACTTACCCTATAGGCAATTTCTAAGAATCAGAAGAAACTGTACCAAAAATGATTATTTCCTCCATGCTGCTACTCTACTGGATAAATTGAACGAAAGAGGCTACCCGCACAAGCTTCTCAAGCACTCAATTAAAAGAGACTGGTTTACGCCACAAGAGTGTTTACTAGTCAAGAAACAGAAGGAGCAATTGCAAAAATTGGTGTGCATCTCAACGTACTGTCCCCAGACCAACAACTTAAAAAAGATCATCCGCATAATATGGCACTTAATAAAAAACTCAGAGTGCGAGTTTGACCTTCCATTATTTGCAATGAAGAAGAATGCCAGTATAGGCACCCAACTAGTATGAGCATGCAGCAACCAATAAACGAAAAAAGGAGACCTTATCCCACAGTGGAACCTGAAACCTACTCAAGGGCATCATAAATGTGGTAATTGCATCATCTGCGGACAGACAATAGAAGGTTCAACATTTTCAAAAGGTCCAATCCAATGGAAGCACATTGAGTTTTCCAAATGCAGGACGAAAAATGTTGTGTATGCAACAATCTGTCCCTCTGAAAAAAATGTACATTGGGAAAACCATTCAGGAGATCAAACAACGAATTGTGCAACACAAATCTTGCATAAAAACGAAAATGGTTTCAGCCCCGCTGGTAAGTTACTTTATCAGCAAAGGGCACACAGAAAAAATATTTCAGATAGATGGGGCTGTCATCCAGCCTAATCCTAGAGGAGGTGACTGTTAACCAGGGACTCACCAAAATGTCATATGTTAATGAACTATAACGGCATGAAATGCCTCACACTGTAAGCTCCTGGCTAACTATTTGTTCTACCATAAAAATGCAATTAAATATGTCCCACTTCATTTCCATTGCCACAAATAAATACCCACAAGAACTAGAATGCAATGGGAAGCCAAGACATTGTTTGACTACTCAGGTCTGACTATATTAGCTGAAGAGGACGAGGCCATCCCTACCTACTCTCATCATGGAGTAATGGCAGCAGAGACGAGAGCTTGAAAACTGCAAGGAATCAAAAGTAAGTGCCAGCTTGTAGACTAAGGAAACAAAACCTTGCACATGCGCCTTGTATGTATTGTATTTGTTTAAGGGATCATACAGCCGTAAGAAATGCTACCCGTCTGAGTCAATACCCCTGCCCCAAATTGCTTTGCTTTGAAAATATACCATGTTGTCAATCACTGAAGAAAGGTACAGTGCGTCTTTTTTCAAGACACGGTTACCGATAATGAAAGACTCCTTGCACAATCCAGTTAAGTGTCTGTTACAATAGAGCCTGACAACAGAAGTAGACCGCGTGCATAAAAAAGATATGGCACACACAGGGAAGTCGAACCAAGAGATGGCATTATACAATGTAGCAAGTTAGTTCCAGCGCGCCTCATTGAACCCGCTTGCTGTAAATGGAGGGCTCCTTCACGTTCATGCTATGCTGTGCTTCAGAACTATTCCGTACGGTAGGATAAAATTCCCAATGACTATTCCCCTCTTCTTTAGGTACAAAGACAAGTCCCAGTACTCCCGTGTACTAATTAACACATTCCACACAAGGATATGTTTTAGCTTCTAAATATAAATACCAATTCAACATTTTCAAAACTAGTTCCAACGACGTCCACTCTTCCTTTTTAATGCTAGAGGCCAGCAAATGAAAGTTGTATGGCTGCTGATAAGAAGTAACAATGAATTCATGACCAACTCATGGAATATGTTCGTCTCAGAGGATATAAGGTAGTTGTGCTTAGAGTCGCTTAATGGAGTCAAGTAGATCAGAGTTATAGTGGGCAACATTAATGCAGCCTAAATATTAATTCTCCACAGAATTTGACCAGTCAAGGTCCTGATGAGAACCTTAAACCCATAGTGGTTCAAAACACGCTGACGATAAATCCTTGGAGGCTTCTTCATCAAAATCTGTTTGGACAGTGGGAAAACATCTTCAACGAAAATCCCCACTCTTGTCAAATAACTTTGAAACCCCCAAGCTTTTCCCAAGAGGGTCACAACATTGAGAACAACTGTGATAGGCTGCTCTTTTTTATCATTTGACTGGATCTGAATATTTTATTTAAGTCTATGTTGATAGTTATTTGTATATGGAATCACTACTTAGATTGATGTTTATTATTTTGATGCACAAATACACAGTCATTCGTTATATTCATGTTTTGTTATGTATGATATCATGATTGAAGTGTCTTGTCATGTGGGGTATATTTGTTCAATGAAAAAGTTGAGAAGTGTTCTTTTTCATGACACATTGAAAGTTCATAATATGCTTTTGGAAAATATTATTGAGTAAATTGTGAAATAAATACACGTGCCAAGAACATAAATTTACTTGACCTGGTTTGTCTAAAGAGGAAGTTTGAATAATCACAGCCATTTTTTCTGTTTTGTGAAATTTTCTAAAGGTCCAATTTGGCTGTATGCAAAAGAGCCCAACCCCTTAGTTCAGCAGTTTTAGAAAGTTGGCATTTTATTGTCCCAAACATTTTGTGCCTGCAGCCTGTTCCTGGGTCACATGACTAGTTGGCCTTTGTGTATTCCTCCCAGAGAGCATCACAATAGAGGGTCTGGTTGTTGGCAGGATGAGCCATGTGTGGCAAGATGGGAGGTGGAGATGTCACTTACCACACTTGCACTTGAAAGGCACTGGCCCAGCTCCCACACAAAGGACTTCACACTAGCCTATTGTGCCCCCAAGCAGACTGGGACCAGGGCAGGGAGGGAGGGAATTCCAGGCACCAATGTAGGGGAAAACTCCAGAAGTTTCTCCCACTTCAAAGTGGGTGTCAGGCATAAAACGTGGACCCTTAGATCCACTCTTCAGTACACTACTGAACCTGTGGATACTACAGAAGAAGGATGCCCTGCTGCCCTGATGTTTGAGGCCTGCCCTGCTTGCTGAGAAGGAATACTGAAGTTACATTAAATGAAATTAATACTTATAAAGCATGCCAATGCCCGGAGGCGTCTTGGCGCTAGAGTTGCCATGGATGAATAGTAACTCCTGCCAAGATTTTAATTTGAGAACAACCAGGTTTTCAATGCATTCCTAATACAATGCATATGGTTAGGTTAGTCAGACTTTTAATGTGCAATGGAAGACTGTTCCACAGTTTTCCAGCAGCAAATGTAATAATTCTACCTCCTCAAGATGCCTGTCTTACTTTAGGTGTCAACACATTTCTTGTAGATGAGGAGCGTTGTTTTCTACTGTGAACACACCACTGGAACCTAAGGGGCTTATTTACAAGCCCCTTGTGGCACATTTTCTCCACCGGAGGGTCACGTTTGTGGCGCTCCGGAGGCGCAATGTGCAGGCCCATATCTACGAGTCCACAAAGAGCCACCCTGCGTGACTTTCCATGGCCTTGTAGATTTGGTGCGAGGCAATGCCGCGCAAGTCACTGCGTTGCCTCACACTGCATCGGGGAGGCATGCCATGTGCACTGCAGTGGGTGTTTCCACTCAACACCCATGGAATTTTACAAATTTCCAGATTTACAGCATAGCGTCAATCTGGGAATACATCAAAACCATGCGACTCCCCAGGGAAGGTGCAACAATTGTTTTTGTGAAGGAAGGTGTCCCTTCCTACACAAAAACAGCCTGATTGCAACGCAGGCACACTTGCGCCATGGCACTAGGTTGTCTGTATTGGCACAAGGGGACCTAAACAGCGCCAGCACAAAAGAAAGAACAGGAATGCATTGTATTGCCGTAAATATGACACATCCCAGCACTTTCATTATGGAGCGGCGCAACAAGCCGGCTTGCGGCACCGCGTTGCGTCATTTCGTTGTAAATGAGCCCCTAAGTTTAATATATTCAGGTCCACAGCTTTGTAGGGCCTTATGGGCTATGCACAGGGCCTTAAAGCATTATGTTTTTTACAGTAAGCCAGTGCAGCCTTTCTAATGTCTGGGATAATGACTGCAACTTAGAAATACTGATAAGAAGACAAGCAGCTGCATTTTGAAGAGTTTGTAGCTCATTCAGAAATTGCTGTTGCACATTAACATAATGAGCATTGCAATAACCAATTTGTGATAGTACCAAAGCACTATCACTGTTTTCTGCAGATCAGATGAAATGCAAGGAAAAAGTTCTTCAACATTCCTAAGATATAGAAACATGAGACATTGACCTAATTACTTTTGTCTGAAAAAGTTAATTTATCATCAAAAAGCTCTCCTAAATTCTTTAACTTTCTAAAAGGGGACATTAAAGTGCCTAAATCCTGTTGCCATCAAAAGGAGGTCCAGAATGAGGGTTCATTACCAAACAGAAGGACTTCCATTTTTCCAACGTTATGTTTAAGGCGATTGTTTTTCATCCTTTTTCCAATTTCCATCATGCAATTAAGAAACCTATTCGCTACCTCCTGTACATTACTTGAGATAGACTCAACAATTTGGGTATCATCAGCATATGATATTACTGAACACCCAAAAGAGAGAATAAGTTTGGCTAGAGTTGTAACATAAAGATTAAACAATGTGGGACTAAGTGATGATCCCTGTGTAACTCCACAAGGAATAAAGGGGCCTATTACCAACAGCGTGCGTTAATTAACGCAAACCACGGTTAGCGTGGTTTTTTTTATCGCTGGATTCGTTTGCGGAGATAACGCGTTATTAGCAACGTTTTATCTCCAATGCGAAACAAATCCAGCGATAGCGGCGATTCCCAGCATTAGCGCGAGAATTCCTTGCGATAAATTCCCATCGCTAAGGAAAAACTCGCTAATAGGCAGATGGGGACTTAACAGTAGAATCCACCTCACATAGACTATAGTGGCTAAGTCAGGTTTCTAGCAGGTGTTAAAATCCAGCGCTAATCGGGGTTAACGCACATTTTTTTATCGCTTCGCTGGCCTTGCTAATAGTGTGAAGTTGTGTTTGCGACTGTCTGCGTGTATTTTTAGTGAGGAACGCCCACTTTGCATGTCATTAGCGATAAATATCGCTGACATGCAAAGCGGTAAAAAAACGGGCGCTAATGTCCGAAAACTGTCGCTAACTGCTGTTAGAGACAGTTTGCTGATAGGGCGATAAAAATATCGCCGCTTTAGCGGCAAAAAGTGCCGCTAAAGCGGCGATAGTGCCCTTGCTAATATGCCCCAAAGTTTTGAAGACAAAGGGGCATATTAGCAAGACCCACGTTAAAATTATCGCCGTTTTAGCGGCAGGAAACTGCCGCTAAAACGGCGATAATGGGCTTGCTAATATGCGTTATGGAATTCCAATAGAAGCCCAGGTTGGATGTGCAGGACATCTAACCTGGGCTTCTATTGAATTCCATAACGCATATTAGCAAGCCCATTATCGCCGTTTTAGCGGCAGTTTCCTGCCGCTAAACGGCGATAATTTTAACGTGGGTCTTGCTAATATGCCCCAAAGTTATTCAAAGTGACAGGCTGTTCTCTGTCTGTCAGACAAAAAAGAGCTTAATAGAGCCACTGCTGAATCTTCAATCCCTACGCTCTCTCGGTGGCCCATCAGTATCGTGTAATTGAGAGTGTTGAACGTTACTGACAGATCTAGAGAGATGAGTGCTGCCTTATCCCTTCCATCAGCTATTAATCTAATCTCTTCCGTCGCAACAACTAAAGCAGACCCACTACTGTGTCTGCCTCTAAAACCAAACAAGGAAGAATGTTCCAATTTGTTGTTGTCTAAGAAGGCAGTAAGTTCTATATTCATATCTTCCACAAGTATGCTTGCTAGCAAGGGCAATTGGGGAATCGGACAGTAGCTGCTCACTTGATGTGGATTAAGTGAAGAGTTTTTAATCAAGTGCAACACAGAGGCCGGCCTTTTTCCATGGTCTAGGAAAATGTCCTGACCTAACAATGCCGATAAGCATCTCAGGAGGATGTATAGCTACGGGCTCTGGTGCTAATTGCAGGATTCGAGAGGGGCAAGGATTTGAGAGAGCACCTGATTAATTGAGCCCACTAAGTTTAACACCTGCTCCGCTGTTAGAGGGGTACATTCTCTTAATAGTTCGTTGCTGCTGGTAGGAACTTCACATTTTATCGACCTGAATATTTCAGTTACAGAAAGTTTGATTCAAGCATATAGTTTTATTATTAGTTAAATAAGCAATAGGATTAGCCATTAAAAAGAATTTCTTTAGCTCAATTTTTAGCTGATTTGATCTTTGCCAAAAAGTAGGTCGATGTTTCTGCCAGAATCATGGCTTTATACTCCCTAATACACTACTTATATTTACATCTCTCGCATGGTCATCTTTTTTGCACCATGTTTGCTCCTGGATGTAGCACAGTTGTTTACGAGATCTTAATTTATCCGAGTACCAACGAGCTGAAGATTTAGGTTTATGGTTCTCTCGTGTTTTTATAGGTGCCAACAGGTCAACAGCATTATCAGTCCAGTCTGTGTAATTAGAAGGCGTTTGGTCAAACTCATGCGCTGGTTGAGGGTGAGTTTCTGATAGTATCAAATAAAGCTTGTCTGCTTCAATCTTACCAGGCACGAAATGTATATATTTGCCCCGAGGTAGAATCTGGCAATGCTTTGTTTGAAACCTTAACTTTAAAAATGACAGAATTATGGTCTGACCAACAAAGTGGTAATATGGAATCAAAATTAAGAAATGAATTATTTGAAAAAATGCAATCAGGTGTATGACCTGGTGAATGAGTAGCATCACAAAACTAATTTAGGAAGGCCAAAACTGAACATATTATCCACCAAGTGCTCAGTATCCTTATCATCAAATGATTCTTAAATGAACATGAAAATTTCCTAATATTGTAAAATTAGATAAGTATAAACATGATTCCAATACTACACTAACTGCCTGCACAAATTACATTCTTGGACCCTGTGGGTGATAGATTAACATACCATTAAAAGAATAACTCTTAGATAGATCAATTTTAAAAGATAATGCTTTGCAGAATGAGGAAGCCACAGGCTGAAAAGTAGCCTGCATGTAATAACAGTAAATAACCGCTAGACCACCACAGTGTTTATGGATGTGGCCATGTCTAAAGATGGAATAACCTGCAGGAATGGCCAGAACCAAGTCAGGACCAGAGGCAGGGTCCACCCACGTTTCAGTGACAAACACTCTCACTGGCAAATATTTATCAATACAGTCAAAAAATTCGACTTTATTGTTAATTAGGGACCTAGAGTTCATAAGAACGCAAGTAGAGTGACTATCTGTTCCTGTGGCTTCTACACTGGCGGCATCCAATGTTGTGCCACATGTGGAAAGATCTGCATTAACCCTGTTTCTGTCTACAGTGAAATTGCAGCTGTTACATGTTACTTTGCCATCACCTATTACAACACTTTGATCCATTGGATTGCATAAAGTTTCCTTACGTACATTATTAAAGGAAAGGCAATCCTTTTTAGAGTGATCACCCCGGGGGTAGCTGGGCGGCAACCCGACCAGGGGTTGTGGCACTAGACTGACTGAACGTGCACCTTGCATCCCAGTCTGTAGTGACTCCAAAGGTCAGCTGACTGACCTCCTGTTCTGAGATACAAGGACGACTTAACAAGCTCCAGAGGCCTCCCTGCATCCTCCGAGTTGATCTGTTGCCTGGACCTGCAGCTGGACCTGTAACTGGAACTGCTTGAGCTCTGCTGACCTCTGCTGCAGTGTGTTCCTAATGCCCAGGAGATGCCCCATAGCTCCTGGACCCTTGGTGAGGCATCAGTTGAGCTCCTTCTTGAAGAAAGGTAGAAATCCTGAAGTTTTGGGCTCTTCACGATTACAAACAGGCCCATTCATGCCAATAACTTGCCACCTTCACCAACGACAACGCTCAATTTTTCACGCTACAGCGGCCGACAATGACAACTGGCAACGCGAGATCTGCACTTCATGTTACAGAATTGACAGCCCACAAGGACCACCAACACGAATCTCCACCAATGACTTCCACTACACCCAACAGGATCTGTGCCCTACAGCCATGACCGTCTGCGAAACCCGGCCTACTCTTCGACCATCCACAACAATCTCCTTGCTCCTCGCAGCCTCCTCCACTGCGAACGCGACTCTTCACGCTAGAATTTGGAAGGTAGATGTTTTAGTGGGACTAACCTGGTCCCTATGTCCCCTGTGCTCCATCGAGGTTGGCCTGTGACTTTCAACCGATCTCACACGACCAGAAAACTGCGGGTGGCGCTTTGTGCTTTTATGCCCTATACTTACCTTAGCTCTTTAAAATTACAAATCTTCTCTACTGATTGGATTTTTGCTGATTTAGTGTCAAATAATTTATAAAATGTTACTTTATTTCTCTGAATTGGTACGGGAGTTTCTTGTGTGGCGTTTTCACATAATTACTGTTTGTGTGCATAAATACGTTACACATTGACTTTTAAGTCTGACTGCTTTTGTGCCAAGCTACCAGAGGGTCAATAACAGGTTAATGTAGTGATTTTTGTGGTTCATCCTGACAAGGATTGTGGCTGTGGCGTGAGAAGGGCTAACATGTCCCTCTACCAACAACCCAATTTTCTCACATTGACCATCTGTTTGTGGTAAAAAAAGACTCAATTGACCATCAGTATCCAAAAACTGGAGGAAAAATTATTGGAAGTGACACAAAAGTATCACAACTCCACTCTGCAACAAATACATATGACAGAATTGGCCAGACAAGTAACGTTTCTCACAACAAATTAGTCGACTTCATAAGTGCATTTACTAGAATAACTTTTAATGAACTAGAGAAAAATCCTGCAAAGGGTCCTATGCAACATATCACTTGCGTAACAAAAAGTACGTATAACCCTAGCTGCAAGGTCTCCTTTCCATACAAAACCCCGAAGGTGTCCATGGCTACAGCCTCCTTAATCCCTAAAGATGGGTACTACAAAGAACATAGGAAGAAGGGGCACATTTCACTTTGAAATAAGTTTAAGGCTTCCACTATGCTTTAACTCTGTAGATGGGCTTTAGCCTACTTCTCCCCATGGATCACTGACAGAATATCGATAACAAGAATATCGACCTACAACAATATCGAAGTAAAAATATCGAATGCCAAAATATCGACTCCCTATCTACAAACAGGTAAGTACAAAAATATCGACTCCAAAATATAGTTGTAAAAAATATAGTCAGTCAAAATATCGAATTTTTTAAATGTATGAAAAGTAATGTAAAATTAATGAAATAATATATATAATTAACTAAAACATACTTAAAAATACTTAAATAACTTTAAAATTAATAAATAATTAATGTAACTTAAAGAAAATAAACATACATTTTAATTTTTTAATACATAAATATATTAACGTAATATTTATAAAAAATATTCAATATTTTTAGCGTAGGATAGCGGGACGGTAAAATTTACTATTCCCACTCCAGACAGTGCAACAGTAGGGAAAGCATTGGATAGCGTAGGAGTAAAAATTACTATTCCCACTCCAGAGAGTGCAACAGTAGGGAAAGCGTTGGATAGCGTAGTGGTAATAATTACTATTCCCACTCCAGAGAGTGCAACAGTAGGGAAAGAGTTGGATAGCTTAGGGGTAAAAATTACTATTCCCACTCCAGTGAGTGCAACAGTAGGAAAAGCGTTGGATAGCGGGAGGGTAAAAATTACTATTCCCACTCCAGACAGTGCAACAGTAGGGAAAGCATTGGATAGCGTAGGAGTAAAAATTACTATTCCCACTCCAGAGAGTGCAACAGTAGGGAAAGCGTTGGATAGCGTAGTGGTAATAATTACTATTCCCACTCCAGAGAGTGCAACAGTAGGGAAAGAGTTGGATAGCTTAGGGGTAAAAATTACTATTCCCACTCCAGTGAGTGCAACAGTAGGGAAAGCGTTGGATAGCGTAGGGGTAATAATTACTATTCCCACTCCAGTGAGTGCAACAGTAGGGAAAGCTTTGGATAGCGTAGGGGTAATAATTACTATTCCAACTCCAGAGAGTGCAACAGTAGGGAAAGAGTTGGATAGCGTAGGGGTAAAAATTACTATTCCCACTCCAGTGAGTGCAACAGTAGGGAAAGCGTTGGATAGCGTAGGGGTAATAATTACTATTCCCACTCCAGAGAGTGCAACAGTAGGGAAAGTAATATTTTAATATTTTACTAAAAAATAATTAATTATCAATACTAATAAATATTATTAATAACACTAATTACCAATTAATGAATTAAAAAAAAAATTACCAATTATCAAAATGTAATTACCAATTAATAATTAATTAACAATGAAGTAATTATCAATACCAATTAGTATTTATTAATATGTACTTAATTTCAATTAAATTACTTCCCACCCTATTCCCCTATAAACCCACATCCCACTACAACTATTTAATTAATAGAATTAACATAATTACCATTTAATCAATTTAAAAAATTACCAATTAATAAAATTTAATTACCAATTAATAATTAATTAACAATAAATTAATTATCAATACCAATTAATATTTATTAATATGTACTTAATTTTAATTAAATTACTTCCCACCCTATTCCCCTATAAACCCACATCCCGCTACAACTATTTAATTAATTGAATTAACATAATTACCATTTAATCAATTAAAAAAATTCCAATTAATAAAATTTAATTACCAATTAATAATTGATTAACAATAAATTAATTATCAATACCAATTAATATGTATTAATATGTACATAATTTTAATTAAATTACTTCCCACCCTATTCCCTATAAACCCACTACCCGCTACGGAATTAAATTACGCAAAAATTAAATAACATAAAATTCATTGCTTTTAAAAAATTAAACATACATTACAACAACTAATATACACTTTTAACACATATACTAACATACAATACACTTAGAAAAAAATCGATATTATTAAAAATTCGATATTTTTTAATGCCTATATTATGTACTTCGATATTTTAACTATCGATATTACTTACCTTAATTTCGATATTTTTAACGACTATATTATGTCCATTCGATATTATGTCCATTCTATATTTTAGACTCGATATTGTGTCCATTCGATATTTTTGTTTCGATATTATGTCTGTTTACCCTCCCCATAAGTTGCATTCCCTAGCGACCTCAAGGAGGAAATAATCTCTATGAACAAGAACAGGGAACATCTTGAAATAGATAGGCAACTCTGTGCTGTGGGATATTTGCCTTCCTTTACACAGACTACTTCATGGTGACCAAGGATGTAACTGGGACTGGTACACAAACCCTAAAATGAGGAACACAGGTAGAGCAGTCACAAGTACTCCCTCATAGTAAGGAAATACCAAGACGCTAGGCTGTTATTGTAAGGTCCTTCATAATAATTAATCAAAAAGTGCAATAGGTTTCTGCGCACAAAAAAAGAAGACAGCCAACCACGGAAACATGGAAGCATGTAAATCCAAGAGCACAAAGGAAGAGGACTTACATTACAGACCCATATCCATCATTCAGTGCAACTTGTGCTTTGACAAAACAGGAGTTTGGATTTTGGGTAAAAGGGTATGCATTCACATCATCATGCCAAGAAGAAGTGGCTATATGTTTTTTTATTTTTTATTATTGAATGGGCTAGCACGGTTTCCTGATTCCACAATGAATCAAACTCAAAATTCAAGAACAGGGCCGAAGTGTTGATTATGTTTCGCGATGGGCCGGATCTTACATTTCAACTCTACAAAGGATGTTCTGTTGACAGTGTGCTGGCAAAGCCTTTGTTTCATTATCAAAAATGTGTCTTGAGAATAAGTGTTATGAAAGGTGTACTCACAAATCGTTTTCAATGACCTTGTACATTTTTTTACCAAAAGAGGAAAACTCACAGCAATGCAGATATTCTAAAGGTTCGTGTGTTTACCTTAATAGGGGAGTTCTTTGCATTTCATTGAAAGTTAACATTAAAAAATCAAGAAATATGTATTGTGGTTTCTTTTTTAGAACAGCTTGGAAGCAATTTGTAGTTATATAATTGTAATGAACGACTCTGAAGGAGAAGGTGGGAATGGGCTGAATTTATAATTGGAAACTGCATTTAGAAATTAATCCAGGTAGCATAGTGAGAAACATGCACCAACTAACATTTCCAATTATTACTTTTGAGTTTATTCGCATAAACACATTTATTAAAGCAGAGATTTTCAGCAGGGAGCAATAATAAGAGTGTGGAGGCGAAGAACAGTGAAAAAATATGAGAATAACTTATGTCCTGCTGCTACGATATAAAAGCTGCATTACATTTATCACAAATAATAGAACAAGTGAGCTTGCAAATTCTCGTGATATTAAGAAGGTGAATGGTAGTTCAATAAATATATTGTACAACAACCTGATAAAAAGATATCAGAATTTTCACATAGACTCTAAAACGTCAGGCAAAGGGTAATACGTTCTACAAATTGTATCAGACAGGTTGTAGCGAAATGTATCTTTTCCTATATCTGTACATACAAAATCCAGCATTGATAATTTTTGAAATTCCTTATTGTTTTATTCTGAAACACAAGAACTCTGTACTTGAATTTACTAAACTGGTTTCTGGAGCACTGCAGTCTGAGAGAGTTTAGGCTTCTTTTTTAGAATTCGGTAAACGTGGGCTGGGAAAATATTCCCACTGTCTACATATCGATTCATGCTGAAACAGAGCTCCGTATGCAAACATGAGTCTTTTTTATAAATGTTTAACTCTTTCTTGATCAAGACTTTTCTGAAGGCAGTGTTACATTTGCATGGGGTCAATATCAGGAAAGAGAACAGGATATAATCCTATAGCACATTCTCACTTAAAAAAAGTTATTAGACCATTGGAATGTTGACAGCTCAATGGAAAACATTGGAAAAGCAACGGGCTATAAACTAGAGGTGTGTGGAATATGCGTAGTTTCACTCTGAGTAATTCCACAGAGTTACGTATAAACTCAGCGAGATTCCGCAAGCGGGCATAAAGAGTGCATGGGCTGGATGCTTGTCAACACAAGTTTCCTAGCTCCATGAGGGATTCACTGATTTCTAAGATGTTTGGTACCAAGCGGCTTGTCTTAATAAATCCTCACTGATGCCACTGTTGGATTTATTAATAAATTCAAACAGGAGACCTTTTTAGAGAGTCCCCTTAAAACCTACCAAACACTGGTGTGGTTCCTGACTTGTTTTTGCCAGTCTGACACTACCAGGCATGTTTCTAACCTCATGGGGTGGGAGCCAGCGCTCTCAGAGGAAAGAGACAAAGCCTGCTCTGGGTGCAGGCGCTTCCCACCTCCTCAAGGACAGGATGGACTTCCTGGCCGGGAAGCTTCAAAGGCGATGCCCCCTTTCAAATCCAACCCAGGAACCTCCAAATAATGGGGGATGCCAAGACCCCTTTCCTGCTTCACTGGTGATGGGAGGAAAGGCTGGAAACTTAGTTAGATTAGGAAGGAGGGTCCCCACTTTGCCTACTCCACCCCTAGGGTGGGGCAGGCAAGGTGAACCCCTCTCCTGAAATTCCACCATCTTGGGATGGTGGAAAAACAACCTATCAGGGCTAGGGTAGTGCCCATTCCCACAGGAAGTGGTCACTAGAGGGTGTAGACACCCTAAAGGTAGGTAGCCCATTGGCTACTACCTGTATCCCCTTGTAACACCCCTACATTCAGTATTTAGGTGGCACCACAAGACCTAAACGTCAGGTTTGACGGACAAGAGAAGACCAGGACAAAGAAGACCCGCTGCATGAGAACTGAAGCCCTGCTGCAGAACAAAAGGCGCCAAACTCTGCCTGCTGCCTCCAGGACTCGCCAATCACTGCCTATTGTATCGTCTTGAACCTGAAAGGTCTCCAAGAACCCCAGACTACCTCCAGCCTTCAAGAAATCGCCCAGAATCTCACTTGGAGGTGAAGGTATCACCCCCCTGCACCCCGCAGGCACTGATCCCTTGAAGTACAGTTTGTCGACTTGCTGCTCCCCAATGACCTCGAGACAGCTCTGAAGCAAGAAAAGGTACAACCGCTCCGGAGGGTCAGATCTATCTTCCCAACAAGTTTTGAGGCATCGGGTCCTACCGGAGCTACGCCGTACCGATACCCTGGGTACCAGACCCCCAACAGCAAACACCAAGAAGAGGAGTCCACACCAGACTTCCAAAGCACCTGAAACAAGCTTCCTGAGTGGCTCATATCTCCCAATATTTCCTCTCCAAGTTGCCTGCTCCTCACCGCAAGGACCTCAAGACGCACGCCGCCCGGATGACCTATTCGCTCTGCTCCCAGAGCCACCGGCTCCAGCACCGACCAACTAGCTGTGGTCCCATTGCCCCCAAGCCCTTATGACCTCTTCCCTCAAAGGAGCCTCATCGGACTTACCTGTATGTCCTCTTGTGCAGTGTACTTTCAAGTGGCCCCCATCATCTTTGCACGCCGTCTTCCAAGACCTCAGCACTCTGCTTCCGGCTGATCTGGGATGCTCCTGAACTTCTCCTGCTGCAAATTTGGACCTGGTCCCCAAATCGACCTAAAACGAGAAGGTGAACTTTATGAAAGCATTGTTTGATTTTCTATGCATTATTCAGCTTTTTCCCCTTTGTTTCCAATGGTGCGTAACTGCGCACAAAAGTGATATATTTTCTGAACTTTTCAAAAATCATAACTTCGAAAGTACTTACCTTAAAACTGTGTTCTCGGTCTTAAAAATTACATAAAAATCAATATTATTTATTTGTCTAGAATTTATTCTTGAGTGTGCGTCTCATTGATTGCCTCTGTGGAGTACAACAAATGCTTAGCACTACCCTCTGATAAGCCTAACTGCTCACCCACACTACCACAAAAAAAGCATTAGAATTATCTGCTTTATCTCTGTATACCATTTGGGGATTCTCTGGACTCTCTGCACAGTGTATTTCTTTTAGTACACTATATAGAGAGCCAGCTTCCTACATCCAATTCTGGAAGTTTCATAGTCCTGGAAATCCTACTACTCCCTTTTTATTCCCTGTGCAATGTAGACCTATGTTTTTCACAATTTAAATATAGAGCAATGCTTCGTAGTCCCATGCTGTGCATTTTACGTGCTTAGGGGATCAATTATTAGCTTTGTGATGCATTGCAATGCAGCAAGTCACAAAGGCTCATGCCTTAATAAGGGACATAAGGGCAGATTTATATCTTTTTCACACAACACAGCCTAACAATCAACACAGTGCCGAGTCATATCTACTAAGATTGGCCTGCTGTTGTCTCTGCCTGTGCTGGCACCCTGATTATGCTGCCTTGCGCAATACATAGACACAGCATGATGCAGAGGTGAAAGTGAGCTGTCTAGCATGGGATTTTAACTAGACGTTTCTCTTCTAACACAGGTTCCTATACCTACACATATTTTAGAAGTATTCCATGTATTGGGTGTGTGCTATGCACTACAACACGCATGGAATGCATGTGAGAAATGAAAATATTTCCCTTTGTAACTCTTGATTTAAGTTGATGTTAGTTTTTGATACAAAGCCTGGTTGGCTGTCTTAGACTGGTGTTTGCTCTGACCCACAAGAAAGTGTAAACTTAGTAATGCATCAAAATCTTACTCCTTCCCAGGGGAGGCATAACGAAGAGAAATATCTATATTTCTCCTTGTTTCTTCCTCTTTCTATGTGTGTTGCATTCTGCTGCACACATAGAAAGAGGAATATGCATCCCAGGAACACCTTCCTGCACAAAAACAATCATCTGAGGCATTTTCCTCTTTCTATGTGTGCTGCAGAATTCATCACACATAGAAAGAGGAAAAAACTAGGAGCAATAAAGATATTTCTTCTTGTCACACCTCACCTGGAGAGGCGTAGCATTTTGACGCATTCCCAGGTCGACCAGTAATAGTAAATCTGGAAATGCCCCAAAGTCCATGGGTGGATGTGTGGAAACACCCATGTTCCATTCATGGAACGCCTCCCTGGGGCAGAGTAACGTAACGCAGTGATTTGTGCTGCGTTGGGTAACTCTAGATCTATCAAGCCACGCAGGGCCACGGCTTGATAAATCTTACTTTAATGTTGCGTAACCCTTGCGCCTCTATTGCATGGCACAAGAGCGACACAACATATTGGTAAATATGCCCTGAATGTTTCTTATTCGAATTGGCTGCAAAGTTGATCAAAATCATGGAAACTTTTTCTTCTTACAAATATCAACCACTTTCTCTTTAAGACTGTAGCACTGCTGTTCATAATAAACCTGTACTTTATAATATATACACGCTAACAATGTAATTAGTGCAATTTTCATGGAGATTTAAAAAATAACTCCCGCAACACTGAACATTTTATTGCAGGTTGCTTCACACCATAAAGAATCGTACCTCATAAAACAAAGACGGAAGCGATATGACCTCACGTTAATTAAACATTAAATGATAAGGACCTTTTCTATTTAATATGAAACAATGACAGTTTTGTCATGGTAAGAAGATTGGATAACTTAAATGTGTATTGGGTTCTAGAAGAATTATCGTAGGTGTTAGAAACTAATGAGGAAATATATGCCTGAAAGAGTAATTGTGTAGTCTGTTCAACATATGTGAAACCAGAAAATGCTTCAGTGGAGTAAAGTGCATGGTGCAGAGGATGTGTACAGTGCTTTAAACTGGAAGGGGTGAACAACTGTCAATTCTAGCCACTGTCATTGGTGCCAATCGTGAGTACTGGGACTTGACAAATTGGTGTATGGGTACTCAGCATGCAACCCACAACTTTCAGGGAGGTAGCTCAAATCTGATGATTTTCCCATTCCAGGTTCACAGATATGATTCCTCAGTATATGATTAACAAAATTACAACGCACTGCAATTGCCTGTGTTTAATTGGTTTCTGTAACTTACCCCTAGATTTGCTAACATTTTGCATCGGGTGCATCACTTTTTAGAAGTAGCCACCGTAAAACGTATTTCTGGATTTACTAAGCCATGCAAAGCCCGATCTGTGAAGCTTTGTGCAGTTCAGTAAAACAAAAGTAACAAGTTACTTTGCATTGGGAATGTGTTCCATGGGTGGAGCATGGACGTTCCTGTGCATCCACCCATGGATTTTGACATAAACCCGAATTTCTTAAAGGCATTAATCCTTGATTTTTGCAAAAATGGTGTGCTTACCAGAGGGAAATCTTCATTTCACTGTTATTTCCTCTTTCCACATAGAAAGAGAAATATGACTCTAAGGATTGCTTTAGTGCAGGAAGGTACCCTTCCTGCACAAATACAATCCTGCTGGTAACAAAGGCACCCTTGTGTGTGAGTGTCTGTATTGGCAATAGGCTGCCTGAAGTGCGTTAGCACTGGAAGAGAGCAGAAGTGTACCATATGACAGTAAATATAGTGCACTTTGCTTTCTCCCTTTCACGCAACACAGTGCAGCAGGTTCCCTTGCTGCACTGTATTGTGTGAATGAATAGTAAATCTGGTCCTTTGTGTTTTACCTGTAGTTATTCTAAACCCAATTAGTGATTTTGAGTTAGAAATGGGACATCATTTGTGGGTGCATTTTCCCTGCCCTAAAAAACTCAAATGTTACCCAGAGTAATGGGGAAAACCCAAGAGTGGAGTAACTTTTAATTTCTTGCATTATAAATTGAGATGAAAACAAAATTTGAGTCTGACTTTCGATATACTGGCCCGCTCAAGGTGATGGCCATTATATTTTAGCCAGCCGACATGAAAAGAACTCCAGATAGTTGTGTCTAATTTGAAGTCTACAGTTTGCACCCATACTCCCATTCACATATTTTTATTCATGGCTAACTCCAGCATAACAATAATCAAAGGAATCAATGAATATACTAAGGACCTCATTTAGGTCCACTTAAACACTGGAGCCTTACCAATTTCCACGTCAATGACTCCAGATGAATTCTCTGCTTCTGGACACTCAGCCCGCTCACCTTTCTCAGGTTGATGTGCGAGTAGCTCATTCAGTCCATGTTTTTTCTTTGCATTCTAGGATTTGCAGTCCTGCTATTATAAGATGATCCATAGGACCACAAATTCCAGAATTCAGATGGAAGTAGCTGGACTAGATGAACTACTCATGCATGAAACTGGGAAAAGTGAAACCTCTGGACACCGTCATTCTGTGCTGCAAATAAATGGCAGTGCACATTTCAGTTGTATGTTTGGTCTAACTCTACAGAATCCATAGTAGTAAGGCTTGTGCTTAAGGGATCGAATATATCTCATCTCACATATCTTTGGAGTAAAAGAGGCTGAGAGATATGTTTCTGTCATGTTTAGAACAGAACAATATCTTACTATCTTGCACATACACCAACTCAGTATAGAGTTTGATTTCTTAGTAATGGTGATGAATTAGAGTAACCTAAAATTGATATCATGGTCATATGTGAATGCTCTTACAGGTTTCTGGCAACACAACTAAATTTGATACCTACTGCAATGAAACAGAGCTTGACAAAATGGATGAACGAGCACAGTTTAGAACACAAACTATAGGGCAAGCAAAAGTTGAAGTGGTAGATACTTGCCCTATATAAACTCTATTTGAATTACAACACTGGAGATTATGAGTTGCAAGCTCAGCATATTCTGAACCACAGAGGACCAGCAAGGCCATCTTCACAATCACTATGTTGTGATAGCATCCAAATTCCATGTTACCTACCTTTTTACTTAAAACTTGATGTCACCTAGAGCACCACTGTCCACATTGACCATGATGCATTTTTGGGCAGGATTAAGAGATACATCTTACCATCTAGGACCAACCTGGGCACCTCTCAATCTGCAGGGCCATATGAAGTGGCACCATAAAAGCAAGGATGGAAAACATCACTCTAAGCAGACATCTGCAAGCTAGCAAACACTTGGCACGTTTTTAAGAGCAATTCAGAAGCTGTCAGCAGCAGGGAAATTTACAGTTGTCTGTTGATTATCTTAGCATTCCCAGCCATATTGGTTTCATGTGAAAGAGATCACCAGAGCCACATGCCAGACAAGCCTCAATGATTTATTTAAGCACAGTCATAAATATCCTAATATCTATGCTAACATGTGGAAAACAAAGAGTTTAGAAAGTTAATGACATAAACTGATTCAAGCTTCACATTCCCAGTTAACTCTTTCTTAATATCTAAAAATCCTTGCTGACCGTGGACCATGGAGCAGCACTCCAACATTAGTATCTTGTTGGATTTTCCCCTGAGTCACTTTCCTTATTAGCAGCATCAGAAGTTGCTCCAGACTCCATTTCCAACACTCTATTAACAGTGTGGAGCCCAACAACTAGCTCTCCAGGAGCATCAACGGTATCAATAGCACTCCACTCAGTCTCTACCTGACTCTGTATGGCCCCCTTCTCCGACATAAGCTTCCCCTGATCTTTGTCAATGTCCTCAAAGTCCTTGTTTCTTTCCTCGAGCACTGTCTTGGACACATCCGGGGTAAACTGCTTTTTCCTAGTTGCCGCTAAGAATATCTGGGGTACTTTTTTACTCGTTGGGCCTTGCTCGACACCTTGCTCAGCTCCTTGGAGGAGGTTCCCCGTAAATGCTTCTACTCCATCCAGCTCACCTCTAGCATTGCGCCCCGCCATAGCGGCTCTAGTCCCCGCCATAGCTTCAGTAGTGGCTCTGGTTTTCCCACCACGGGCTGTCTTAGGAGGCATGTCAGTTCACAACAGCTATTTCGACAATAGCAAAATCTCCAAACACTAAAGCCAGCTATGCGCTCATTGGTATATGCATTGGTATATGCTCCCACTTGGCTGCTCTCAGCTCCTTGCTGCTCCCACAGGCAAAACCACTCCCTACCAATTCTTCCAGCGCCACAGGTATCGCTTTCCTGGAAAAAAAAAGAGTTAGTATCTTTTGTCCGTTCAGTTTTTGGCCGCACCGCTCCCGGCTGCTTGCTCCTACTGTCAGAGCAATACCGCTTCAATCACAGCGGTCAGTCCGACCACTCTGAAACTGCTCCTCGGTCCTTGCTGCCTACCGATATCGCTCTCCACTCTCCGCTTCAACCCAACGACCAGTCCGGCCCCCTCTGATGCCGCTCGCAGCTCCTTGCTGCCGATATTGCTCTCCGCTCTCTGCTCTCAGCTCTCCTGCATGTCTCCCAGCGCCGCAGGTGTGTACAGCAGATAATCGTATCTCGCCATGCCTTGCCTTATCTTGCCGTAAGAGGCCGCGAGAAGCCTTCCTACATCGCATCCACAGACCTCCACGACAAAAATGCTTCCCAGCCACTCTCAGTAAGTTTATATTTTAAGGCTCATATCATGCCTTCGTTTGCCATTTTCGTTTTCTGTTTGCAAGCTGTGCCGTCTTCGTAACCCGTTATCCAAAAGATAGAGGGCGGGTGGACACAGCGGGAGCTACTCACACACACGTCCAGCAAGTGGATGCCATCTTGCCCCCATCAGTTCTTTTCCCTTTCTGATCCCTCGGATGTGTCAGATGACGATGGTGAATCAGGTCATAAAACGGGTTCTATCGAGGGGTCAATAATGAGTATTGGCAGTGATCCGAATAGTTCAAATTTGGAGGAGGAAAACTTGGAGGTGCCCACTGTGCGGAAGCAAAGACCAACGAAGGAAAGGGGGGCTCAGCCAGAAGCAACAAAGGGGCATATTCACAAGGAGCTGTCGCCAAATTAAAAGCACTTTAT
This sequence comes from Calotriton arnoldi, assembly GCA_963921515.1. Classification (NCBI taxonomy): domain Eukaryota; kingdom Metazoa; phylum Chordata; class Amphibia; order Caudata; family Salamandridae; genus Calotriton; species Calotriton arnoldi. The sequence continues at coordinate 132,463 of CAWUFW010015067.1, forward strand.
CGCAGCCAAAGTCGTGATAAATTTACCCCCCCATTCACAAGCCGGTGTTAACAGCCCACAGCACCAGTTTACCCGCGATAGCAGCCGCAAAAAACATCGCCACAGAGGACCCTGCAAATATCGCTAATGAGATGCAGAGTAGGCGTTCCCGTGACAAAAGCCGAGACAACAGCACACCTCAACATTCACAACGACCAGCCACATCCACGATAAATACACAAAACAGGCGATAAGGCGCGTTAGCACCAGGAAATCTACACCTGCTCTGACCTGGTGTAAAGTCGGACGGCAGCCAGTACCACAAAAGGGAGCACAGCCCAGGGCCACATCCACATGACAATGTCACCGTCCACAACAGGCTGAAAGGGACAACCAACCTACACATCCTGACCATCATCGCCTAACAGGCCTACGGCAACAACACAGCGGACAACCAACATCCCACCCCACACAAAGCTGATGGCGTGGCTGCACCTGTTGGCCCCTGGGACCCCCCACCCAACACCCACCAGAGTTGGAGGAGTCTCACAGCCAGCCACATCCAAGTCCCCCACACCTGTCCTGGACATCACCCTGGTACCCCAGTCCCCATACGTACAACACAATGCACAGGATCCGCTGGAGACCAAGCAAGGACCATACGCCATAGCAGGATGCACGCATGTGTCGGTGGCAATACACAGCACACATGTACTACCTCTGCCCCCTGGTGACACAGCACACAATCACCGCAACAGGAAGCACACATCTCACACCAATGTGCAGGCAACAACAGAACACCGTGGAACACCCAACAATGTCGCCTTCAAATACACAGCCAGTGTGCATGATACCTTTATCCTCCGACAGCTCATCATCAACCAGCGTTCCCAGGATGGCAACAAGGGAAATGCACAGCCCCTTGGCAATATACAAATGAACACCCCACACACCTCAACTCCACAACCATGCAACTCACAACGCTGGCAATGCACATGTCACAAAATCACATACAACAGGCACAACAATATGCCCACCCACCAGACACGACAGAACAACTTACAATGTCAACATGGGCAAGCCCTGAACATGAGCCAGCAACGGCATGGCACCTCAGCCACATAATAGCCGAATGTGGGGAGAGGTGGCAACCAGGCATGTGTGAAGGATGCAGTAGAACCATGATTGGGAAAGTACACAATGCCAAGAGTGCCGGAGATGTGCTGGACACCTCGCAGTATGCAGAACACACTCATATCCATGGCGACATACACCGCTTGTGTATGGAGTGTAGTGGACAGTGGATGCCACCATGTCACCCCAGCCAGTGGGGGACCTCGTGGAAATGTTGCCTGTTACTCCCCCCTAAGCGTCAGCGGAGTGGGATGGCCCAGCGTAGGGGTGTGAATAAAAAGCACATAGGCCTGGGCGTGGTCCTCTTCCGGAACGACCCACGTCTCTGCTAGGGTGGCGCCTCGCACCTCGCCACGAGGCCGACGCCATCCTTGTGAGCGGAGTTGCCTGCGATGCCGTGCGCCTGCCAGACGCCGGCACGCTGGACCACGAACCCGTCAGGCCAGCCCCTGCGCAGCCAGGCCACACTGATCACCTTCCAACACCGGCGTGTGTCAAGGAGGGCCCACCACGTGCCAGCGCAAGCCCCAAACCTGAGGCCTGAGACCTTGGCAGCCACCTCAGACCATCACGGCCTCCACGACACCGGCCCGCTTTATTCCTTTTTCGTTGACGTTCTCCACTGCCGCCCCCGGCCTAATCTTCGGACCAGTAAGTCCCATATGTGAAACTGTGTCCTGAGTCATGAATGGCAGTGACCCCAAATCCGGGCCAGCAGCCACAGCACCAGACCCCCCGATCAGTGAGGCATAGTTCCATATGGGCATCTTGCGACACGTGGTGCCACTAACGCTGTTCAACGCCAGCCTGCTACACGTGGTGCCACTAACCCTGTTCAACGCCAGCCTGCTACACGTGGTGCCACTAACCCTGTTCAACGCCAGCCTGCTACACGTGGTGCCACTAACCCTGTTCAACGTCAGCCGGCTACACGTGGTGCCACTGAACCTGAACAACGTAGGCCGGTGGGGCCATCCAACCTATGCCAGAGACACTCCGTGAATGGGCCGTGCTGACCGCTGCCTCAGGCCTACACCACGGTCAGGTAGGTCACACATTTGGAACTGAGTCTTGATTACACCATGGCAGTGAACATTATTTAAGGCAGAGGACAATTCACAATACACCCTCCGATGTGGTGGCAACAAGTCTGTGCATGGCATCACAACCACACATGTCTGTGGGCCTACGCGGACCACTGCCCTCGGCCTATGCTGCGCACGAGTGGGATCACAGATTTGGAACTGAACATCGGTAATTCAAAAGGCAGAATACATTTCTTCGCACGCACGGAGGGGCGTAAGAGGATGACACATTGCAGTCCGGAGGGAACAGGATCAGCGTCACGGAGGTGATTGAACACTACCGACAACTGCCACTGTGTCACTAACTCTGTGCCTCGCGAGCCAACGACCTGTGGCTGTGGGCCACTGCTGACCGCTGCCTCCGGCCTACACTACGGTCCAGTAAGTCACAGAGTCTTGATTTGGCATTCTTGGAGCTCACATCTGTGTACCGGCATCATCGCCGAAAGCAACCCCTCACAGCACCTGTGCCACTACGTTTGTTCCCCGACATTCATGGACACTGACTGGTCGTACATTGGTGGCATTTGAGTCTATGGACTAGGGGCTAGTTTTCATCCTCATGTAGCTGATCCCGAATTGTTGGTGCAAACGAGGGTTGCGCTTTCCACTCCTCCATTTGCTGCTTCCAGATAACATCAGACCTTCCGCATCATGCCCTGGAGGACACCTTCCACTGTCCCCCGAAACCCTCCGCAACATACACCTCAGACATTGATGGGGACCCGCTCAGGTCGCATGGCCCATCTGACTGCACCGCAAGTCACCGTCCTGTGGCTGGGTGCCTGTGCCGGCCGCAGTGCATCCGGGGTCACTAACTCTGTGCTGCTCAGGCCTGGGACCCCTTCTTCTGAACATTGAATGGCCTCTGTAGTGATGGTCTTGGGGTCATCAACGCCATGTGTCTATGGCCCTGCGCTGTCCGCCTCCTCCGGCCCCAACTGCGGGCCACCAGGGCCCACACATGGCATCAAGTCTTGACCGGCCCGGACGTCGCAACACCGCAGGAGGCACACGCCACCACCGCAAGGACCACCTTCAACCGCCATCTGCCATAGTCGAAAGGGTGGTCCTGACAAACCTACGGAGTTGCTCAGACCTGTCGTGGATGCCATTATCGGCCTGATACCCTGCTCAGCACTCCAGGTGCCAGTGACTCAGTGCACCGCAAGCCATTGTCCGTTACTGATTGAGTTTTGTGCTGTTGTGAGGTTGCGCAGCAATGTCACCTCATGCAGTGGGGAAGACCTGGGACCATGAGGAGGAGGATGTGTCAAGTGTGCGGACGGGAGAAGGCACAGACAATGGGAGGGCAGGTGGCAACAGCCCCAAGGCAGGAATGCAGACTGGTGGCGGTAGTCAAGCTACACACCCGGATCTAATTCTGAGTATTGCGCTGTGGACTGCGGACGCAACTGTCACCTCAGGCAGTGCGGGAGACCTGGGATGTTGATGAGGAAGTTGATGCAGGTGTAACACACCCCACTGCATCTGCATCAGCACTAATCCGAAGGGACATAATCCTAGCAATTTCTTCACATGAGCGCGCTCTTCTCTAGTGCCCCTACCTCAGTGCACTGCAACTCACGGAACGTCCAGACTGAATATTGGGTGACCTCTGGCCTTACTCCGGATCCCTCCATGTTGCTCTGCATTTGACTGTGTTATGCTGGTGTTTTCTGTTTCCATGACAATGGTGTCCACTTTTCAGGTTGTTGGCAGCACCAAGCACTCCCTGCGGGCTGGTTTATACTCACCCCATACACATCCAGCACAGGCGTCACTGTACATGTGGCCCTGCCAATAAAGGGGCCGGGCGCACGTGCCCGTAGCCAGTTCATCATGATATGTGCATGTGTCTCTGTGGAGGTGTGGGTCTCCTTTGTGGGGTGTAGGTGGTCCCTGAAGGGTATTGGACACCCACATATGTGTTCCAGTTCGAATTCCATGGGTTAGGCAACACCCTCACCTGTTGGGCCACCTCCTTTTGGCGTTCTGCCACCTGGCATTGGGGTGCCATGTGTGGGTGGGTGAAGTGTTGTGAGGCAGACGTGATTGTGGGTGCTTCATGCTGTGTGGTCTGTTGCAGGGGCTGGGTTCTCCTCTTAGTAGCTTGTCTGCCCTGGTCCTGGTGGTGGGTTGTGTGGGATATCCATGGGCTGTTGTAGGGCGTTGGTGTCTGGGCTGTGGTGTTCGTCTCGGGCATCACTGATAGGTTGTCTGTTCTGACCTGCTGGAGGTGTTGTTTGTCCCTCTGCATTGTGAAGGGGAGGTGCATGTTGGCATTGTGTTGGCGCCTTGTTCTTGTCGACATGCAGACTGTGTGACAATGTACACTGTGACTGTTTGGGCGGTGGTGGCTATTTGAGTTGGGACAGTGTATATTTGGCCTACATGGCTGATGTGGGGTTGTAGCCGTAGATGTGCATCTCACAGTTCCCTGCTCTGTCCAATGTGATTGTTCTGTTTCTGCGCCTGGGTGGACCCAGTTGTGTCCCCTGTTCTGCAGTGTGGGTGTTGCACTTTGTGCCACATTGTCATGGTATGTGCTGTGATTGCTATGTGTGTGTGCTGCAGTGTGCCACGGGGATGGGGGACATGTCCCTGGGTAAATGTGGGTGTGCAGTGTGTTACACCTCATTGTGCATGTGTGGCATTGTGCCCATCACCCCCGTCCCCCAGTCCCTGTTGGATCCTAACCCTGTTGTTGTTGTGTCAGGTCCTGTTGAGCTGTGTCCATACTCCCTACTCCTTGCACCCTCTCCACACTGATGACTGTGGCCTGGCTTTCCTCCTGTGGCGCTGGACTGCCACCTCCTGTCGCCGTTGCTGCCTTCCTGTTGGCAGCGGGTTTGTACCTGGTTTAGGTTGTCACGTCCTGCCGGCGCCTCTTGGCCTCCTGGATTGGCCTCCTGGGCACTCCGACTGCATTCCAGGTGGTCTGCTTGTGGGTCAGTTCCTGGTAGTGTTCTGTCGCCTCCGTGGCCTTGGTCTTGTTTTCCTGTGGTCTGCACCCCGTCTTTCTCTCCCTTTTCTCCTTGGCCTTCCCCGAGCAAGTTGTTCCTTGCTGGTGGTCTGTGGGGGTTGTGGGGTTCGCGTTGCCCTCTGCGCTGGGTCAGGGTGCATCCATGTTGTTACGTGCATTGGCTTGTTTCTGGTGTGTTGTGTCTGTGGTTTTTATGGTGCAATTTCCCGCCAGACGCGTGGGATTTGCAGGCCTGAGGCTGCTTTTCGCTACTTTTTGTAGCGCGATTGGCCTCATCGCATGATTTCTCGCGTTCGTGTTTCGCATTTTTTCGGCGTGGCGTTGATTTTCACGCTGACATTTGATGCGTTATCTGGTGACTATCGCATGGCACCGCCTTGTTGTGAATTCCACATTGACACGGGGTTATTTTCCCGTGATAGGCTGCGTTATTCAAAGTTGCGTTACGCTACTCTTGCGGTAGTTATCACACGTTCTTGTGAATATACCCCAAAGTCTCTGTTGTGGGACTATTCTTTGTCAGTCGAAGTGACCCCCGAAGGCGTAATTCTCTCTGATCAAGCCGCGGGTGGGCTAATAGAAAAGTCGGATGATGAAATCTCCCTGGAGTCAATTTATCGATGTATTTTAGACCATAGAGTGGAGACACGCACGGAAAATTTAAAAACACATACGGCCTGTCGCAAGCTCCAAAATACAGTTAGAAGGATGGCTAAAACATGTAATGAATTCACGGAGAGAATGGCAGAAGCCGAGACATGGATTTCCACGCTGGAAGACCAAATGACGGCACAGAAGGTGGCTACAGTAGCGATCAGCGCTCATAAAGAAGATGTACAGATTAAGCTTGTGGACTTGGAGAATAGACTTCGTAGGAATAACCTCAGAATACTAGGAGTGCCCGAGGGGGTCGAGGGGCAGGACGCTTGAAGGTTTGTGGTGGAATTATTTGCAGAAGCTCTCCCTGAACTGACGGAGTGGAACTGGGCAGCGGAAGTGCAAAGGGCACACAGGTTTCCATTTAAGCAACGGGCTGCGAAGGGTGGACAATCTGAACCGAGACCACGAGCGATTTTGATCTCTCTGAATAACTTCCTGGCACGTCAGGCTGTTTATGATTTGGCTCGCCCAGACAAGAAGAGGATGGGGATGGGAACGCAATTTTTTGTTAGACCTGACTACTGTCATTACACGGTCGAGAAAAGGTGGCAGCTGCGTCAATTAATTACTCCTTTTCAGACAAAGGGGGCACAAGTTTTTTAATTAAATCCTGCTACACTTAAAGTAATATGTATGGGACAAACGAGATTTTTTACTTCAGAGATGCAAGCCTAGGACTATTTGATGTCTCTCTGAATAGACCCTGGTTTACGTAAATAAGTGCATTTCCCTGGCTGTGCAGTAATGGTGTAGGGAGACTTGGAAGATGTATTGATATTGATGTTGAATCTAAAGTTAAGTAGCATTGTTAATGTCTCCTTACAAGGTAACAGATATTGGATGGTGATTATAATTCAGCCAGGAAATATGTTGGTGGGCTGGGTGAACACAAGGTTCATACTCACCTTCCATCACAAGGGCTATACGCCATATTGCCTGTGTTTTGGGGAAAGGGGGAGGGAGGGTGAGGGAGTAGCGGGGGGCACAGGGGAGGTGTTGAGTGCGGAAATGGGGGTGGGGCATGGGGGGTCAGTGGGTAGGAAGGAGGGTAATAAAAATAAAAAAATCAATCCATAGCAAAACTGCATTAGTAAGCAATACAGAATTTTGTGTAGAAGAGATTTGCAGGGAGGTGGTTAAATGGGTAAGATGCAATGGCCAAAATGGTAGTTAGCGGGATACGTATATGCTCATTCAATGTATGCGGTTTAAATAACAATAATAAGAGGCTATGGGTAGCTGCAGATTTGCGCTTAATGAAACCTGATATCTTGTGTATTCAAGAGACGCACATATTATGGAGCAAGTGCAATGTTTTAGAAGAGCTAGGATATACGCTTCTGGCAGCTACTCGGCAGTCTACTACTAGCAGGGGGGTTGCTATTTTGACACGAGCTGGCATTCGTGGGACTGGAAGGAAAATGGTTGACAACTATGGAAGATGGGCTATTGTGGAGTGCATCATAGGGGGTATTAAGGCTACAATCTGTACAGTATATGGGTCAAATTTTGATGAGGCAGATATATTAGAGGCTTTAAATGTAGAATTGGCTTTGTGGGATACTGTAGTGTAGCTCCTATTTCCCTAATAGGCTCTGCGCATTGGAATAATATACCCTATAGGTTTGACATAGGACTAAGGTCAATATGTCCCTATCGAGTATATTAAACTTAATTACTTGTGCCAGCTAGCTCAGAGGCCACTAGAAACTCCTTGATTAACAAGAAGGGAGTAGTTTCTGGCAGCCGCAAAACATGACAACTTTGTTTCCCTTTTAGAATCAGAACGTGTCCCAGAGTCGTGGAAACAATAGATAACTATTTCACTCAGCTCAGTCGTGCATACTTAGTTTTCCTCAAAGTTACACAGAAAGAATAGACAGGCGTTTCAATAAAAGATTTATTGAACAGTCTTGTTTCTCGTGTAAGTAAAATGTGCTGTTATGATCACAAGACAGTATGCAAGATAAATAATGTACAGAGTAAGCAGTAGAAATAGATAATACTGCGCTAGCATGATCTTTAGTAGATATCTATTTACATAAATAACATAGACTAAAAAATGCGAGTACTCATACGATGCATTTCTAAACTAGTACCTAACCTAACCTAGGTGTAGGGAGAGGTATGAAGTAGGTGAAGTATTCCTTACTATGATATACTAAGAGTATGTTAAGCCTAGTATGCCTAGTATGCCAAGAGTCCCTCTAGGTTTCTAGTCAGCTCCATACCTTAAGAATGAGAGAGGTGGGAATCTCTTGCCAGACTCGAACTCCAACACCCCGCGAGGGAAGTCAGATCACTGGAAGCTGGACTCTCTGCGTGCAGGGATGACAGCGTCTTCTCAGTGCGTCAGGCCGGGAAACGGGCTCCTCTGAAGTCGAGGTCTCCTCTGATTTACAAGGGCTATGGAAGGTATATTATACCTGAGAGGTACCTCAGAATGTTAGCATTGACGTGAATCGGACAGCGGAAGACGTCATGAATGAACCCCTAAGGTATAACGGTTATGCATAATAGATGAGTCCTTGAAGAAATCAATAGTCCTGTGCTAGGGAAACTCCCGAAGCCTAAGGGTCTGTTCTTCGAGAACTTGTTGTGACGTTAGGGTGGACAGATGTCGGAGACCATGCCTGTATTTGGAGTGCACGGTTTAATGCCTAAATAAGGACTGGGATTTTATGCCTATATAAGGGCAGGGCGAATTGTGCCTATATAAGGACATGATACAGGAAAACCTATATACGGACACCCTAAGAGGAATACAACACCCACTCCACTTTCGTGTGTACGAATATAATAAAATGTGAAACATTTAAAATGCTAAACATTAAATGGAGTACCGCATATTAAAAAATATTTCTTAAAAGCATTAAAAAACATATTAAAATGCAAAAGGTACTGTACATATTAAGCATTGCTTTTCATTTCAGGCATATATTTGGAAATTAAATGCAATTTGAATGAAATAAGCAGTAATATTTACATTTTGACAGAAAATGATCGATAAGTTGTTCAAAATCAAAGTCTTTTCATGTCATGGAAATTAATGAACTTTTTAGACAAATAAGATGACAAAGTGTCTGAGGAAGTACCGCGAAGTCCGTACTATAAGAATAGTTCTACTTCAAGCAGATTGAATTGCCAAAGTTCAATTTGGGAAGAGTTTCAATTTTTTGAAATATGAAGGCCAAATTTGACTGCGTCTCTGGTACACTGTGGGTTGAATCAGAGTCAGTGTACGGGTCTGGTGTAAACATGAGATCATCTATTTCTGTAGACAAAATATCGTCCACTGAAGTTGGTGTCAGTTGGAACGGTGAGCAGTCAAAATATCGAAAATTAAATATCGATATACACTAATATCGAGGTGACAATATCGAAGGGACAGAATATCGATGTTAAGAATATCGATGGACAGAAAATCGACCCTAAGGTAAGTAATATCGATTTTTTTTATATCGATGTAAGTAATATCGAAGTTAGTAATATCGAAATCAAATATATCGATGTTACTAATATCGATGTTACTAATATCGATATTTGTATTATTGTTATGAATTTTGTTATGTGTTTAATATGTATGTGTTATATGTGTTTTTGTTAAGTGTTCTACTTGTGTAAAAATATATGTATACAATTTTTAAATGTTAATAATGGTTTTTTTAAGTTTTTTTTTTTTTAGTACCGTAGCGGGTTGTGGGTTTACAGGGGAATAGGGTGGGAAGTAATTTAATTATACTAAATTAATTATTAATTTTTAGGAATTATAAATTAATTTAAATTATTTTTTGCGTTTAAGTTCTGTAGCGGGTTGTGGGTTTATAGGGGAATAGGGTGGGAAGTAATTTAATTGTAACTAAGTTATAATTTATTTTAATTAATTGTTATTGATAAGTATATTATTGTTAATTAATTAATAATTGGTATTTAATTTTTATTAATTGGTAATTAATTTTTATTAATTGATTAATTGATCATTATGTTAAGTGTATTATTTTATTATTGGAGTGTGTTGTGCGTTTATAGGGGAATAGTGTTGGAAGTAATTGAAATCTAATTAAGTAATTATTAAATTTATTGTTGGGTATTGATAATTAATTTATTGGACATTAATTATTAATTGGTAATTTTTTTAATTAGAATTTTTGGTTCTATAAATTAATTTATTGTTGTTTTATCATTAATTGGTAATTAAATATTATTAAATATTATTTATTGATAAATTTAATTAATATATTAATAAGTAATTATTAATTGATAATTAATGTTTAGTAATTATTATTATTGGTATAAAAAAGCATTTAATTGTACAATATTAGTTAATTGGTAATTAAGTTTTAATAATCAATATGTTTTGTGTTATTAGAAATATTTTATTGTTCAATGTTTATTATTTGGTAATTAATATTTATTAATTATTATTTATTGGTATTTATTATTAATTTATTGTTAATACATTTTCCATTGGGAATTATGTTTTTAATAATTATTTATTGGTATTGGTAAATAGTTTAGAGTTATTTAATAATTCATTAATTATTTAAAATAATTATTTTATTTATAAGTATGTTATTTTTAACTTCTACGCTATTCAACACTTTCCCTACTGTTGCACTCTCTGGAGTTGGAATAGCAATTTTTACCCCTACGCTATCCAACACTTTCCCTACTGTTGCACTCACTGGAGTGGGAATAGTAATTTTTACCCTCATGCTATCCAACGCTTTCCCTACTGTTGCACTCCCTGGAGTGGGAATAGTAATTTTTACCCCTACGCTATCCAACACTTTCCCTACTGTTGCACTCTCTGGAGTTGGAATAGTAATTTTTACCCCTACGCTATCCAACACTTTCCCTACTGTTGCACTCCCTGGAGTGGGAATAGTAATTTTTACCCTACGCTATCCAACACTTTCCCTACTGTTGCACTCACTGGAGTGGGAATAGTAATTTTTACCCTTACGCTATCCAACGCTTTTCCTACGGTTGCACTCACTGGAGTGGGAATATTAATTTTTACCCTCCCGCTATCCAACACTTTCCCTACTGTTGCACTCCCTGGAGTGGGAATAGTAATTTTTACCCCTACGCTATCCAATACTTTCTCTACTGTTGCACTCTCTGGAGTGGGAATAGTAATTTTAAGCTCTACGCTATCCAACATTTTTCTTACTGTTGTTTTTTTGGGAGTTGCAATAGTAGTTTTATTCCCTCCGCTATTTAATATTTTTTGTATTATTTTAGTTAATGTAGTATATAATAAATTTTAAAAATATTAAAAGTAAATTTAATTTTTTTAATTTGTTATACATAATTATTTAAAGGCCCATTACGATACCGGGCGGTAAAAAATCCGCCATCCATCATAGCGGGAAAAATCCGCCCGCCTACACCGTCTGAATACCGACCCAGCAATTACGATGCCGCGAGCCCAAAACCGCCAGCGGCGGTAAAAACGCAAAAAATACCGCCCGCCCTTGTCCGAGTCGTAGTCAAACCGCCCGCCACGGACGGAAAGACGCACGACAACACAAAACCGCCCGCCCTCACGGCCGAGACACCGCACGTGAAATTACGATCGCACCGACATGAGCGCGGAAAAACAACAAATACACCACCCGCCAGCGTAAACAACACTGAAGAAAATGGACACGGCAGAAGCCATGGCGGCCACGTCCCTGCACAGACACATCCGCGGACACAAACACACACAACATGGCAAACAAGTCCACACAGCAACCCACGCACAAATACACAGACACAGTACACATCCCGAAAACACACCACCCCTGGACAAACAAATAAACTACAAAGCCCAGAACACCAGCCACAACACACCTGAAAACAACAGACCATCAGGACACACCCACATAGGTAAGTACAAAAGCAGCCCCTCCACAGACCACAACCCCTTGCAACATAGCAAAGCAGAGAGGAGAGGACACAGTGACACAGCAAGGACAGCAGCACACCACAGATACGCACACATCACACCCACCACCACCACCAAACACCGGCACCACAAACCCCCTGCACATCACACATCACACACCGCACCAGCACCACAAACACCATGGCATCACACAGAATGCCCAAGTTCACTTCCACTGAGCTGACGGTCATGGTCGACGAGATCGTCAAGGTGCACACACAAATCTATGGCAACCAGGTCCAGCACACACCACTAGCCACCAGAAACAGAATGTGGAACAGAATTGTAGACCAGGTCAATGCAGTCGGGACCGTACCCAGAAACAGAGGAGAGATCAACAAACGGTGGAACGACATCAAAAGCCTGGTCAAGAAGAAGGAGAGCAAAAATCGAGAGCTGGCTGCCACGACTGGCGGAGGGAATCCCGCGCTTTACAAGACCTTCAAAGCGTGGGAGGAGAAGGTGCGAGTCATCATCCCTCCGGAGATCCTCACCGGATTACCAGGGGAGTGGAGGCTGGTAAGTACAAACAAATGTATACCAGCACACCGCTATGTACTCACATGCACTACCACCATGCCATAGCTCCGAGGGACAAACACCCCCATGTCCAGTACACAATACACAACACATCACACACACATGCAACAGGCACCACCACACACACAGCCCAAACATATCAACTAACAAAACCATGGGGGCATGTGTACACTCAGCCAGCCATGCAACTACCACAAGGTCCCCTAGGACTCCAGAAGCGCCACAACGAGCACCCCCCACACCCATGTGCCCGCCATAGCTGCACTAACCGACAAGTAGCAGGAACACAAAGTGCAGTGGCTCGGAGGGGGGACAGCAGAAGTACAACACACACCAGGCCCCCAGTCCCACAGCGCAGCAAGGAGGAGCACCCCCCACACCCACACCCATGTGTCCGCCATAGCTGCACTAACCGACAAGTAACAGGTAAGTAGCAGGAACACAAAGTGCAGTGGTTGGGAGGGGGACAGCTGAAGTACAACACACACCAGGCCCCCAGTCCCACAGCGCAGCAAGGAGGAGCACCCCCCACACCCACACCCATGTGTCCGCCATAGCTGCACTAACCGACAAGTAACAGGTAAGTAGCAGGAACACAAAGTGCAGTGGCTCGGAGGGGGGACAGCAGAAGTGCAACACACACCACGCCCCCAGTCCCACAGCGCAGCAAGGAGGAGCACCCCCACACCCACACCCATGTGTCCGCCATAGCTGCACTAACCGACAAGTAACAGGTAAGTAGCAGGAACACAAAGTGCAGTGGTTGGGAGGGGGACAGCTGAAGTACAACACACACCAGGCCCCCAGTCCCACAGCGCAGCAAGGAGGAGCACCCCCCACACCCACACCCATGTGTCCGCCATAGCTGCACTAACCGACAAGTAACAGGTAAGTAGCAGGAACACAAAGTGCAGTGGCTCGGAGGAGGGACAGCTGAAGTACAACACACACCAGGCCCCTAGTCCCACAGCACAGCCCACAGCCCACACCCACGTAGCAGCCACTGCAGTGAACACCGGCATCCGACAGGTAGACATCCCGCCCCAGGAGAGACGGTGTCAGTGGGTGTCCAGCCATCACCACGACCCATAACACCGCCCCCACCCCCACAGACCTGCAACATGGAGCACCCCCCCGCCCATAACCATGTTGCATCCAGTCCAGTGCACGGTCAAAAACACCCTGCAGGTGGGAAACTGGACAGGGCGGGGTGACTGGAGGCATGAGGACTGAATTACGACTAACACATGGGACATGTCAAGTAGCAGAGGAACACGCAGCACTGCTCCCTGTCACAACCATGTGAACAATGTGCACACGGACATGAACCACAGAGTCACACCCCACATGACCCATCACAGACACAGCAACACCCAAGGAGCCACGTCTGCATGCACAAGTCACACTGATAACAGAATCACACGGCAGGCACAGTGCAACCCATCACACACAACTGCAACACCATTGAAGTCCTGTCCATGTAGCCCCTACTGCCTGTCAACCACACATCCCACAACTACGCCCATGAAAGACATACCACACTAGACGCAACAGCGTGGAACAACATAAATGCACACCAACACCACTGGACCCATCAAACACACAGACGCACAATGCACATACAACATACCATCCATCTCATCCGTCAGCCCCAGTCACATGAAAGGTATGTCATCCGAACAGCTGGTCCACATACAGTAGTCACGCAAAGAAACATGCCCATGACAAATCATGTGCCAGAAGTGAATGAAGCGCACGTCACACTGTGAGCAACAACACACATAACATGTGACACACCCCCCCGAGCACTGCATTGATGCACATGGCACAGGGCAGCACGCACACCAAGGAATTGGACCATCTGCAATACGTCGTGTGGCACACAACCATCACTCACTCATAACAATGCGTCCAATTACATGGCCAGAAATCACAACAGACAGCAAATATGCAGGGTATGTCAGACATACACACACCTCAGACCATGCACTGTCATGTTGCCACAACACATGTCACGTTCTGCACCCATGGCTCACAGTATGTACCCCCAAAGCATAGTTCAACTCAAATGCGTTTCAGGGGGCTGACCCCCATTATGCCATCTGCGTTTCTAAGCGTTCCATATGAACCCCCAAAGCATAGTTCATCTCAAATGCGTTTCAGGGGGCTGACCCCCATCATGCCATCTGCGTTTTGAAGCGTTACATTTGAACCCCAAGAGCATAGTACAAACCAACCACCACGATGGGTCTGGAGTCCGCATACACCAGAGCCACAAAAAGCAGGAGCACAGCAACACACCCATCGGCATTGCCAATCCGTCCCATGCCACATGTCCACAGCACACAGTCCCATTGGCATGACCACACAACAACAAATAGCACAGCCACACACACGGCTCCGGGAAACCTGTGCACGACTGTGCACGAACTGTGGATGTCAGACAACCTATACATACTTTGTCATGTGCAACACAATAACATATCTCATTCCCCCACAGGTGACGAACTGCTGGATGCTGGAGATGGAGACAGCAGCCAGCACAGCCAGCCTGCAAGCCCCCAACAAGGACTCACGGATGTGGAGGATCTGTCCTCCGATTCGGACACGGACCACCCAGCAGGCCCATCTGGTGTGGCAGGGCCCAACCGCACCCCAGCCACCCTCCCACCCACCAACCCATCATCCAGGGCTGGTGACCACTCACAGCCCCCTGCTGCCACTGTCGTAGCGGCCACTACCACTGTTGTGGCGGCCACTCCCACGGTCGTTGCGGCCACTCCCACTGCCGCAACCACCACCACGTCATCACTGGCCCCAGCGCAAGTGGTGGTCCGGCCGACTGTGTCCACCCTGGGAGCCACAGCGAGGACCGTGGGGAGCAATGTGGCTAGTGGGCAGGTCGGTGGCAGCAGTACTGGTAGGAGGAGCAGGGCCAGGCCAACGCCAACTGTGCCTGGGAGCCAAGCCCTGCCGCCAATCGACAGAGTCCTTGGGGCCTATGAAGAGGCCCAAGGCGAATGGGCCAGGTCGGCAAGCGACACGCGGGAGGTCCTTGCGGTGTTGAGGTCCATGGACGCCCATATGGGACAATTCGTGACCCGTATGGACCAACTTGTGGACCTAATGGGCCAGCTGGTGGTGGTGGTGAGGGCACAAGCAAGGCCAGCAACACCACCTCCGCCACCACCTGCTGTGGCGCAGGTTCGTGCAGCATCGCGTTCCCCTGCGTCCACAGCGAGTGAGCACTCCTCAGCCACCACCAGCGGAACATCAACACCCCCCCCTACCAAACGTGGAAGGGGCCGTCCGAAGAGGAAACAGGTGTCCAGAGAGGACTTCGCCCGCACCAAACGCCAGGGAGTCAGTCAGCCACCTTGACCACCTACTGCATTGACATGGAATACGATCCTACCCCACACTGCCATGTGAATGGCATGTGTCTGTTGGACTGTGGACATAGAACTCCATGGGTACACCTTGACCATCACGCAGCCATGACCGTCAACTCATTGTCACAGCATGCACCACATTTGTCATCACCTTGCACACAATAACATGTCACCGATGTTAATAAATACACCTTGATCACAATCGGCTTAATGTGTCCTGGGTTTATTCCACGATGTGCAATCGCCACCATGAGCAGAATAGCATCTGCTGTGTGGCATGTCGATGGGACAGGAGAGGCTGCAGGGACCTAGGGGTGAGAAACAGAACAAGAGTACATTCAATGAGTGTGTAACACACTCATCACACAGTACTTGTCACCAACTACAAGCAATGCACACACATCTCAGAGAGCAACAGGGCACAATGCTACAGCCACTGACAGTGGCATACCAACCTGGACATGGACCATTGACACACAGCACTCAGTGAACAAAAGGCCCCAGTAACAGAGCACACATACACCTGCACAACTACAGCTACATCAGCCATCGTACATGGTCACTCACCGTCAAGTGAAGTAGCGGGCGATGAGCTGCTGACGCACATTCACAGCTTCATCCTCTCCACTGTCATCTTCACTGGAGCTGTCCTGGTGTGCAGGCTGGGGCCCTGGTTGATCTCCGTCATCCACAATGAGGGGGATCTGCTTTCGAATGGCCAGATTGTGCAGCATGCAGCACGCCACCACTATCTGGCACACCTTCTGTGGGGAGTACGCCAGCGCACCCCCGGTGCGGTCCAGGCATCTGAACCTGGACTTGAGGAGGCCAAAGGTACGCTCGACCACACGTCTGGTCCTCCCATGTGCCTCATTGTAGCGGTCATCTGCTGGGCTCCGAGGATTCCGCAATGGACTGAGCAGCCAGGGCCCATTCGGGTAAGCCGAGTCACCTGTGCGTGAGGGACACAGAGAACCGTTGCAATTCAAACAGGACAGTGGACAGCATCCTTAAGCCAGCACGCCACACAACTCCACATACTCACCGACAATCCAGCCACGGTCCTGTTGCAGATTGGTCATCAGTCTTGGTAATATGCTGTTGCGCATGATGTTCGCGTCATGGGCCGAGCCTGGGAACTTTGCACACACGTGGGAAATGACCATGTCCGCAAGGCACACCACTTGCACATTCAGGGAGTGCGTGTGCTTCCTGTTGCGGAAGAGCTGCTCAGTGGCCTGTGGTGGGACAAGGCCAACATGGGTGCAATCTATGGCACCAACGACGTGTGGGATCCGTCCAAGGGCATAGAATGCACCCTTCACTGCCGCCAACTCACGTGCCCTGGGGAATCGGATGTACCGGTTCCTGTACAGCATCATGGCTGCTAGTACATCCCTCAGCACCATGCTGAACATGGGCTGGGACATCCCACCTCCACTGCCCACTGTGTGCTGGAATGACCCAGTGGCGAAAAATGCAGTGCAGCCATCACCTTTGCCGTGGGGGTGAATGCTGTCGGATACACCCTGCGAGGACGGAGGTGGGGTTCCAACATGGCACATAGTCGATGCAGGGTTGGTCGGTCCAGACGAAATTTCCGGTTGACCTCAGAATCCTCCATGTCCGCCAACAATTGGTAAGGGCGGTAAATGTTTGGTCTCCGCCTAGGAAAGATGGAAGTGGACACATGTCAAAGCAACACGCAACATGGCATTTTCACATACACATAACTGATATGACAGAGCAAGGACATGAGTCACAGAACAGCTGTCATGCAGGGACAGCACAGCCACAATACACTTACACAGGTCTCCCACCAATAGCAATGGGCAGTGACACAAACCATCGCTATGTGCATGCACATGGGGATCCAGGCCTCAATGACCTGTGAGGCGTGCTGAGGGGGACTGACTGCACATTCGGCAAGCGGCAACACCACGGCAACATGACTGTCTGCTGTGCATCACACTGCTTCCGAGGCTGGATGAGTATGGCACACACCAACGACGATGTGGGCACAGGCTGAGCGGCCAAGACAAGTGGGACCTGTGGCACGAGGGGATATGAGACAGTCATTGGTGTCACCACTGCACCCTATGTGCAGCACTGTACGGATCACACCTCCAGAAGGATTGACAGGTGTACACATTGACAGCCCCATGCCAACACGGCTGTGTGCTTGCAAATACACATCACATGTGACACGTAACCTTGCACGTGCTAAGTGGCAGATGTACATAGTGAGAGATGACATGCGTGTGCATATGCGTATACCATGCACCCATGCCAATGTGCAGATGATGACATGCTAACAGACATGTGGGTGCCGGCCACTCGCCGTCCCTGCCTATGCACACGGCATGTTGTGGCCCCGTCCATTGTGCACCTGCACCCACACGCACATCATGGCCACACCTGCAGATGCAGTGCGCACATCATACTGTGTGGTGCACATGGCATCAGCGGACTGTCACCAACATGGGCCAGGCCAATACGGCCAACTCCGATGACCCTCGCGGTTGCACCCTGCGTGTTCCACTATGGAGGTATGCGTCCTGGGCCAGCTGGGAGCAGGCCAACGTCTGCAATTGCCAATGCAGGTCTCAGTGCACTTGTTGCCCGTGTGAATGTCAGGCTGGGCCATGCTGCCCCTCTCAGTCCCAGCAGGCCTGGCCTGCACATTGACTGCACAATGCCAGTAGGTGACAGCACCGACTGCCTAGTGGGTTGCATGTGTCTCCTGTTCAGGACCCTCCAGATGGGCGCTAACTCAGTACTGACTATTGGACACACCATGTCTTTCGTGATAGGGATGTGTGTGTGGGATGGTGGCACTGAATGTGACCTCCGTTGCGTGGTGGGCCATGCACAGGGCGAGTACGTCGATGATTGCGCAGTGTTGGTCACAGTGGGTGCACCCACACAGATGTGTTGCCCTATGTTCATTTTCTATGTACGCATGATAATGGACTGTAGATGTGGGCAGACTACACATTGGTCGATGTGCTGTCAATATGAATGTGCCTTCACACCAGGCACAGATGCCCCTGCACATGTGACCCCTGCTGCACTCGCTGCTGGGTCTGTGGAGCTGATGCACCATCTGTGCGTGGGGCGGACAGCTCTCCTCACTTCCGTCATTGCGCATGTCATCACTTTGCCGCAGGTGACATGGATCATGGAGGGCCCACATGTACGCGTGGGTGGCCTCCACAAGTTTGTCCAATGGTTGTCACCCCCAGTCAGTGCCTCGAATGTGAATGATGTTGTGCTGGTGCTAATTTCAATGTGGCGGGTGGGCGGGGCTAGGTGCGGGCTTACATGCAGGACATGGGAGGGTGATCGGATTAGCGACTAGTTGCAATACACACGGGGCACGTCTTTTCCTGTCCACATCAGGGTCGTTCCTTGAACTCACTGACAGTAATACAGTCGTCTTTGTCCCTGTCCTCATGGCCTCCCCTCGCTCCCCCAATATGCATTTGCACCTGTGGGGCTAGCGCATGCAGATGCAGCCCCAAGCTCGCCCCGGAGAGGCCAAGGAGTGTATGTGTGGGTCCAGTTGAACGAGTGGTCTGTCTCACGGTATGATGTGTGGCGGGACGCCGTCCACCTGCGTGGTGCCCCGACTCGAGACACGGGCAACATAGACAATGCATGACAGTCTCCGCAGTCCGGATACACTACCTGCGACACACAGAGGCTGTAGCTGCCCTCGCGGCCCATGCCGCGTCCATCTGGGGCTGATGGACCCACACATTCACTCTTTTGCCTCACTGGGGTGGGCTCGGAGGTGCTTGCGCATGCGCTGGCTTCTCTGTTGCAACAGCATGTGACGTGTGTGGAGATGTACGCAATGGGTGGGATGGTGCGAGCCACCTTCCGTGACGTCACTCCTGCTCGTGATGTGTGCGTCCCCCCACTACTTCCATATGACTTGTGCCATGCTACACATTGAGGAAGTTTTGCCTGCATGATGTGACCCGGAGGAGCGCGCCGAGTCCTCTCCCCCACCATGCTCCACTGCCATCCCGTGCCCTGGATTGCCTGTGCAGGTTGACAATGTTGGGGATACACCTGGTCGACAGGGGCTGTGTGTGCCTTGTCAAGGGCCTGGCGGGCGCACTACAGGATCCAGCTTGTCCACAGAGGGTGGGCTGACGTGTACGCCTGATGCCGCATTGTTCGTGTGCCCGGCTGCTGTGCACACACGTGTTCACATCCCCCCGACAGGTGGCCTTTAACATTGCCCAGGGAAGCGGTAATGTGCAGTTCCGGACCCCTCCCGACACAGCGTGTTTCAACTTTGCATGTGCGCATCTACCCGTCACACCCACCCACCTGAACAAAGCGTCACTCCCGCTTCACACGACACATGTGTGTCTTCCACAGTTGTGCTACTCATTTGCGTTGACATCCAATGACAGTGGACTACATGGTCATGTCACGACTGCCGTGTACATCACACACTCTCATCATCTCACATTCGTACTTGTGAAAGGAATCAGCAGAGACAGTTTCTATCTTCAAAACATGTATTGTGACTTATGTCCTCTGTGATGCAGTATAGTGGACACTACTGGCAGCGGAATGCATGTGGAGGATATACTGAGCATCATTACACATAGCAAAGGGTGTAGGGGTACATGTGATTAGCTGTTGCATGTGGGATGTGTGCTTCGGAGTTACATCTGCTTGGCCGTTGCTGTGCTAATGTTCATTTGCAAATAGCTGCGGAGCTGCGGACTTTGACACAGACGGTATACATTTAGCCTACCAGACCGCTTGGCATCATGGGCACAGTCCATCTCAGTTCCATGTGACAGTTGTGCTGCTGTTGTTACTCATGCACGTGTGCATGTGAGTTGACATCAGGGCATGGGCTTCCGTGCATGCAATGGCGTCCCACTTGTTGTTGCCATGTGGTGGCTACTGGACATGTCACAGTCACTGGGGTCGTGTTGTTGTTGTATGCACTTGTCGTCCATGCAAAGGTCCTGTTGCTTGATTTCCGGGGAGGGGGAGGAGGGGTGCAGCTCTCACATACTCCAGCCGAGCGATTCCTGTCCACTGAGCGGTGCATATGTCCATGGGCGCAGGATCCATGTCATGGCATTGTTGTACGTGCAGTTCTGTCCATGTGGGTGCGATACACATGTCCCATGCCACTGCCTCCCCCGATACATGCAGAGTTCCTGGATGTGATGGGGAACAGAGTGCATGTCCCGGACACATCCGATGTCATGGCAGTGTCGTTGATGGTGTGGTATCAGTTGCAGGTCGTTTGGTATAGCTGTTGTAGTGGTCACTGGCCAGTCCGTGCGGAAGCTAAGCATGGGTACAGTGTCAGACATCATGGCTCAATTGGGGGATTGCGTCGGGGTCCGACGAATTGACATGTTGTCAGGTATGCGATGCCTTCCAGCAGGGCTTCCATGTCATTGGTGGTATACATGTTTGTCAGCCAATGTAGCGGATGGTGGCTGTCAAGGTGTTGTTCGTAAGTTGTCCCTTGTAGGAGCATGATGGGGCATGTTGGATGACATTCGATGTAGCTGTGATCTATGATCCGTCGTGTGGAGGCACAGTGGTCCCATTGCAGTGTGGGTCCGATGTTGGCCACATATGCCATGCCCCCATAGGCTGAACAGACCCTGTCGTGGGCGTCCAGTGGGTGGAATAGTTGTAGCAGGTCCGCCCTTGGACATGCCGGGTTGGAGAGACACAGATCCACAGGATGGTGGAAGGGACACCTCCGACAGTAGAAGACGGGGATGACGCAGCTGAACAATGCGATGCGGTAAGTCAGTCGGTAACTTACGTTCAGCATGGACAGGGGTTCACATCCCAATATCTGTATCAGGTTATGTTTGTACAGATTGACCTGTCCGGCGTAGTTGGGTAGGTGTGGTGGAAGTGCCATTTTGCTGCAGGGCGATGTGGTGGCGTGCTCCGGCTGTCTGTGCAGTCTGCAGAGTGCAAGCTCCGAAGTTGCTGGGGAGTCTGTGATGTTCGTAGGGAGGCGGGACTTGTGTTATGTTAGCTTGTGCGGAAGACACGGGCCCTCATCCCACATGCTTCTCTGAATGGTCAAGGTCAGTGGTGTGTGACTCCTTTCAGATAACTTGCATGAGAACGACATGGGGGAGTGTTTTCATTTCTTTTTCCCGTTCGGAATGTTCTAAGGTGATATGCGCTATCTGCCCTGTGGTCGGTTTCCTCTGCATGCCTGTGTTGGTCTTTTTTTGGGACAATGGCTGTATTCTCCGGCTTGTTTGGTCGGGATGTGGTTTCGGAGTTGGAATGGAAGGTCATTCGTTGCTGTCTGCTCTCCCGTGTGTGGGCGGCAGGCTGTGTTTCCGCTATGCGTTGGGCCTTGTGTGTGGGTGTCATTCTTGGGTCCACCTGTTGTCGGTCCCCGGGCTCTTTGGTGTTCCGTTTTGTATGTCTGGTTCATGGGTGCAGGGTGGTATGGGTGTTTCTGTGTGGTACTGGCGTACCTCTTCCCGACAAGGCCCATGTTCTGCTGGGTGGTGTTGCCGCCGCTGTGTGCTTCGCCATGTTTGTCACATAGGGGTGTGTCCTGATGTTGCGTGACTTCACTGACATGTGGGCGTCGGTTGTGTGACGTTGGGTGTTGGCTGTGATTTGGCCGTTGGGGACATGACTGTGGCAGGCCTGTCACGTGCGTTCTGGGTGTGGCTGGTGTGTGTGGTGCTTGGTTGTGTCCCTGTGTTGTTTGTGTGCGACGCATACATGGCGTTATGGTTGGGCGCTGAGTTGTGCGCATGTGTGGCTGCGTCATCGCCGCTGTGCTGCGGTGCCGTGATGGGGTCATTAGTTCCTGGTCCCAGGTGGTGTGCCCAAGATAGTTGCGAGATGTTGCGATTTGCCCTGTGTTACATTTGTGGGTGCAGTGGTGGATGTGTCTTGTCCACGCAGGGGTGTTGGGGGGGGCCATGTCCTCCTTTTCCGCACTTGCACTGTGTGCGCTGTATGCGTGCCCTTGTTGTGTGTGTGCCTACCTGTGTCTCCGCGGTACGTTGCCTCCTTGGTGGTCCATCAGGTATAGCATGGGGAGGGCCTGCAGTGCTGGATTCATGCTCGGGGGGGTCGCCTCTTCGGTGTCTGAGCTCGGCGTTCGGGTTTCCGCCTCACTTTCACGTGCGGTGTCTCTTAGCCGTGAGAGCTGTTTGTTTGCGGCATCGTAATTTGTACGCCGGGCGGTACGTGATTTCGTCTGGCGGTGTGTCTCCATTGGGCTGCGCCGCTACGTGAGCGGGCGCACAGTGATGGCGGACGGCGTCGCTGGCTTGCCGGCGGTGTTTGCCTGCCTTCTCACATCGTAATTTGGCGGGTGTGTGGGCTGCGGCATGCTGGTGGTTTTTGCATCCGCCAACACGGCGGTGGTGCTTCCGCCCGCCATCCTAATGGGCCCCTTAATTTTTATTTATGTTAATGTTTTATGTGTATAGATGTATTTGTAATTTGTATTTTTTAATAATTTATAATTTATTAAAATAATTATTAAAACTGATTATTAAGTAAGTATATATATTATATATTATATGTATATGTTTAATTAATGTTTTATTAAATTATATATATTACTTATTAATTTTAAACATTATAAAATATTTTTAACTATGTTTATTTTATTTATAAGTATTATTTAGTTTATTTTACATATTTTTTTAACAAAAAAAGCGATATTTTTAATAACGATATCTTTGACATCGATATTTTTTTCTCGATATTTTTGTACTTACCATGTTGTAGATAGAATATCGATATTGTTGACATCGATATTCTTGCTCCGATAGTTTTGTAGGTCGATTTTTTGACCTTCGATATTTTGTCAGTGATCCAGTTGGAACACCTCGTGTAGTAGGTTAATTGCACAGAGATGTGAAGCATCGCTTTCAGCATAGGATGCCGCAGCAATGTTCGCGTCCGTTGTTACCTGTGTGCCTGTAGATCCATCTCGTACCTCAGTAGCAGCTGGAAGCGTCTGTGAGATCTCAATGAATGCCGTCATCAGGATTGGTAGCCTCTGGGGACAACACAGAGCATGGGCCGTTATCGGGTCCAGCAGAGTATCGATATCCGTTGGCGTTGCTGATGGAAATGTTAGACAGGAGTCTAACACACATTCTTCACCGCATAGCAGGCATCGTAGAACAGGTAAGATGCAATCTTGCCAGATTGGTCTGAATGACAGGAACCACGTGGTATTAAGGTCCCGTAGACGAGTCATGCCCAAAAGCTGTACTATTCGCTCACGGCACTTTCGTTCAAGGAGAGCTTTCTCCATTTCGCTCGGAGTGATGTCTGCGAATAGGCTGGCCATAGCGTAATAGCAGGAAAAGAAATAGAATTCCGGCAACAAGTGCGAGAAGTAATGGTATGCCACCAAACACCGAATGTGCAAAGTTCGGGATGATTCCGAGTATTGCCTGGAAAGGTGCTAACAGACCGGAACAGATGCTCTTAAATACATGTACAATCCCGCTTGTATCAGACATGTTAAAGATACGTCCTATCATTGCCACTAAATGTATAGGGCAGTTTGTACGTATTAAAGTCTGTATCTCAGCTGAAGACTTTGCTACTTGTAGATCATAGGTTTCTTTGGCCGAGGTTAAAGGCACTGATTGTTGCAAAAGCATGGCTTTCATTCTGCTTAAAGTATCAAATCTTATAAAAGAGACGTTCAGCGAAGGCCACAAAGGCGACTCCCTGACTGTGTCTATTGGGGCAAACAATACTTGCATACAGCAAGTGACCCTGGAGTTGACCGTTACTAGATATGGGATGCCTGGCAACATGCCGCAGCAACTCTGATCATTCAACATGAGGTAACTCCCATTAGAAAGTTGTCCAAACGTTGGATTAATCACAGCAGCTGGTGTACCCTGCTGATGGCAAGACAAATTTGCCACAGAACCATTGCAAGCCCCGTGTAAAGAAATGTCCTGACATATAAGTAAACCGCTCAGTGCACTTTTACAGTGTGTGCCGCTCAAAAACACTTCACGATCCCCACTCCAACATCTATATGTATACGGTAAATTCCAAGATGTCTTAATGTATTCCTTACCCAACCTTTCATATTTGCCTGCTTGCATTTGTCTGAGGCAATACTAAAACTGAAAAGTAGTCACAGGTAGTGTGATTTTGCCATGAATGAGCCATTCTGTAGCTGGTTTTTCTGCCACTGTGAATGGTAACTTTTCCAGTTTTTCAATGCTCAGCACTGTATACTTTGCTCCCCTTTGTGCCAGTTCGATCTGTTTATCAGTTAGTTTGTATTCTGCAAACAGAGCTGACGTGTTGATGAAACGCCAAGGCACATAGCCCGCACGCAAAGATTGCAGCGTCCAGCTTAATAACACAATAGAACGTAATTGAGATTGGCCTTGCTGTAACATCGCCAAATCTTGTTCTAGTATGTCGATAGCAGAGGATACAATGTTGTCCAATGAATATATTCTGGAGGACAAAGTTGTTAACCCATTGTCGACCACAGTGAGTGTTTTCTCTAAATTAATACGATCAAGTTCACGTATTCGTTCTTCGGCCTCCATCTGTGACACTTTCCATGCTTCATTATAGGCAGCATAAATGCCGGCATATATGAAACGTTTTTGATGCGGTTTTCTTGGTCCAAGCAAGAATTCCCTAAGGTCTGCGTCTTCTGTAAGTAAGGATAAGTGTTGTTTCACATCCTGTAGTGTAGATTTCTGCAGCCAATCGAGGCATAATTTTCCTACACTGTGGGGCCGATTTCGATTCGGGCCGGAAATCTCACCGACCGACTCGGTATGGGAATATAGTCCGACCGACACGTACCGGCATTGCCCGACCTGGGTAGTACGATGAAATGCATGTGAATCACGACCGACTCGTACGGAACACAAGCCGAACGACCGAACCGGACGGAAACAAGCTATCCGGCTGGGAAACCATGCGAATAGAACCGACCGACACGCACCAGGAATCAACCCGAACGAAACGTACCCGCGAACTCCGACCCGCGCAGTACGATGCAATGCGTGGAAAACCAGACCGAGTCGCACGGAGCTCAAGCCAAACGACCGACACGCATACAAAAGCCAGCCGAAGGAAGCCAATACTCGGCGACCGACACGTACGCAGCTCAAGAAACCTAGCAGAAACACAGCGTGAACGACTCGGAGAAGCTCGCACGAGACAACTGCAGCGTCCTACTCGGTCAGAAGAACGTCTCCTACATGCACAAAAAATACTAAGGAAAAAATACAAAAAAAGGGCCAAACAAGCAATGACAAGGTCAATAAATACAGGGAAAAAAAACATGGAACAAGGACACACCCACAACTCCACCTATATAAAGGCCACAAATCACTACCATGATCCTTTGCAAATTCAACTGACCTGCCAGCACAGAACACCATCACACAGCAACCACAGACACACTCACAGCTCATCCATCACACAAGCCACACACCATTAGCACCTCAACAAATAGCACCCTCACATACACCCAGCAAAACCTACACTCACACACCCTCACCTGCACACACACACACATCAATCCCCACCACCAACCATCACCAAGCCCCCAAAGAAGAATCCATAGTTCCTAGACAGTGAATTGGAAGTCCTGGTAGATGAGATCCTCAGGGTAGAGCCACAGTTGTTTGGTACATTGGTACAACAGACCCCCATGTCGCAGAAAACCAAGATGTGGCAGAGGATCGTCGACAGGGTCAACGCACAATCACCATGTTTGTGCACAAAGGAAGACATCCAGAACAGGTGGTATGATGTGCGCAGGAGGGTCAGGGACCTACTAAAGAAGGATTACATCGTGACTCAGCGCACCGGCAGTGGCCCTCCTGCCAAACCACTATACCTCAGGCCCTGGGTGGAGAAGGTGCGGGCCATCCTACCACCAGTGAGCGTATATGGACTATCAAACATCCTAGAGCCTGGTGAGTACACAACAAATATACACAATATTGTGTGACAATACACACACATCACTGTCAAGGGGGTAGTCAGACCATGCACCCTTAGCAAATCCACAGCAATCAAAAGATAATCACCCCAAGATTTGTCTGTCAGTCAGATAAACACAATACATGCCATCTCATAGTGATATGTAACTGTGTCATGATATGTACAAACCTAACTACAAATACAGCAAGGCAGTGGCACAAATGTAACCAACAAACACAGTTAGACATTTTGCCACCACTAGAACACCACCTCACAGGGAAGCTCACTCAAAGGAAGGAATTCTGTGTATGCTGGTGAAGTCAGTGTAGCCGATAGCATGATGGGAGTTGTAGTCACAGATATTGGTCACCCTCACAATTGGCCCATCAACACCACTCTGAACCATGCTCACATCACAGG
Organism: Calotriton arnoldi; assembly: GCA_963921515.1. Classification (NCBI taxonomy): domain Eukaryota; kingdom Metazoa; phylum Chordata; class Amphibia; order Caudata; family Salamandridae; genus Calotriton; species Calotriton arnoldi. The sequence continues at coordinate 159,580 of CAWUFW010015067.1, forward strand.
GAGTGGAAAACAACTGACAAGATGGCTGAACCTGGGTACTGCTGTGGGGAGCAAAAGGCCCTGCTGGGAACTGTGCAACAACCAACAGCAGGACACCAATGTCAGCCATCTTGCCATTGCTGTCACACTCACACACAGTGAAGTCCACTCAAAAGGAAGGAAGTATGGGCATGCTGGGAAGGGGAGTGTAGGCTATAGCATGATGGGAGTTGTAGTCACAGATATTGGTCACCCTCACAATTGGCCCATCAACACCACTCTGAACCATGCTCACATCACAGGGAGTGGAAAACAACTGACAAGATGGCTGACACTGGGTACTGCTGTGGGGAGCACAAGCCCCTGCTGGGAACTGGGCACCAACCAACAGCAGGACACCACTGACTGACATCCTGAAAGCCAACTTGCACTCCCTGCAATGGAAGCACGTTCCATGGTGGGATATCTGGCTGGGTGGGAAGGAGGACTGACAGCTCTGACCATAGTTACCAGCAGCTTTTCTCATACACCCCCTTAACACAAACTCCACACAACTCACCTGGGAGAATGCATTGCCTCACACTCTAATTAAATATCCCACAAAGAACAACCACACTGGGTTATGCTGTGTGAAGCACAGGGACACTCTTGGGACTTGTAGCCAAACAAACGCCAGGACAACACTGTCAGCCATCCTGTCAGCACAGGCACACTACCCCACAGGGAAGCAGAGTCAAAAGGAAGGAAGTATGGGCATGCTGGGAAGGGGGTGTAGGCAATAGCATGATGGGAGTGGTAGTCACAGCTCAACATCCCCCACCCACATGGCCCAGCAAGCTCACACTGAAGCATGCACACCTCACAGCCAGTGAAAAGCCACTTCAAAGATGTCTGACACTGGCCTCAGCTGTGGGGAGCACAAGGCCCTTCTGGGACCTGGGCACCAACCAACAGCAGGACACCACTGTCAGCCATCTTGCCATTGCTGTCACACTCACACACAGTGAAGTCCACTCAAAAGGAAGGAAGTATGGGCATGCTGGGAAGGGGGTGGAGGCAATAGCATGATGGGAGTTGTAGTCACAGATATTGGTCACCCTCACAATTGGCCCATCAACACCACTCTGAACCATGCTCACATCACAGGGAGTGGAAAACAACTGACAAGATGGCTGACACTGGGTACTGCTGTGGGGAGCACAAGGCCCTGCTGGGAACTGTGCAACAACCAACAGCAGGACACCACTGTCAGCCATCTTGCCATTGCTGTCACACTCACACACAGTGAAGTCCACTCAAAAGGAAGGAAGTATGGGCATGCTGGGAAGGGGGTGTAGGCTATAGCATGATGGGAGTTGTAGTCACAGATATTGGTCACCCTCACAATTGGCCCATCAACACCACTCTGAACCATGCTCACATCACAGGGAGTGGAAAACAACTGACAAGATGGCTGACACTGGGTACTGCTGTGTGGAGCACAAGCCCCTGCTGGGAACTGGGCACCAACCAACAGCAGGGCACCACTGACTGACATCCTGAAAGCCAACTTGCACTCCCTGCAATGGAAGCACGTTGCATGGTGGGATATCTGGCTGGGTGGGAAGGAGGACTGACAGCTCTGACCATAGTTACAAGCAGCTTTCCTCACACACCCCCTTTACACAAACTCCACACAACTCACCTGGGAGAATGCAATGCCTCACACTCCAATTAAATATCCCACAAAGAACCACCACCCTGGGTTATGCTGTGTGGAGCACAGGGACACTATTGGGACTTGTAGCCAAACAACCGCCAGGACAACACTGTCAGCCATCCTGTCAACACAGGCACACTACCCCACAGGGAAGCAGAGTCAAAAGGAAGGAAGAATGGGCATGCTGTGAAGGGGGGGTGTAGGCAATAGCATGATGGGAGTGGTAGTCACAGCTCAACATCCCCCACCCACATGGCCCAGCAAGCTCACACTGAAGCATGCACACCTCACAGCCAGTGAAAAGCCACTTCAAAGATGTCTGACACTGGCCTCAGCTGTGGGGAGCACAAGGCCCTGCTGGGACCTGGGCACCAACCAACAGCAGGACACCACTGTCAGCCATCTTGCCATTGCTGTCACACTCACACACAGTGAAGTCCACTCAAAAGGAAGGAAGTATGGGCATGCTGGGAAGGGGGGTGGAGGCAATAGCATGATGGGAGTTGTAGTCACAGATATTGGCCACCCTCACAATTGGCCCATCAACACCACTCTGAACCATGCTCACATCACAGGGAGTGGAAAACAAATGACAAGATGGCTGACACTGGGTACTGCTGTGGGGAGCACAAGGCCCTGCTGGGAACTGTGCAACAACCAACAGCAGCACACCACTGTCAGCCATCTTGCCATTGCTGTCACACTCACACACAGTGAAGTCCACTCAAAAGGAAGGAAGTATGGGCATGCTGGGAAGGGGGTGTAGGCTATAGCATGATGGGAGTTGTAGTCACAGATATTGGTCACCCTCACAATTGGCCCATCAACACCACTCTGAACCATGCTCACATCACAGGGAGTGGAAAACAACAGACAAGACGGCTGACACTGGGTACTGCTGTGGGGAGCACAAGCCCCTGCTGGGAACTGGGCACCAACCAACAGCAGGACACCACTGACTGACATCCTGAAAGCCAACTTGCACTCTCTGCAATGGAAGCACGTTCCATGGTGGGATATCTGGCTGGGTGGGAAGGAGGACTGACAGCTCTGACCATAGTTACAAGCAGCTTTCCTCACACACCCCTTAACACAAACTCCACACAACTCACCTGGGAGAATGCAATGCCTCACACTCCAATTAAATATCCCACAAAGAACCACCACCCTGGGTTATGCTGTGTGAAGCACAGGGACACTATTGGGACTTGTAGCCAAACAACCGCCAGGACAACACTGTCAGCCATCCTGTCAGCACAGGCACACTACCCCACAGGGAAGCAGAGTCAAAAGGAAAGAAAAATGGGCATGCTGTGAAGGGGGGTGTAGGCAATAGCATGATGGGAGTGGTAGTCACAGCTCAACATCCCCCACCCACATGGCCCAGAAAGCTCACACTGAAGCATGCACACCTCACAGCCAGTGAAAAGCCACTTCAAAGATGTCTGACACTGGCCTCAGCTGTGGGGAGCACAAGACCCTGCTGGGAACTGTGCACCAACAGCAGGACACCACTGACTGACAGCCTGAGAGTCAACCTGCACACACTGCAAGGGTGGCATGCTTCATGGTGGGGTAACTGGGCTGGGGGGAGAAGGAGGGCCGGATGTCCACCAAATACCACCAAAGCTGGCCATGCACCCACCTCAACATTCACATTGAAAAGCTTCAGGTTGGCAGGACAATGTGCTACACCAATATCAACCTCTGACTGTGACAACTTAGGACAATGCAATGTACAGGTCCGCATCCAGAGGTACAGTCACAACTGTCAGGTGTGTGAACCATTGATGCCCGTAGAAACATAACATACATTGTGTGTCTCTTCCAAAAACAGGTGATGATGGGGACACAGCAGCAGACGATGAGGAGTCCCTGTCCCAGGCTCCGGGGGACACTGAGCTCACTGGTGTGGAACAGCATCTGCACTCCTCGGATGGCGAAGACCTACCTGGCCCCTCCGGTGCGAGTCATCATGCAGCACCAACATCTGCACCCCCTGCACCCACCCCTCCAACAACTGCCAACACACAGACCAACCCTGCCAACACGGACAGACCAAGGACCACCGATGACAACAGCACAGGGACCCCGGCCCAACGTGGAGCAACGGACAACGACCCCAGTAACAACCCCCAAGTGGGCCTACGGTCACCTGTGCGTGCCACCACAGGTCCCGCACGTGTCGCCAGGGGTGGTGGGAGGGGTGGTAGACATAGGTCGCTGTTTGCAGAGGGGCCTGGACTGCATGATGACCCACAACTGGCACGCATTGCTGAGGCGTACCAGAATAGCACCGGAGAGGTCAGCCAGGTAGTGGGGATCCTCAAGGACATTCAACAGCAGCAGGCTGCCCATCATGCCCACTTGGACTCACACATGTCCCGTGTGGAGACACACATGTCCCGTGTGGAGACACACATGTCTGGCATAGAGTCCAAGTGGGACACATTGGAAGAACTGACAGCGGTGCATAGGGACATATTGACATGCCTCCGCCAGATTAGCACCAACATGGCCACACCTCCCTGTGTGCCCACAACATCTGGTGCTGCAACAACTGCAACTGCCACAGGGACAAGTGACCAAAATGTAAGTGTGGGGTCCATAGCTGAAGCACATTTTGAACAGTGTGGCAATGGGGTCTAACACCCCATCACCACAGTGACCAAAAGGTAAGTGTGGGGTCCATAGCTGAAGCACATTTTGAACATTGTGGCAATGGGGTCTAACACCCCATCATCACAGTGACCAAAAGGTAAGTGTGGGGTCCATAGCTGAAGCACATTTTGAACATTGTGGCAATGGGATCTAACACCCCATCACCACAGTGACCAAAATGTAAGTGTGGGGTCCATAGTTGAAGCACATTTTGAACATTGTGGCAATGGGGTCTAAAGCCCCATCATCACAGTGACCAAAATGTAAGTGTTGTCATGTGAAAAGCTGCAAATGCCAAACTGCATGGATGATTCCTGGTCACACAACAACAAACACATCAGTGGCATAGTAGTGCTTGTGTCCCATAGCAACATAGATTGGGTGAGGCAAACAGTGCAGTGCCAATGAAACATCGCTTTGGCCATGTGCAGACAAACATCACCCATGGGGGCTCACATTGTCAACATTCACGAATAACACAATGACAGAAGTGACCATCATAATGCAGACCCACACATCAGCACCAATGGACACACAAATGTAGATATCCTGTGGAGACTGTAGATGTCAGGTGAACAAATACCATTCCATGGCAGCAATAGGACATACAAACCATTATCATTGTGCTGACTGATGACCTAGGAGTCCCAGGGACAGCAGGGGAAATCCACCAAACAACATACAGCCAATGGCACACTAAAGAAATGCCAATGCAGTGGTGCAAATGCACAAACACAAACAGGCAGACTTCACACTGCATATCAAACACAACAGGTGATGGGGGGGTGCCAGTGTCCCCAGGCAACCACACAACACATGAGGAGGCCTGAATCCCTATTACACAGATGTCAATACAGTGCCACACAAAAGTAACTCATGAATCGGATTCCCCTATGTGGGCAATCAGGCATTGTTAGATGAGAGGGAGCCCAAATTACAAATGTCACACAAGCTTGTAGGAATAGCAACTAACACAGCAAGAGACAGACCCACCACAGCACTACCCCCAGGGACCCCACATTGTGGTGACACTGGCCTGCATGATAATCCCACTGTGATGACAAAGGTAGATGTCGTACACACTGTGAACCACAGTCATGTGTCCTGAGCAACTAACTACCATCACACCTACACAAGCACAAATCAATCAGCACGGCCTGTCAGCCAAGGCCAACATGGAGGTAGGGGTCTAGCCGTGCAACAACTCTCATTTGCACACACTCAACACCACACACCTTGACCTCCACCAATGTGCAGCAGTGAAGCTCACATGGACTGGTGACATTGCACATGCACCCATGACAATCCCAGGGGTGGTGGGGGGAACTAAGGTGGAGATACCGATCACACATGGCCAGTCAACAAGACTTGTGAATGTCTGACACACTGCACAGTACGCTGTACATGGGCATGACGTCAAATCCACACCAACCAATGGGATCCCGGCCACAGTCACACACCAATGAAGAAGCCAAGGTCACCCTCCAAGAACACACATAGACAACTTCCAACATTGCAGCTCTGACCCTGAGGAGTGGCAGCAGTCACACACACAACGTGTCACAATCACTGAAAGCTAACACAAAATGTAAATTACATGACTTGTGTAACCAACAAGTGCCAAGGGGAATCCTGACTGTGTCTCATCTGCGTTTGCCCACAAACTCAGCCCTGACAGCAAACACACCTATGGATGACACCCTGATCACCAGTAATGTGCCATGCACCCATATCACAGAGAAACCAGGGCGAAGATTTGGGGGAACATTGCTCAACTCAGCAAGCATCACAAACAGGAACATCACTAGGGACCCCAGCCTGCGTAGCAAAATGGAAGTGAACACACACAGACATGCTCATACAACACACACCTTGGGCTCAGGCAATGTCACGGAATTACACACTGCCATGAGGGGACTCCACTCCTGTGTAAGGAAAGCTGTGCCATACGTTGTCTCTGCAGGGCTCAATCATGTCAGCAGAACACTTGGTCACTCAGTCAACAATTAGCACAAAATGAAGGCTCTCGTCACATCAGCCTGGTCATGGCAGTGTCACCAAAATCATCTGCACCGATCAAATATCATGTATAGCAAGTTGCACTGATACCACAGATGAGTCCTTCCCCATTGATGCCCAAACTTGCATGTTCAGTGGAGATGGTCACACGGTCAGGGAAATAGACAAATTGAACAATGGCAAGCACATCTGATGTGCAGGGGTGTAAGCCACAGATGTGATATTGCAAAAACATGTAGGGAATCCCATTTGCAAATATGAAAAACATGACACCCTCATATTGCTGCAAAGGATGACATGGCTACACCCCAGGATAGGACACATTCACCCTGGACCACATGGGGTCCTGCACAGTAACACTTCATTTACCTGATAGCAAAAATCACCATCACTGCAGCAAGGGCATGTTTAGCATCCTCAACATCATGTATATCTGAAGCAAAACCACTGGAGAACTGAAAGGAGCTTTATTCAGCATATGTCATATTAAAAAGAAAGTCCAGACAAAACCCAAAGGCCAATGGCCAGTCCATGACTGAAATCCAAACAGGGTGACAGTGGCAGATGTCACCCTTTGCTTTCCTCCACTGCTAATAACCAGGGACACTCCCCTCGGAGGGGCATACGGGGGTCAGGCCAGGCACCGCAGGGACAGGATCAGGGCTCACCAGAAGGAGGCAGGGAAGGGGTGGCTGGTGCTGGAGAGTCACTGACAACTGCAGTGGAGGTGTCTGACATGGTGTGTGCTGGCACAACTGGGGGGCATGAGTCAGATGGTGTGGGTGCCGGCACAACTCCAGTGGGCTGGCCAGATGGAGTGGACAGGTTCCCCACTGCAGTGCCCAAGTCAGACGGGGTGGTAGTGGACTCCACTGCAGTGCCCATCTCCGGGGGAGTAGAATGGGGTTCTGGTAAGGTGGGCAGGACAGAGGGGGAGGACACGGTCTCCACACCAGTGGCACAAACATGTGCAGCGGGGGTGTGGGACTGGAAGAGCAAGTGGTAGGTGGAGAAGGCCGCATCATTTTGGGGATGGTGTATCTGTGTGTGGGGGAACCTGGGACAGGGTGTGGTGGGGGAACCTGTGTTGTGGGTGACTGAGGGATGGAGGAAGGAGACTGTGTGGTTGACCTGCATGGCGGTGGCGGGGTCTTGCTCTTCTGGGACCGGGGGGACTTGCGGGTGGGGGCCTCAGGCTGTCTGCACCTGGGGGAGGGTGTCCGGGGGCGAGGGGCACTCCCCTCTGTGTGGGTGGACTTCCTCTTCCCCCTGTATGCTGGATCAGCGGGATCGGAGGGGAAGAGGCCGAGGTCACAGAGGAAGAGCTGCTTTGTAGGTGGGGTTGCAGGTGAGGGAAGGGGTCTTGGAGGGAGAGGATTTTGAGGACTGCGGAGTGACTGTGGATGCCTGTGTGTGTCTGTTCCCCATCCCCTGTGGGTGTGGTATCAGTCCCCTGTGGATGCTTGTGTGCACATTTTGCCCTTGTTTTGTGTGTTTCTGTGCTGCTCGTGTCTGTGTGTTTGGGTGATTGTGCAGGTGTGCATGTGCTTGGGACAGGTAGGGTGCCAGGAAGTGTGGATGGGGCAGAGGTAGGAGGGGTGATGGACTGTAGGAGGAGGGACACTGCTGCCGTCAGGGAGGAGTCCATGGACCTATTGCTCCTCTGTAGGGCAGACATGCCCGTCGAGATGCCCTCCATGAACGACACCAGCTGTGTCAACAGAGTGGTGTGTGCATGGAGGACACTCAGCATTGCTGTCTGCCCTACATGGAGCTGCCGAAGTAGGTACACAGACTCCTCACTCAGGGCAGCAGGGGACACAGGGGCAGGGGGTGCGGTGCCTGGCACGAAGGAGACACGCTACCGAACACGGGAGCCTCCACGGACCTCTGGAATGAGAGCCAATGGGAGGGCGGTGGTGGTGGTGGTGGCGGGGCCAGACATACTAGCTGGGGTGTGGTGGCTGCTGACACCCGCCTCCACAAGGGAGTCATCCTCCGAGCTGCTGTGGTCCTCAGCTGAGGTGGATGGTGCTGAGGACTCCTCGGTGTGGCTCCCCTCGCCCTCCGTGCCACTGGGTCCCTCCGACCACTCATCGCCTGCTGACCCAGTCTGGCTCTGCAGCTCCTCCTGGTCCATGGAGCTGTCCCCTCCTGTGGCCGTGGATGTATCTGCAAACAATTAGGGAAACAGACAAACATCAGTCACCTGCACTGACCACACACCACAGTAAGTACAGTACATTACAGAGCAAGCCCTGGCATCCTCAGTTGAACATTGCCAAAAGTCCTCACACAGATTAGGAGAAGCCAATTGTCAGTCTGATGGTCAACCATGGCACTCACACCCCTCCTGCCCTTGCACCCATCTGTCTGGTGCCTGTTTGATGTTAATACCCCAGTGTGGACACATGCACCACGTACACAGTTGTTGGACATTGCAGAGAACACGGTGAAGTATGTGAACATGCACACATCACATCTCTTGCCACTGAGTTAGTACAGGTGTCCGGGTAAAGGGATGGCCAGAGTCTAATTAGAAATGTATGTGATGCATACCAGCACCAGACACCATGATGCACCCATGTCCGGATAGTCAATGCCACAATGGGGTGCATGTTGCACATGTCACTCCCCTGCAGGATCACTCTTAGGAAGTTAAATGCCATGGCACAGGCATGCCTGCAAAGTCATACATCACTGTCTCCAGTCACATGGGCATGGCAGCCAGCCAACAACAGTCTGCACTGTGTCACAATCCTAGGAAATAGGGAATGCAAGTTATGTAGCTGACAAGTGCACATGTCCATCCCCCACAAACCACATCATCTGAACTCTTATTTGGCCACGTCATGCCAATTGGACATATGGGAGACATGAAACACAACTCTATGAACCTGAGCACCTCACAGTCTGCTGTGAATGTAAAACAGCTGCCTGAAGTTCACAGTCGCATACACCTGTGTGCACAGTCAAGTGATCAATCACACCTATGAGTCACAGAAGTATCGTCTCTCATGGTCACATCTCAGATGGCATGCTGAGCCCTAAACGCTAAACATCCCAGTAGTCCTGACAACGAAGCCACAGCACAATGACACAGAGGCAGACACCTGAGGGAACATTTCACTGATCACAACATGTCAGCTGATACACGGGAGTGGAGTACAGAGTGTATTGTATGCCCTGGAGAAGGCATGACTGTCCTGCTCCACCTGAAAGAGGGATGAGACCTGGACAGTAGGCAGGTGGCTAAGCATGTGTGACACACTTGATATACATACTCCTGAGGCCCAAACATGGTTCCCACCCGCAGCATGGATGTGTGCCAAATACCCCAGGGACATGTGGTGATTCAGATCAGCAAGTGGACCACATATCAAAGTTACACCCAGATTACATGTCAGAACTTAGGCATTGTGTAAGCAATTGACCCACCCATGAATCCCACAACATACTCACGGGAACAAATGCTGTCCCCCACCTTGAGCGAAGCAAAATGCAAGGACACAGTACCCAAGTGACACAATTTCCTGACTGTAAGGGCCACACATATGCGTATCAGATGAGGAGTGGGCATGTCACAATTGAGGGACATGGGTCCTGGACCACAAGACTGATGTACTGTGGAAGTTTAACCAGGCCAGACGAGGGCACATAGCATGTCAGACAAAGTGCACAGTGCAGTCATGGACTCACCCCCTCCTTGCTGCTGTCTGGCCTTCAGCTACCCATCCAGGTCAGGGAAGACCACCGCCAGGATCCTGAGCATGTGGGGGTCAGGGTCCGGTATCCGCTCCTCCTGCGAGGAGGCGACAGCTTCAGCTGGACCCTTGCGATCCTCCGGGTCCAGCCCCGAAGGTCCTGCCACCTCTTCTGGCAGTTGCGGATCCGGCGCTTGTAGACCCCCACGGATCTTACTGCCCGGGCGATGGTCAGCCAGATTTCCTGCTTCTGGTGGGCATCAACCTGTGAGGATGACAAAGTGAAAATGCCATTACTACACATGCAACATATACGTGCATCACACAGTTGGATATACATGTCTCAATCACAGGGGCATACCATGTACATAGGCAGTGCAACGATGGCTATGAACAGTTTGCCAGCAGTTACTACATGGTATCATTGCATGGGAAGTAAACCTTGTTGGAATGCACTGTTACTGCACTGTACCTGTTCAGTGCATGTAACTACACACTTTGGGGGGTGAGAACTACTCAGTGAGCATGCTAGCCAGGGGTGTGCACACTGTAAGTCTTGCTAGTCAGACAACATGCACAATTAGTAAGGCAGTGGACAGCACACTCACCTGCTCCCCTGGTTTCCCATACAGCTTGCTGTACTGTGGAAGGAGGCTGTCCAGCAGGGCCTGGTTCTCCTCAAGGCTGAAGGCTGGGGCTCTCTCCACAGTACGTGCCATTGCAGTAGCCAGAGGATGCAGAGACAGCAGCAGTGTTGGTGGCAGATGTCGTCCTGGAGCATGTAGTGCAGGCAAGTGAGCTCTCAGGGGAACAGCCAGCATTATATGTGTGCTGCAGAGGCAGATACTGTCCCAAGTGTCCAAAGTGATAGGTCCAAGTCGTTTGAATCTTCTGAATCTGGCCAATCCATGGAATTGCACCACTTATACACGCCCACAGCATCCTTCAAAAGTTAAACTTCATGACACCCATGTATTTGCAACATTGTTGTGGCTGGCCAACTGAATTCACTGAATCCGACTCGTTACACCTTCGAAAACACGTCCGTTGCCATGCCAGGCCCTAGCCAATGCATGCGCACCGTCCGGACCAGTGCTGTACAACGCGTATTTAAAAAACAACGCGTACACGATCACATCAAATGCAATGTCCAATGCGTGCGCACCGATCGGTCCATTGCTGTACAACGCGTACCCACTCACAACAGATGCAATGGCCAGTGCGTGCACACCGATCGGTCCATTGCTGTACAACGCGTACCCGCTCACAACAGATGCAATGGCCAGTGCGTGCACACCGATCGGTCCATTGCTGTACAACGTGTATTCCAGGAAACAACGCGTACCCGCTCACAACAGATGCAATGGCCAGTGCGTGCACACCGATCGGTCCATTGCTGTACAACGCATACCCGCTCACAACAGATGCAATGGCCAGTGCGTGCACACCGATCGGTTCATTGATGTACAACGCGCATTCCGGGAAATAACGCGTACCCGCTCACAACAGATGCAATGGCCAGTGCGTGCACACCTTTCAGTCCATTGCTGTACAACGCGTACCCGCTCACAACAGATGCAATGGCCAGTGCGTGCACACCGATCGGTCCATTGCTGTACAACGCGTACCCACTCACAACAGATGCAATGGCCGGTGCGTGCACACCGATCGGTCCATTGCTGTACAACGCGTACCCGCTCACAACAGATGCAATGGCCAGTGCGTGCACACCGATCGGTCCATTGCTGTACAATGCATATTCCGGGAAACAACGCGTACCCGCTCACAACAGATGCAATGGCCAGTGCGTGCACACCGATCGGTCCATTGCTGTACAACGCGTATTCCGGGAAACAACGCGTACCCACTCACAACAGATGCAATGGCCAGTGCGTGCACACCGATCGGTCCATTGCTGTACAACGCGTACCCACTCACAACAGATGCAATGGCCAGTGCGTGCACACCGATCGGTCCATTGCTGTACAACGCGTACCCGCTCACAACAGATGCAATGGCCAGTGCGTGCACACCTTTCAGTCCATTGCTGTACAACGCGTACCCGCTCACAACAGATGCAATGGCCAGTGCGTGCACACCGATCGGTCCATTGCTGTACAACGCGTACCCACTCACAACAGATGCAATGGCCAGTGCGTGCACACCGATCGGTCCATTGCTGTACAACGCGTACCCGCTCACAACAGATGCAATGGCCAGTGCGTGCACACCGATCGGTCCATTGCTGTACAATGCATATTCCGGGAACAACGCGTACCCGCTCACAACAGATGCAATGGCCAGTGCGTGCACACCGATCGGTCCATTGCTGTACAACGCGTATTCCGGGAAACAACGCGTACCCACTCACAACAGATGCAATGGCCAGTGCGTGCACACCGATCGGTCCATTGCTGTACAACACGTACCCTCTCACAACAGATGCAATGGCCAGTGCGTGCACACCGATCGGTCCATTGCTGTACAACGCGTACCCACTCACAACAGATGCAATGGCCAGTGCGTGCACACCGATCGGTCCATTGCTGTACAACGCGTACCCGCTCACAACAGATGCAATGGCCAGTGCGTGGACACCGATCGGTCCATTGCTGTACAACGCGTCCCTGTACAGGTCACTCGCATATGTCACCATGCGTGTCACTGGTGAACGTATGCCAGCCACATATACTTGCCAGGGACTCAGGGGCACACCTACAACACCACACCCAGTCCACACTGTATCCTAAGGCATGTAAGGCTGCATTACCTTTTCTGTGTATGGGGGTAAACATGTGGTTTTTGGGGTGGCACTTGGGGGCAGCCACTCCCAGGCTGTGCACGTGTTCATGGGGACAGGATCCTTTGTGTGTTGTGCACATGACCACTGTGATGTGCAACTGTTCATTTCGGAGCATGTGGCATGGTCACATTTCCAGGTTGTGTATGTGTATGACATGTCACATACCCCCAGAGTCCCATGTGGGAAGGTATGTACCTCACAGGGTGACCCATTGCCACAATAGTGATGGCCCTCCACAGTCTGTGTGCATGTTGTGTTTCCGATGTCTCTGATTCCATGTGCACAATGGGAGACAGTCTCCACATCCACGTTGTTTGTGCATGGACTTTGATGTTGTGCGTGTGTGTGTCACAGACGTCCATGTCTGTCCTGCGGAGGCAACAGGGGCCACTACCTGTGGGAGTCATGTTTGTTTTTCTGACGTGTACATGATACGCCATGTCATGCCAGTGTCCATGTGGCAAGACAGGGTCCCTGGGAATATACCTGTCAATGAGCTGTGATGCCTGTGGCGCATCTGTCCAGACATGTCACTGTGGTGTGTGTTTGGAACGTGACAGCAGTAAATGGGTACTGTGACACAGCCTAATGGTTTCCCATAGCACAACCTGGAACCTGTTGTCGAACACATGTTGAACTGAGATGTAAGATGATGTCCATGTAGGTGCCAATTATGTCCATAAAGAACGGCACACACATCAAGTACTTGTGTCTCGTAATGATGTATCATGTGATATTGAGTATGGTGAATGGCACATATGTGGGGTGACTGACAATCTTTCATTCTTCACCTATGCACTGCAGGGCACCAGCTGTCCATAGACCATTCCCGGACCTAGCAACGATGGTGGAACGTGACAGCATCCGACGGTACCGCTTCACCAGGCAGCTGATTGAGAATTTGGCAGTGCGCTTGGCCCCACATTTGCAACCTGGCCGGCCGTACCCTACAGCGCTGACCCCCAAGGTGAAAGTGATGGCAGCCCTACACTTCTTTGCCACCGGTACCTTTCAACACACTGTGGCGACTGCTGGTGGGATGTCACAGACTATGTTCAGCCGTGTGCTACGCGATGTTTTGGAGGCAATGTTGAGATGCCTGAACCAGTACATCTATTTCCCTACACGTCAACAACTCACTGACATCAAGAGTGACTTCTATGCCCTGGGGAGGATGCCACATGTCATTGGCTCCATTGATGGGACACATGTGGCTTTGGTACCACCACAGGCACATGAGCAGGCATACAGGAACAGGAAACAATATCATTCGATCAATGCTCTTGTGGTATGTCTTGCAGATATGAGCATCTCAAATGTGTGTGCCCGTTTCCCTGGTTCGGCACACGATTCCTACGTGATGAGGAGTAGTCGCATCCCGAGGATGATGTCACAGATGCAGAACCAGCGTGCCTGGCTTGTCGGTGTGTACTGACTTTGTACTATTGTGTGTGTTCTGCTATGTTGTATTCCGCCCTCTTTTCCAACTCTGCTAATGTGCAATTGTCTGTCTGTAGGTGACTCCGGATACCCCAACATGCTGTGGTTGCTGACACCCCTCAGGAACCCTGTGACACCAGCCCAGATGCGCTACAATGAGGCACATGGTCGGACCAGGAGAGTGATCGAGCGGACATTTGGTCTCCTGAAGAGCCGCTTCCGCTGCCTGGACAAGACAGGAGGGGCCCTCCCATATGCCCCAGCAAAGGTGTGCAAGATTGTCATCATCTGCTGCATGCTACACAACCTGGCAGTGCGGAAGCAGTTGCCTCTCATCCTGGATGACGATGACCCACATCCGCCACCTGTGGAGGATCCTGTCCTGGCCACAATGCCAGTGATGATGATGATGATGATGGTGATGTCCGCACACAGCTCATCACCAACTTCTTCAGCTGAATGTGAATATCCAGAGATGTCATGTCAATGATGTGAGTTTGCATGATATGTGTTGGTGGTGCTCTGTTGCTGTTTGAGTGTGGCCATGTGCTACTTGACTGGAAGCGTGCAGCGATGTGTCCTTACAGGTAGTCTGTACTCCCCAACAGTGTTGACATGCTAACTTGGTTTTCTGTGAGTATCTTGTGACATGTATTGGCCATGAGTATTGCAGTTCTGTCCTGTTCTTCAGTGATTTTGACGGTGTGTCATGTCTGTCCTTCACAGGGTACTTTCAGAGTTGTTTGGTGAACTGTGATCCCCCGACACCATGATTCAACTTCCAGGGTGGAAGCAGTCGTTTCCCTACAGGTGATGTGCCACACACCCCTGGACTTTATTTCTTCTACACTTGTTGACTGTGTGGCCATTGCCACGTAGGATTACCTTGCATCTGTAGTGGAAACAACATGTTGCAAATGTGTAATAAACCTGTGCTTTACTTTGGGATGTGCGTTGTCTGTGGTCACACAACTGACTGACATGTGCTTACTGCACCTGTGGGCTAGTTAACACAGACTGTGAATAGGTGTGGTGTCTGTGCATTTCACTCTATTTCCTGGCAACATCAGTGTAGGCGATGAGTCTGATGGCCCTGGTGTGTATGTGTTGTTGTGTAGCCCTAGTGGTGTGTCTCCCTCATATGTGTCACGTCGCCATGACTCACATGACGGTGTTGAACTTGCTGTAGCAGTTAGCATGCACAGTGTCATTTAGCAGATCACCATCTCCATGACAGAAACCACGTTGGAATCACAACAGAGGCAAGTATGGTGTATTAGTGAGTTTATTTCAATACATGTGTGAGGATAGTGCACAGGATGGTGGGTGCTGTACATTGGGATTGGAATCCAAAGTTCCCAGATGAGTTGGAAGTCTTGGTAGCAGAAATGTCCTGAGTAAAGTCCACAGTCATCTGATACATTGGGCCAACTTAAGCTCCCCATGTTATGTGGGAGAGTTGTGTTGCATTCGACAGGGTGAACAGTTTGCACACAAAGGAGAATTTCCAGAACAGGTGTTGGGTTCCTGGGGGATGTAAAGGGGGTAGTCAGACCATGCACCCTTAGCAAATCCACAGCAATCAAAAGATAATCACCCCAAGATTTGTCTGTCAGTCAGATAAACACAATACATGCCATCTCATAGTGATATGTAACTGTGTCATGATATGTACAAACCTAACTACAAATACAGCAAGGCAGTGGCACAAATGTAACCAACAAACACAGTTAGACATTTTGCCACCACTAGAACACCACCTCACAGGGAAGCTCACTCAAAGGAAGGAATTCTGTGTATGCTGGTGAAGTCAGTGTAGCCGATAGCATGATGGGAGTTGTAGTCACAGATATTGGTCACCCTCACAATTGGCCCATCAACACCACTCTGAACCATGCTCACATCACAGGGAGTGGAAAACAACTGACAAGATGGCTGAACCTGGGTACTGCTGTGGGGAGCAAAAGGCCCTGCTGGGAACTGTGCAACAACCAACAGCAGGACACCAATGTCAGCCATCTTGCCATTGCTGTCACACTCACACACAGTGAAGTCCACTCAAAAGGAAGGAAGTATGGGCATGCTGGGAAGGGGAGTGTAGGCTATAGCATGATGGGAGTTGTAGTCACAGATATTGGTCACCCTCACAATTGGCCCATCAACACCACTCTGAACCATGCTCACATCACAGGGAGTGGAAAACAACTGACAAGATGGCTGACACTGGGTACTGCTGTGGGGAGCACAAGCCCCTGCTGGGAACTGGGCACCAACCAACAGCAGGACACCACTGACTGACATCCTGAAAGCCAACTTGCACTCCCTGCAATGGAAGCACGTTCCATGGTGGGATATCTGGCTGGGTGGGAAGGAGGACTGACAGCTCTGACCATAGTTACCAGCAGCTTTTCTCATACACCCCCTTAACACAAACTCCACACAACTCACCTGGGAGAATGCATTGCCTCACACTCTAATTAAATATCCCACAAAGAACAACCACACTGGGTTATGCTGTGTGAAGCACAGGGACACTCTTGGGACTTGTAGCCAAACAAACGCCAGGACAACACTGTCAGCCATCCTGTCAGCACAGGCACACTACCCCACAGGGAAGCAGAGTCAAAAGGAAGGAAGTATGGGCATGCTGGGAAGGGGGGGTGTAGGCAATAGCATGATGGGAGTGGTAGTCACAGCTCAACATCCCCCACCCACATGGCCCAGCAAGCTCACACTGAAGCATGCACACCTCACAGCCAGTGAAAAGCCACTTCAAAGATGTCTGACACTGGCCTCAGCTGTGGGGAGCACAAGGCCCTTCTGGGACCTGGGCACCAACCAACAGCAGGACACCACTGTCAGCCATCTTGCCATTGCTGTCACACTCACACACAGTGAAGTCCACTCAAAAGGAAGGAAGTATGGGCATGCTGGGAAGGGGGGTGGAGGCAATAGCATGATGGGAGTTGTAGTCACAGATATTGGTCACCCTCACAATTGGCCCATCAACACCACTCTGAACCATGCTCACATCACAGGGAGTGGAAAACAACTGACAAGATGGCTGACACTGGGTACTGCTGTGGGGAGCACAAGGCCCTGCTGGGAACTGTGCAACAACCAACAGCAGGACACCACTGTCAGCCATCTTGCCATTGCTGTCACACTCACACACAGTGAAGTCCACTCAAAAGGAAGGAAGTATGGGCATGCTGGGAAGGGGGGTGTAGGCTATAGCATGATGGGAGTTGTAGTCACAGATATTGGTCACCCTCACAATTGGCCCATCAACACCACTCTGAACCATGCTCACATCACAGGGAGTCGAAAACAACTGACAAGATGGCTGACACTGGGTACTGCTGTGTGGAGCACAAGCCCCTGCTGGGAACTGGGCACCAACCAACAGCAGGGCACCACTGACTGACATCCTGAAAGCCAACTTGCACTCCCTGCAATGGAAGCACGTTGCATGGTGGGATATCTGGCTGGGTGGGAAGGAGGACTGACAGCTCTGACCATAGTTACAAGCAGCTTTCCTCACACACCCCCTTTACACAAACTCCACACAACTCACCTGGGAGAATGCAATGCCTCACACTCCAATTAAATATCCCACAAAGAACCACCACCCTGGGTTATGCTGTGTGGAGCACAGGGACACTATTGGGACTTGTAGCCAAACAACCGCCAGGACAACACTGTCAGCCATCCTGTCAACACAGGCACACTACCCCACAGGGAAGCAGAGTCAAAAGGAAGGAAGAATGGGCATGCTGTGAAGGGGGGTGTAGGCAATAGCATGATGGGAGTGGTAGTCACAGCTCAACATCCCCCACCCACATGGCCCAGCAAGCTCACACTGAAGCATGCACACCTCACAGCCAGTGAAAAGCCACTTCAAAGATGTCTGACACTGGCCTCAGCTGTGGGGAGCACAAGGCCCTGCTGGGACCTGGGCACCAACCAACAGCAGGACACCACTGTCAGCCATCTTGCCATTGCTGTCACACTCACACACAGTGAAGTCCACTCAAAAGGAAGGAAGTATGGGCATGCTGGGAAGGGGGTGGAGGCAATAGCATGATGGGAGTTGTAGTCACAGATATTGGCCACCCTCACAATTGGCCCATCAACACCACTCTGAACCATGCTCACATCACAGGGAGTGGAAAACAAATGACAAGATGGCTGACACTGGGTACTGCTGTGGGGAGCACAAGGCCCTGCTGGGAACTGTGCAACAACCAACAGCAGCACACCACTGTCAGCCATCTTGCCATTGCTGTCACACTCACACACAGTGAAGTCCACTCAAAAGGAAGGAAGTATGGGCATGCTGGGAAGGGGGGTGTAGGCTATAGCATGATGGGAGTTGTAGTCACAGATATTGGTCACCCTCACAATTGGCCCATCAACACCACTCTGAACCATGCTCACATCACAGGGAGTGGAAAACAACAGACAAGACGGCTGACACTGGGTACTGCTGTGGGGAGCACAAGCCCCTGCTGGGAACTGGGCACCAACCAACAGCAGGACACCACTGACTGACATCCTGAAAGCCAACTTGCACTCTCTGCAATGGAAGCACGTTCCATGGTGGGATATCTGGCTGGGTGGGAAGGAGGACTGACAGCTCTGACCATAGTTACAAGCAGCTTTCCTCACACACCCCTTAACACAAACTCCACACAACTCACCTGGGAGAATGCAATGCCTCACACTCCAATTAAATATCCCACAAAGAACCACCACCCTGGGTTATGCTGTGTGAAGCACAGGGACACTATTGGGACTTGTAGCCAAACAACCGCCAGGACAACACTGTCAGCCATCCTGTCAGCACAGGCACACTACCCCACAGGGAAGCAGAGTCAAAAGGAAAGAAAAATGGGCATGCTGTGAAGGGGGGTGTAGGCAATAGCATGATGGGAGTGGTAGTCACAGCTCAACATCCCCCACCCACATGGCCCAGAAAGCTCACACTGAAGCATGCACACCTCACAGCCAGTGAAAAGCCACTTCAAAGATGTCTGACACTGGCCTCAGCTGTGGGGAGCACAAGACCCTGCTGGGAACTGTGCACCAACAGCAGGACACCACTGACTGACAGCCTGAGAGTCAACCTGCACACACTGCAAGGGTGGCATGCTTCATGGTGGGGTAACTGGGCTGGGGGAGAAGGAGGGCCGGATGTCCACCAAATACCACCAAAGCTGGCCATGCACCCACCTCAACATTCACATTGAAAAGCTTCAGGTTGGCAGGACAATGTGCTACACCAATATCAACCTCTGACTGTGACAACTTAGGACAATGCAATGTACAGGTCCGCATCCAGAGGTACAGTCACAACTGTCAGGTGTGTGAACCATTGATGCCCGTAGAAACATAACATACATTGTGTGTCTCTTCCAAAAACAGGTGATGATGGGGACACAGCAGCAGACGATGAGGAGTCCCTGTCCCAGGCTCCGGGGGACACTGAGCTCACTGGTGTGGAACAGCATCTGCACTCCTCGGATGGCGAAGACCTACCTGGCCCCTCCGGTGCGAGTCATCATGCAGCACCAACATCTGCACCCCCTGCACCCACCCCTCCAACAACTGCCAACACACAGACCAACCCTGCCAACACGGACAGACCAAGGACCACCGATGACAACAGCACAGGGACCCCGGCCCAACGTGGAGCAACGGACAACGACCCCAGTAACAACCCCCAAGTGGGCCTACGGTCACCTGTGCGTGCCACCACAGGTCCCGCACGTGTCGCCAGGGGTGGTGGGAGGGGTGGTAGACATAGGTCGCTGTTTGCAGAGGGGCCTGGACTGCATGATGACCCACAACTGGCACGCATTGCTGAGGCGTACCAGAATAGCACCGGAGAGGTCAGCCAGGTAGTGGGGATCCTCAAGGACATTCAACAGCAGCAGGCTGCCCATCATGCCCACTTGGACTCACACATGTCCCGTGTGGAGACACACATGTCCCGTGTGGAGACACACATGTCTGGCATAGAGTCCAAGTGGGACACATTGGAAGAACTGACAGCGGTGCATAGGGACATATTGACATGCCTCCGCCAGATTAGCACCAACATGGCCACACCTCCCTGTGTGCCCACAACATCTGGTGCTGCAACAACTGCAACTGCCACAGGGAGGGAGGATGGCTCTGGCGGAGAGTCCTCTGCACCGCAGCAGCCTGCACGTGAGGGTCCCCCCCGGAAGAAGAGGGGTCGTCTGAGGAAGGAAAACTGAGAGTCCGATGGCCATGTACATCCCCCAGGAACCCAACACCTGTTCTGGAAATTCTCCTTTGTGTGCAAACTGTTCACCCTGTCGAATGCAACACAACTCTCCCACATAACATGGGGAGCTTAAGTTGGCCCAATGTATCAGATGACTGTGGACTTTACTCAGGACATTTCTGCTACCAAGACTTCCAACTCATCTGGGAACTTTGGATTCCAATCCCAATGTACAGCACCCACCATCCTGTGCACTATCCTCACACATGTATTGAAATAAACTCACTAATACACCATACTTGCCTCTGTTGTGATTCCAACGTGGTTTCTGTCATGGAGATGGTGATCTGCTAAATGACACTGTGCATGCTAACTGCTACAGCAAGTTCAACACCGTCATGTGAGTCATGGCGACGTGACACATATGAGGGAGACACACCACTAGGGCTACACAACAACACATACACACCAGGGCCATCAGACTCATCGCCTACACTGATGTTGCCAGGAAATAGAGTGAAATGCACAGACACCACACCTATTCACAGTCTGTGTTAACTAGCCCACAGGTGCAGTAAGCACATGTCAGTCAGTTGTGTGACCACAGACAACGCACATCCCAAAGTAAAGCACAGGTTTATTACACATTTGCAACATGTTGTTTCCACTACAGATGCAAGGTAATCCTACGTGGCAATGGCCACACAGTCAACAAGTGTAGAAGAAATAAAGTCCAGGGGTGTGTGGCACATCACCTGTAGGGAAACGACTGCTTCCACCCTGGAAGTTGAATCATGGTGTCGGGGGATCACAGTTCACCAAACAACTCTGAAAGTACCCTGTGAAGGACAGACATGACACACCGTCAAAATCACTGAAGAACAGGACAGAACTGCAATACTCATGGCCAATACATGTCACAAGATACTCACAGAAAACCAAGTTAGCATGTCAACACTGTTGGGGAGTACAGACTACCTGTAAGGACACATCGCTGCACGCTTCCAGTCAAGTAGCACATGGCCACACTCAAACAGCAACAGAGCACCACCAACACATATCATGCAAACTCACATCATTGACATGACATCTCTGGATATTCACATTCAGCTGAAGAAGTTGGTGATGAGCTGTGTGCGGACATCACCATCATCATCATCATCATCACTGGCATTGTGGCCAGGACAGGATCCTCCACAGGTGGCGGATGTGGGTCATCGTCATCCAGGATGAGAGGCAACTGCTTCCGCACTGCCAGGTTGTGTAGCATGCAGCAGATGATGACAATCTTGCACACCTTTGCTGGGGCATATGGGAGGGCCCCTCCTGTCTTGTCCAGGCAGCGGAAGCGGCTCTTCAGGAGACCAAATGTCCGCTCGATCACTCTCCTGGTCCGACCATGTGCCTCATTGTAGCGCATCTGGGCTGGTGTCACAGGGTTCCTGAGGGGTGTCAGCAACCACAGCATGTTGGGGTATCCGGAGTCACCTACAGACAGACAATTGCACATTAGCAGAGTTGGAAAAGAGGGCGGAATACAACATAGCAGAACACACACAATAGTACAAAGTCAGTACACACCGACAAGCCAGGCACGCTGGTTCTGCATCTGTGACATCATCCTCGGGATGCGACTACTCCTCATCACGTAGGAATCGTGTGCCGAACCAGGGAAACGGGCACACACATTTGAGATGCTCATATCTGCAAGACATACCACAAGAGCATTGATCGAATGATATTGTTTCCTGTTCCTGTATGCCTGCTCATGTGCCTGTGGTGGTACCAAAGCCACATGTGTCCCATCAATGGAGCCAATGACATGTGGCATCCTCCCCAGGGCATAGAAGTCACTCTTGATGTCAGTGAGTTGTTGACGTGTAGGGAAATAGATGTACTGGTTCAGGCATCTCAACATTGCCTCCAAAACATCGCGTAGCACACGGCTGAACATAGTCTGTGACATCCCACCAGCAGTCGCCACAGTGTGTTGAAAGGTACCGGTGGCAAAGAAGTGTAGGGCTGCCATCACTTTCACCTTGGGGGTCAGCGCTGTAGGGTACGGCCGGCCAGGTTGCAAATGTGGGGCCAAGCGCACTGCCAAATTCTCAATCAGCTGCCTGGTGAAGCGGTACCGTCGGATGCTGTCACGTTCCACCATCGTTGCTAGGTCCGGGAATGGTCTATGGACAGCTGGTGCCCTGCAGTGCATAGGTGAAGAATGAAAGATTGTCAGTCACCCCACATATGTGCCATTCACCATACTCAATATCACATGATACATCATTACGAGACACAAGTACTTGATGTGTGTGCCGTTCTTTATGGACATAATTGGCACCTACATGGACATCATCTTACATCTCAGTTCAACATGTGTTCGACAACAGGTTCCAGGTTGTGCTATGGGAAACCATTAGGCTGTGTCACAGTACCCATTTACTGCTGTCACGTTCCAAACACACACCACAGTGACATGTCTGGACAGATGCGCCACAGGCATCACAGCTCATTGACAGGTATATTCCCAGGGACCCTGTCTTGCCACATGGACACTGGCATGACATGGCGTATCATGTACACGTCAGAAAAACAAACATGACTCCCACAGGTAGTGGCCCCTGTTGCCTCCGCAGGACAGACATGGACGTCTGTGACACACACACGCACAACATCAAAGTCCATGCACAAACAACGTGGATGTGGAGACTGTCTCCCATTGTGCACATGGAATCAGAGACATCGGAAACACAACATGCACACAGACTGTGGAGGGCCATCACTATTGTGGCAATGGGTCACCCTGTGAGGTACATACCTTCCCACATGGGACTCTGGGGGTATGTGACATGTCATACACATACACAACCTGGAAATGTGACCATGCCACATGCTCCGAAATGAACAGTTGCACATCACAGTGGTCATGTGCACAACACACAAAGGATCCTGTCCCCATGAACACGTGCACAGCCTGGGAGTGGCTGCCCCCAAGTGCCACCCCAAAACCACATGTTTACCCCCATACACAGAAAAGGTAATGCAGCCTTACATGCCTTAGGATACAGTGTGGACTGGGTGTGGTGTTGTAGGTGTGCCCCTGAGTCCCTGGCAAGTATATGTGGCTGGCATACGTTCACCAGTGACACGCATGGTGACATATGCGAGTGACCTGTACAGGGACGCGTTGTACAGCAATGGACCGATCGGTGTCCACGCACTGGCCATTGCATCTGTTGTGAGCGGGTACGCGTTGTACAGCAATGGACCGATCGGTGTGCACGCACTGGCCATTGCATCTGTTGTGAGTGGGTACGCGTTGTACAGCAATGGACCGATCGGTGTGCACGCACTGGCCATTGCATCTGTTGTGAGAGGGTACGTGTTGTACAGCAATGGACCGATCGGTGTGCACGCACTGGCCATTGCATCTGTTGTGAGTGGGTACGCGTTGTTTCCCGGAATACGCGTTGTACAGCAATGGACCGATCGGTGTGCACGCACTGGCCATTGCATCTGTTGTGAGCGGGTACGCGTTGTTTCCCGGAATATGCATTGTACAGCAATGGACCGATCGGTGTGCACGCACTGGCCATTGCATCTGTTGTGAGCGGGTACGCGTTGTACAGCAATGGACCGATCGGTGTGCACGCACTGGCCATTGCATCTGTTGTGAGTGGGTACGCGTTGTACAGCAATGGACCGATCGGTGTGCACGCACTGGCCATTGCATCTGTTGTGAGCGGGTACGCGTTGTACAGCAATGGACTGAAAGGTGTGCACGCACTGGCCATTGCATCTGTTGTGAGCGGGTACGCGTTGTACAGCAATGGACCGATCGGTGTGCACGCACTGGCCATTGCATCTGTTGTGAGTGGGTACGCGTTGTACAGCAATGGACCGATCGGTGTGCACGCACTGGCCATTGCATCTGTTGTGAGTGGGTACGCGTTGTTTCCCGGAATACGCGTTGTACAGCAATGGACCGATCGGTGTGCACGCACTGGCCATTGCATCTGTTGTGAGCGGGTACGCGTTGTTTCCCGGAATATGCATTGTACAGCAATGGACCGATCGGTGTGCACGCACTGGCCATTGCATCTGTTGTGAGCGGGTACGCGTTGTACAGCAATGGACCGATCGGTGTGCACGCACCGGCCATTGCATCTGTTGTGAGTGGGTACGCGTTGTACAGCAATGGACCGATCGGTGTGCACGCACTGGCCATTGCATCTGTTGTGAGCGGGTACGCGTTGTACAGCAATGGACTGAAAGGTGTGCACGCACTGGCCATTGCATCTGTTGTGAGCGGGTACGCGTTATTTCCCGGAATGCGCGTTGTACATCAATGAACCGATCGGTGTGCACGCACTGGCCATTGCATCTGTTGTGAGCGGGTATGCGTTGTACAGCAATGGACCGATCGGTGTGCACGCACTGGCCATTGCATCTGTTGTGAGCGGGTACGCGTTGTTTCCTGGAATACACGTTGTACAGCAATGGACCGATCGGTGTGCACGCACTGGCCATTGCATCTGTTGTGAGCGGGTACGCGTTGTACAGCAATGGACCGATCGGTGTGCACGCACTGGCCATTGCATCTGTTGTGAGTGGGTACGCGTTGTACAGCAATGGACCGATCGGTGCGCACGCATTGGACATTGCATTTGATGTGATCGTGTACGCGTTGTTTTTTTAAATACGCGTTGTACAGCACTGGTCCGGACGGTGCGCATGCATTGGCTAGGGCCTGGCATGGCAACGGACGTGTTTTCGAAGGTGTAACGAGTCGGATTCAGTGAATTCAGTTGGCCAGCCACAACAATGTTGCAAATACATGGGTGTCATGAAGTTTAACTTTTGAAGGATGCTGTGGGCGTGTATAAGTGGTGCAATTCCATGGATTGGCCAGATTCAGAAGATTCAAACGACTTGGACCTATCACTTTGGACACTTGGGACAGTATCTGCCTCTGCAGCACACATATAATGCTGGCTGTTCCCCTGAGAGCTCACTTGCCTGCACTACATGCTCCAGGACGACATCTGCCACCAACACTGCTGCTGTCTCTGCATCCTCTGGCTACTGCAATGGCACGTACTGTGGAGAGAGCCCCAGCCTTCAGCCTTGAGGAGAACCAGGCCCTGCTGGACAGCCTCCTTCCACAGTACAGCAAGCTGTATGGGAAACCAGGGGAGCAGGTGAGTGTGCTGTCCACTGCCTTACTAATTGTGCATGTTGTCTGACTAGCAAGACTTACAGTGTGCACACCCCTGGCTAGCATGCTCACTGAGTAGTTCTCACCCCCAAAGTGTGTAGTTACATGCACTGAACAGGTACAGTGCAGTAACAGTGCATTCCAACAAGGTTTACTTCCCATGCAATGATACCATGTAGTAACTGCTGGCAAACTGTTCATAGCCATCGTTGCACTGCCTATGTACATGGTATGCCCCTGTGATTGAGACATGTATATCCAACTGTGTGATGCACGTATATGTTGCATGTGTAGTAATGGCATTTTCACTTTGTCATCCTCACAGGTTGATGCCCACCAGAAGCAGGAAATCTGGCTGACCATCGCCCGGGCAGTAAGATCCGTGGGGGTCTACAAGCGCCGGATCCGCAACTGCCAGAAGAGGTGGCAGGACCTTCGGGGCTGGACCCGGAGGATCGCAAGGGTCCAGCTGAAGCTGTCGCCTCCTCGCAGGAGGAGCGGATACCGGACCCTGACCCCCACATGCTCAGGATCCTGGCGGTGGTCTTCCCTGACCTGGATGGGTAGCTGAAGGCCAGACAGCAGCAAGGAGGGGGTGAGTCCATGACTGCACTGTGCACTTTGTCTGACATGCTATGTGCCCTCGTCTGGCCTGGTTAAACTTCCACAGTACATCAGTCTTGTGGTCCAGGACCCATGTCCCTCAATTGTGACATGCCCACTCCTCATCTGATACGCATATGTGTGGCCCTTACAGTCAGGAAATTGTGTCACTTGGGTACTGTGTCCTTGCATTTTGCTTCGCTCAAGGTGGGGGACAGCATTTGTTCCCGTGAGTATGTTGTGGGATTCATGGGTGGGTCAATTGCTTACACAATGCCTAAGTTCTGACATGTAATCTGGGTGTAACTTTGATATGTGGTCCACTTGCTGATCTGAATCACCACATGTCCCTGGGGTATTTGGCACACATCCATGCTGCGGGTGGGAACCATGTTTGGGCCTCAGGAGTATGTATATCAAGTGTGTCACACATGCTTAGCCACCTGCCTACTGTCCAGGTCTCATCCCTCTTTCAGGTGGAGCAGGACAGTCATGCCTTCTCCAGGGCATACAATACACTCTGTACTCCCACTCCCGTGTATCAGCTGACATGTTGTGATCAGTGAAATGTTCCCTCAGGTGTCTGCCTCTGTGTCATTGTGCTGTGGCTTCGTTGTCAGGACTACTGGGATGTTTAGCGTTTAGGGCTCAGCATGCCATCTGAGATGTGACCATGAGAGACGATACTTCTGTGACTCATAGGTGTGATTGATCACTTGACTGTGCACACAGGTGTATGCGACTGTGAACTTCAGGCAGCTGTTTTACATTCACAGCAGACTGTGAGGTGCTCAGGTTCATAGAGTTGTGTTTCATGTCTCCCATATGTCCAATTGGCATGACGTGGCCAAATAAGAGTTCAGATGATGTGGTTTGTGGGGGATGGACATGTGCACTTGTCAGCTACATAACTTGCATTCCCTATTTCCTAGGATTGTGACACAGTGCAGACTGTTGTTGGCTGGCTGCCATGCCCATGTGACTGGAGACAGTGATGTATGACTTTGCAGGCA
The DNA here is from genome assembly GCA_963921515.1 of Calotriton arnoldi. Taxonomy (NCBI): domain Eukaryota; kingdom Metazoa; phylum Chordata; class Amphibia; order Caudata; family Salamandridae; genus Calotriton; species Calotriton arnoldi. The sequence goes on from CAWUFW010015067.1 coordinate 186,975, forward strand.
TGCCTGTGCCATGGCATTTAACTTCCTAAGAGTGATCCTGCAGGGGAGTGACATGTGCAACATGCACCCCATTGTGGCATTGACTATCCGGACATGGGTGCATCATGGTGTCTGGTGCTGGTATGCATCACATACATTTCTAATTAGACTCTGGCCATCCCTTTACCCGGACACCTGTACTAACTCAGTGGCAAGAGATGTGATGTGTGCATGTTCACATACTTCACCGTGTTCTCTGCAATGTCCAACAACTGTGTACGTGGTGCATGTGTCCACACTGGGGTATTAACATCAAACAGGCACCAGACAGATGGGTGCAAGGGCAGGAGGGGTGTGAGTGCCATGGTTGACCATCAGACTGACAATTGGCTTCTCCTAATCTGTGTGAGGACTTTTGGCAATGTTCAACTGAGGATGCCAGGGCTTGCTCTGTAATGTACTGTACTTACTGTGGTGTGTGGTCAGTGCAGGTGACTGATGTTTGTCTGTTTCCCTAATTGTTTGCAGATACATCCACGGCCACAGGAGGGGACAGCTCCATGGACCAGGAGGAGCTGCAGAGCCAGACTGGGTCAGCAGGCGATGAGTGGTCGGAGGGACCCAGTGGCACGGAGGGCGAGGGGAGCCACACCGAGGAGTCCTCAGCACCATCCACCTCAGCTGAGGACCACAGCAGCTCGGAGGATGACTCCCTTGTGGAGGCGGGTGTCAGCAGCCACCACACCCCAGCTAGTATGTCTGGCCCCGCCACCACCACCACCACCGCCCTCCCATTGGCTCTCATTCCAGAGGTCCGTGGAGGCTCCCGTGTTCGGTAGCGTGTCTCCTTCGTGCCAGGCACCGCACCCCCTGCCCCTGTGTCCCCTGCTGCCCTGAGTGAGGAGTCTGTGTACCTACTTCGGCAGCTCCATGTAGGGCAGACAGCAATGCTGAGTGTCCTCCATGCACACACCACTCTGTTGACACAGCTGGTGTCGTTCATGGAGGGCATCTCGACGGGCATGTCTGCCCTACAGAGGAGCAATAGGTCCATGGACTCCTCCCTGACGGCAGCAGTGTCCCTCCTCCTACAGTCCATCACCCCTCCTACCTCTGCCCCATCCACACTTCCTGGCACCCTACCTGTCCCAAGCACATGCACACCTGCACAATCACCCAAACACACAGACACGAGCAGCACAGAAACACACAAAACAAGGGCAAAATGTGCACACAAGCATCCACAGGGGACTGATACCACACCCACAGGGGATGGGGAACAGACACACACAGGCATCCACAGTCACTCCGCAGTCCTCAAAATCCTCTCCCTCCAAGACCCCTTCCCTCACCTGCAACCCCACCTACAAAGCAGCTCTTCCTCTGTGACCTCGGCCTCTTCCCCTCCGATCCCGCTGATCCAGCATACAGGGGGAAGAGGAAGTCCACCCACACAGAGGGGAGTGCCCCTCGCCCCCGGACACCCTCCCCCAGGCGCAGACAGCCTGAGGCCCCCACCCGCAAGTCCCCCCGGTCCCAGAAGAGCAAGACCCCGCCACCGCCATGCAGGTCAACCACACAGTCTCCTTCCTCCATCCCTCAGTCACCCACAACACAGGTTCCCCCACCACACCCTGTCCCAGGTTCCCCCACACACAGATACACCATCCCCAAAATGATGCGGCCTTCTCCACCTACCACTTGCTCTTCCAGTCCCACACCCCCGCTGCACATGTTTGTGCCACTGGTGTGGAGACCGTGTCCTCCCCTCTGTCCTGCCCACCTTACCTGAACCCCATTCTACTCCCCCGGAGATGGGCACTGCAGTGGAGTCCACTACCACCCCGTCTGACTTGGGCACTGCAGTGGGGAACCTGTCCACTCCATCTGGCCAGCCCACTGGAGTTGTGCCGGCACCCACACCATCTGACTCATGCCCCCAGTTGTGCCAGCACACACCATGTCAGACACCTCCACTGCAGTTGTCAGTGACTCTCCAGCACCAGCCACCCCTTCCCTGCCTCCTTCTGGTGAGCCCTGATCCTGTCCCTGCGGTGCCTGGCCTGACCCCCGTATGCCCCTCCGAGGGGAGTGTCCCTGGTTATTAGCAGTGGAGGAAAGCAAAGGGTGACATCTGCCACTGTCACCCTGTTTGGATTTCAGTCATGGACTGGCCATTGGCCTTTGGGTTTTGTCTGGACTTTCTTTTTTAATATGACATATGCTGAATAAAGCTCCTTTCAGTTCTCCAGTGGTTTTGCTTCAGATATACATGATGTTGAGGATGCTAAACATGCCCTTGCTGCAGTGATGGTGATTTTTGCTATCAGGTAAATGAAGTGTTACTGTGCAGGACCCCATGTGGTCCAGGGTGAATGTGTCCTATCCTGGGGTGTAGCCATGTCATCCTTTGCAGCAATATGAGGGTGTCATGTTTTTCATATTTGCAAATGGGATTCCCTACGTGTTTTTGCAATATCACATCTGTGGCTTACACCCCTGCACATCAGATGTGCTTGCCATTGTTCAATTTGTCTATTTCCCTGACCGTGTGACCATCTCCACTGAACATGCAAGTTTGGGCATCAATGGGGAAGGACTCATCTGTGGTATCAGTGCAACTTGCTATACATGATATTTGATCGGTGCAGATGATTTTGGTGACACTGCCATGACCAGGCTGATGTGACGAGAGCCTTCATTTTGTGCTAATTGTTGACTGAGTGACCAAGTGTTCTGCTGACATGATTGAGCCCTGCAGAGACAACGTATGGCACAGCTTTCCTTACACAGGAGTGGAGTCCCCTCATGGCAGTGTGTAATTCCGTGACATTGCCTGAGCCCAAGGTGTGTGTTGTATGAGCATGTCTGTGTGTGTTCACTTCCATTTTGCTACGCAGGCTGGGGTCCCTAGTGATGTTCCTGTTTGTGATGCTTGCTGAGTTGAGCAATGTTCCCCCAAATCTTCGCCCTGGTTTCTCTGTGATATGGGTGCATGGCACATTACTGGTGATCAGGGTGTCATCCATAGGTGTGTTTGCTGTCAGGGCTGAGTTTGTGGGCAAACGCAGATGAGACACAGTCAGGATTCCCCTTGGCACTTGTTGGTTACACAAGTCATGTAATTTACATTTTGTGTTAGCTTTCAGTGATTGTGACACGTTGTGTGTGTGACTGCTGCCACTCCTCAGGGTCAGAGCTGCAATGTTGGAAGTTGTCTATGTGTGTTCTTGGAGGGTGACCTTGGCTTCTTCATTGGTGTGTGACTGTGGCCGGGATCCCATTGGTTGGTGTGGATTTGACGTCATGCCCATGTACAGCGTACTGTGCAGTGTGTCAGACATTCACAAGTCTTGTTGACTGGCCATGTGTGATCGGTATCTCCACCTTAGTTCCCCCACCACCCCTGGGATTGTCATGGGTGCATGTGCAATGTCACCAGTCCATGTGAGCTTCACTGCTGCACATTGGTGGAGGTCAAGGTGTGTGGTGTTGAGTGTGTGCAAATGAGAGTTGTTGCACGGCTAGACCCCTACCTCCATGTTGGCCTTGGCTGACAGGCCGTGCTGATTGATTTGTGCTTGTGTAGGTGTGATGGTAGTTAGTTGTTCAGGACACATGACTGTGGTTCACAGTGTGTACGACATCTACCTTTGTCATCACAGTGGGATTATCATGCAGGCCAGTGTCACCACAATGTGGGGTCCCTGGGGGTAGTGCTGTGGTGGGTCTGTCTCTTGCTGTGTTAGTTGCTATTCCTACAAGCTTGTGTGACATTTGTAATTTGGGCTCCCTCTCATCTAACAATGCCTGATTGCCCACATAGGGGAATCCGATTCATGAGTTACTTTTGTGTGGCACTGTATTGACATCTGTGTAATAGGGATTCAGGCCTCCTCATGTGTTGTGTGGTTGCCTGGGGACACTGGCACCCCCCCATCACCTGTTGTGTTTGATATGCAGTGTGAAGTCTGCCTGTTTGTGTTTGTGCATTTGCACCACTGCATTGGCATTTCTTTAGTGTGCCATTGGCTGTATGTTGTTTGGTGGATTTCCCCTGCTGTCCCTGGGACTCCTAGGTCATCAGTCAGCACAATGATAATGGTTTGTATGTCCTATTGCTGCCATGGAATGGTATTTGTTCACCTGACATCTACAGTCTCCACAGGATATCTACATTTGTGTGTCCATTGGTGCTGATGTGTGGGTCTGCATTATGATGGTCACTTCTGTCATTGTGTTATTCGTGAATGTTGACAATGTGAGCCCCCATGGGTGATGTTTGTCTGCACATGGCCAAAGCGATGTTTCATTGGCACTGCACTGTTTGCCTCACCCAATCTATGTTGCTATGGGACACAAGCACTACTATGCCACTGATGTGTTTGTTGTTGTGTGACCAGGAATCATCCATGCAGTTTGGCATTTGCAGCTTTTCACATGACAACACTTACATTTTGGTCACTGTGATGATGGGGCTTTAGACCCCATTGCCACAATGTTCAAAATGTGCTTCAACTATGGACCCCACACTTACATTTTGGTCACTGTGGTGATGGGGTGTTAGATCCCATTGCCACAATGTTCAAAATGTGCTTCAGCTATGGACCCCACACTTACCTTTTGGTCACTGTGATGATGGGGTGTTAGACCCCATTGCCACAATGTTCAAAATGTGCTTCAGCTATGGACCCCACACTTACCTTTTGGTCACTGTGGTGATGGGGTGTTAGACCCCATTGCCACACTGTTCAAAATGTGCTTCAGCTATGGACCCCACACTTACATTTTGGTCACTGTGGTGATGGGGCTTTAGACCCCATTGCCACAATGTTCAAAATGTGCTTCAGCTATGGACCCCACACTTACATTTTGGTCACTGTGGTGATGGGGCGTTAGACCCCATTGCCACAATGTTCAAAATGTGCTTCAGTTATGGACCCCACACTTACCTTTTGGTCACTGTGATGATGGGGCGTTAGACCCCATTGCCACACTGTTCAAAATGTGCTTCAGCTATGGACCCCACACTTACATTTTGGTCACTGTGGTGATGGGGCTTTAGACCCCATTGCCACAATGTTCAAAATGTGCTTCAGCTATGGACCCCACACTTACATTTTGGTCACTGTGGTGATGGGGCGTTAGACCCCATTGCCACAATGTTCAAAATGTGCTTCAGCTATGGACCCCACACTTACCTTTTGGTCACTGTGATGATGGGGCGTTAGACCCCATTGCCCAATGTTCATGTGCTTCAGCTATGGACCCCACACTTACCTTTTGGTCACTGTGGTGATGGGGCTTTAGACCCCATTGCCACAGTGGTCATGGTCTGCTTGCATTGTGGAGGCCACACACATTTATGTGTGACACATGTGATAGGGGGTCACATTGTATGTTCAATGTCATGTTCAGTGTTGTAGGCATTTGACACAGACTACACACGCTTGTCATGGTGTTGGGGGGGATGTATTTTTCTGACATTCCTTATGTTGGAGTATGCTGGTTGTGTCATGCATTACCCGTCCTATGAGTAGGGGTTGTGTGGGTGGTAGGCATCCAGGCCCCCATGAGTAGGGGTGGTGGTAGTGGTAGGCATCCATCCCCCTATGAGTGGGGATGGTAGTAGTGACAGGCATCCAGGCCCCCATGAGTAGGGGTGGTGTTAGTGGTAGGCATCCATCCCCCTATGAGTGGGGATGGTAGTAGGGACAGGTATCCAGGCCCCCATGAGTAGGGGTGGTGGTAGTGGTAGGCATCGATCCCCCTATGAGTGGGGATGGTAGTAGTGACAGGAATCCAGGCCCCCATGAGTAGGGGTGGTGGTAGTGGTAGGCATCCATCCCCATATGAGTGGGGATGGTAGTAGTGACAGGCATCCAGGCCCCCATGAGTAGGGGTGGTGGTAGTGGTAGGCATCCATCCCCCTATGAGCGGGGATGGTAGTAGTGGCAGGCATCCATCCCCCTATGAGTGGGGATGGTAGTAGTGACAGGCATACAGGCCCCCTAGTAGGGGTGGTGGTAGTGGTAGGCATCCATCCCCATATGAGTGGGGATGGTAGTAGTGGCAGGCATCCATCCCCCTATGAGTGGGGATGGTAGTAGTGACAGGCATCCAGGCCCCCATGAGTAGGGGTGGTGGTAGTGTTAGGCATCCATCCCCCTATGAGTGGGGATGGTAGTAGTGACAGGCATCCAGGCCCCCATGAGTAGGGGTGGTGGTAGTGGTAGGCATCCATCCCATATGAGTGGGGATGGTAGTAGTGGCAGGCATCCATCCCCCTATGAGTAGGGAGGGTAGTAGTGACATGCATCCATGCCCCCTGAGTAGGGGTGGTGGTAGTGGTAGGCATCCATCCCCTATGAGTGGGGATGGTAGTAGTGACAGGCATCCAGGCCCCCATGAGTAGGGGTGGTGGTAGTGGTAGGCATCCATCCCCATATGAGTGGGGATGGTAGTAGTGGCAGGCATCCATCCCCTATAAGTGAGGAGGGTAGTAGTGACAGGCATCCAGGCCCCCCTGAGTAGGGGTGGTGGTAGTGGTAGGCATCCATCCCCCTATGAGTGGGGAGGGTAGTAGTGACAGGCATCCAGGCCCCCATGAGTAGGGGTGGTGGTAGTGGTAGGCATCAATCCCCCTATGAGTGGGGATGGTAGTAGTGACAGGCATCCAGGCCCCATGAGTAGGGGTGGTGGTAGTGGTAGGCATCCATCCCCATATGAGTGGGGATGGTAGTAGTGGCAGGCATCCATCCCCCTATGAGTGGGGATGGTAGTAGTGACAGGCATCCAGGCCCCCATGAGTAGGGGTGGTGGTAGTGGTAGGCATCCATCCCCCTATGAGTGGGGATGGTAGTAGTGACAGGCATCCAGGCCCCCATGAGTAGGGGTGGTGGTAGTGGTAGGCATCCATCCCCATATGAGTGGGGATGGTAGTAGTGGCAGGCATCCATCCCCCTATGGGTGGGGAGGGTAGTAGTGACAGGCATCCAGGCCCCCATGAGTAGGGGTGGTGGTAGTGGTAGGCATCAATCCCCCTATGAGTGGGGATGGTAGTAGTGACAGGCATCCAGGCCCCCATGAGTAGGGGTGGTGGTAGTGGTAGGCATCCATCCCCATATGAGTGGGGATGGTAGTAGTGGCAGGCATCCATCCCCCTATGAGTGGGGATGGTAGTAGTGACAGGCATCCAGGCCCCCATGAGTAGGGGTGGTGGTAGTGGTAGGCATCCATCCCCTATGAGTGGGGATGGTAGTAGTGACAGGCATCCAGGCCCCCATGAGTAGGGGTGGTGGTAGTGGTAGGCATCCATCCCCCTATGAGTGGGGATGGTAGTAGTGACAGGCATCCAGGCCCCCATGAGTAGGGGTGGTGGTAGTGGTAGGCATCCATCCCCATATGAGTGGGGATGGTAGTAGTGGCAGGCATCCATCCCCCTATGAGTGGGGAGGGTAGTAGTGACAGGCATCCAGGCCCCCTGAGTAGGGGTGGTGGTAGTGGTAGGCATCCATCCCCCTATGAGTGGGGATGGTAGTAGTGACAGGCATCCAGGCCCCCATGAGTAGGGGTGGTGGTAGTGGTAGGCATCCATCCCCCTATGGGTGTGTATGGCATTGGTGATAGCCATCCCGCCCCTATGGTTCTGCTGTTGCTAAGTGTACGTCATTTGTGCATCCCTATGTGTGTGTGACATATTTCGGGTATGTGTCGTTTGTTTGTGTTGTGGGTGTTTGACTTACCGTCTGCGCCGTACGCATCCGTACCGGTCCCGGTAATAGATGTAGAGTATTGGTAGGACCTGCGCGATGGGATTCATGGTTGGGTCGTCTCGTTCGGGTTTCTCGTGGCTTCGACTCGTACTCGTCGCTGGCTTGTCCGTCTCGTCGCCGTGGATCGTCTTGTGGCGCGAATCAGAGCTTATGTACAGCTCTCCCGGATGCTCAAACGTGCCGGACGTAGCGACGGGTTCGGCGCGTACGGAAGATGCATCGTACTAGTCCGGCCGGAAGGTGCTGTGTATTTGCTTCCGTGCAACTCGAATCGGTGTTTACGGATCCGGCTCGGGCGGGGAACAGGAGCTGAAATGGGTAAGTACGGCTCGCTCGGAATCTGGGCTGTTGTGCGCATCGTACTTGTTCATTCGGACGAGTGTTCGAATCGGTCGGGAAACACGCGTTCAGCTTGTATTTTTTCCGGACGAATACTGTTAGGTGCGCTTCCGGCCGAGATCGGAATCGACCCCTATATGTTGTTACTACCCCCGGATGCTGTCTTTGGACGTATCTTGGGTCTGGCCTATGAATAGTAAAACCCTGAGTTTTATTCAGGAATCTTTCCTGACAGTTGTTCGTGTCTGTGGGCCAGATCAACCATTTTCTCCAATCAGGATTAAATCTGTTGAGTTGTAGTATATTGTCAACTGTCACCGCTGCCTGTGTATTGTTATCACTTGCAGGTGTTGGTACAGAAGGTGTTTTCATCTCTTTGATCTTGGCTAGTCCAAGACAAGATGTTTGTTGGACGGTTTCATTCAAAAACATTATTTGTTCAGGGATGATACAGGCTCTAAACAAAGCTTCTATCCCCTGCACTTGCCAATCTTTAGTACCCCAGACAGTTTTTGTGTCTATTGTGTCTTTCCACAAGTCGAAACCCTGTCTAGACAGTTGGACAATAAATGTTGCAGAGTAAATCTGTTTTGTATTTGTTAACATAATTTTCAGTCCTGTTTTGTTTACATTTTTATAGTAAAACGTTTCTGGATCAGATGTATTGTAACCTGAAAAATATGGAAACTTGTGAGCAAATGTTTTTGAACTACCTTGTGGTGGTGTAGGACAATGCTCCCATTGGTTAAACATTAACACATTTCTAGGGTATGCAGATTTATGCAAATAATGATGACCTTAGTGGTTATAGCAATACAGTTGTTCATAGTCTGATGAACCCTCTAAATATTCATTTTTAGAAAATGCAGCAGATTTTTCTAAGTCAAACATTATGTCATTAACAGTCTCAAAGTCCCAATCATCAGAATAGGTACTGGACGAAATGAGATCACTTAGTGAGATTTTAATCAAATGTGGAATGTTCAATTGTTCCGTCGGGCCAAAAATATCAAAATCTGTTTTGTCCCACACTATACCATCCTGTAAAGGAACGGCTGTGATGTTCACTGTTGACAAGTCTCTTGCTTCACGATGGGAAGATTTATGTGGTTTCAAAAGTACGTTCACATCTTTTCCTTCAGTGTTCACATGGATGTATCTGCCATTTAAAAGCACGCTCATAGTTGTAACCAAAGCTAGCCAAAGCAGGAAAACAAATATTCCAGAAATAATCCAGAGTTCAATCCTGCTTGCTAAGACCAGTGTGCCCTGTAATGAACAGGAGAGGACTGGAGGGAGTGAGGTCCAGTGGGAGATCCTGGTGATTGGATCTCTGAAGCAAAGTGAAAGGAGACAGCTGCTGTATCGATCAGGTCGTAGACCATGTGCAAAAAAAGGTCAGCGATCCCATAGGCCAGGCAAGACCAGCATAAGGATTGCTGCCATGCCGATTAGGCCATAGCCCATGTGCGGAGTGAAGTCAGTGACCCTGTATGCCATATGGGGCAACTGGGAGAAAGGCAAGGAGTGTGGTCTGGCCGAGACTGTCATCAAGATGAAGAGGCCGCCATGATGACACCTGTGGCAAGAACCCAAGGATAACGTACAAGCACCAGAGGAGCGTTGAAGACACCCAGCTGCTGTGCCAGCAGGTCCACATGTGAGGAACTCAAGGGCACCGGAACGCTGCCCCTGCAGGGCCCATATGTAATGCTCATCGGAGACAGATTCTGCCTCCTCTGTGCTCACGAGGGGGGACGCGCTCAGAGACTTCATTAATGCATGTCCTGCTGGAGCAGAAAGACTGATTTACAGGCTAGGAGGTCCTAGGGGAACTGCCTGCTAAATAGCGCTTTGGCATTGGAACACTTTTGACTTCAATAAGAGTCAGAGTTGGACTCCTGAGACTCAGACAAAGTAGTGGGGCTTACCGTGAATGTCTCCTATAGTGAATGAGGAATAATCACTACAGGTAGCAAGAGAAGAGTGGGACTCTGAAACCTGCCTATTAAAACACTAGATCCATGACCTCATGGAGACTGTGTTAATTGTTTGTGAATGCCGTATTTTACTTTGTGTTGGCATATGAATACTCCTTTTTTCATAAAAGCAGATATTTGACTGTACAATCATTTATTGCTACTGCTGAATGTATTTTGACTTGTAAGACTGTGTTCGCCCCTTTGTGTGTACCCTCCCACCCAGAAGAGCTTTGCACTGCTCCACCTGCGCTACCATTGAGAGTCAAGAGCTTACGGGGTGCTTGGCCCAGTTGCTCAGGATCCATAGTAGACTAGCCCTCGGGACAGCAAGAGTAAAGGGCCTCAACCCCTACAGTTGGACCCAGTAGCTCCTGCTATATAGAATATTATTGTTTGTAATGTTCTTATTAGTGTTTTTCATGAATAGATAGTCTATGCATGTGTATGACCTATGATATAGACATAAGATGTGTGACCTATATCAGTGGGATGTATAAAAAGTTATGTCTCAACTAGACCCTGGGCCCTTCTGAGAGATTTAAGTGCTTTGGCCATTGCTTTGCATGCCAAGGAGAATGATTCTTTTGTGGGTCCCAAATTATATTTAGGTCACTTCCATCACGGTTTTCAAAAAGCCCTCTAGTGATGTATTTGAAGCACTGACATTGTTAAATGTAATCTGACTCCCTTGTATGTTTAGTTGTAACAATAGGCACATGCCATTGGAGCCTTGTTTGATTTTGGTATAGGAACTACTGAGTCATGTTTAAATAGTATGGCTGCCCTAGCTGTTTTACTCTCTGCTGAAGCAAAGAATTTCTGTGGCATGACCAGGTCTCATCATAAATTATCGTGCAATCACAAGGTCTGCTTCCTGGGAGAAGACAATAAAAGGATCCTCCACCTGTATATCATTTTATAACTTCATATCATGTGCTGTGTGCTAGGTGATTTCAAGCCCGTTATGAAAAGACAAAGCGAGTAACATAAATGGGAGACGTCAATAATGTCGGTTGATGCTTTGACTCTTATTGTGCCTGTTAGACCTGTCAGCCCTAGGGTGGTCTTGCCCTGTTTTTTTCCCTTTTGCGCCTCATTTTTGCCACCATATTTTTACTGGACCTAGGTCTCCGGGCGCCTTGCCACTGCTGGTCAGTGCTGAGGTGCAGGTGCTCTCTCACTAAAGATGGCTGCCACAGGCCCCTGCTACTGCAGAGGGCCTTCCACACATACACGCTAGTCGCCAGAGTCAGGCTGGGACATAGGGATACAGTATCCATCCCGTCCCCGCCTCTGGGCCCCATAGCTAGGTAGGTGGAAGGTTCCAGAACCTTCCGGGCTGTGGGAGGAGTTACGTTTTGCCGCCTTTAGGAGGGTCACCTGACCTAGGGGTATAAGAGGCTTGGAGGGAAAACCTTTTAGTTAGTTAGGTTGAGGCACCGCTGAACCTGGGAGAACCTGCGCCGGAGTATAGACTTTAGGGCCTAGGGGAGACCTACACTACTGCTGCTGACAGGGTCAAGGCCCTGCTGCCGTAAGATAGCTGAGGAACGCCCACCACCCACTGATCTTGCCCAGTGTGAGGGGACCCAGGGAACCATCTACAGCGTGCCGGGAGGAACATCAAGCACTCCCAGAATCACCAACTCACAACCCCCCCACTGTTCATAAGAAGAACTTTGCTGAATCCAAGAGTAACAGGATCTCAAGTGAAACCGTCGAATGGGGATCACAAGGCGAAGCGCTGTGTCCTAAGCGCTAGGCCTTCACCCCCCTATCCATCCACACCGACAGCTGGACTGTCCCCCAAGAACACTTCCCCCACAGCCCTGTGAATAAGGCTGTCAGCGCGCCCCGCGCTGCAACTCCATGTGGGAGAACTTGACCTCCCCCCCCCAGTCACTGACCTGGTGACCGGATCGCCGCCGCGGCCGCCGCCGCGTGAAGAGGGGTGCTGAGGTGAGGAAGACCTCTCCCCCGTGCATAAGTGTGGTGAGGTGCGCCATCCGCGCCCTCACCAAAGCCCACAGAAATCACCGCCGGGCCCGAGACCCCTGCCGCTGCAAGCGCGGCCAAGAAAAACACCTCCGCAGCCCAGGAGGGCCGCGTGAACAGAGCTGAGGCCTACTGCGGCCGACAGGCCCGTGGACGCCGTTGCCGTGGGGCCGGGGACGCCGACCGCGTCACAGGTCGCGCCCCCGAAAAGGCCGCGACGCGATTGGCCCCGCCGGAGCCAGCCGCTGAAGAGTAGGAGGCGGGAGGCGTCGACCAGCAACACGAGAAGGCCGCGACGTGATTGGCCCAGCCGGAGCCAATCGGGAAGACGTCAGAGGGGCTCCACTGCCAACGGGAGCCCCCGGAAGAATCGCCGCCGCGCTAGGATTGGGCGCCGTCGAGAGCCCGCCCCCAGCACGTCCGGAGGAGGAAGAACTCCGGGTGTACACGCGGGAAGCCGGAGCCGTCTGGAAGGACTGCCGGCTCCCGCTCCGTGTCCCTCACTCTCACTCCTGACTCCACGGGGGCCGGAGGAGTGGCATACCGGCCCCCAACGAAAGGATAACGCCGCGAGAGGCTCCAAAGCCTCAAGGAAGACTTGGCAGCGCCGGCCGGAGGGCCGTGAGACTCGCGCTGGGCCCCGCCCCGTCCAACAGAGGGCTGGCCCGGGGAGAGTCCGTCGAGAGGCCCAGCGACCAGCTCCAGCACCGCAGGTGAGCCCAGGAGGCCCCTAGGGCTCTAGGTTAAGCCCCTGGGGGCCGGGGGCCACGATTAACGAGGAAGAGCCCTCATTGATAATTTGTACCAGGCCAGGCACCTGGTGAGAAGGGGCCCTAACCTAATTTAAACCTCACCTCCCCTGGGAGGTATAGGAGTCCCCCTCATAGGGAAGCCCCAGCTGCTGGACATGTTGAGGGGTTCCCTCTAGGATTCCCTCCCGCCTAGTGTACCACAGGCTGTATTGAGTACCTAGGCCTGATGTATGTGCCCAGGGGCCAGAGATGTTAATGCCTAAAAAGTGTTGTGCATGTTCTAGGCCCTAATTTGTTAGTGCACCCGAATCGTTATTGGTGCTGTGTTTTTAAAGGAACTGATTTCTGCGGCCTTTTAGTGGCCAGAACTGTTGAGGGTCTTTTTAAAAGAATGTGCACCAGTTAGGAAAATGTAATGTATAATTTGCATAATCCAACGCAATCTTGATTGATATAAAGGAACTTGATTTTTAATTACACAAGCCTGGTGTGGTGTCCGGTTATTGCTCCGCATTGCTGAGTTAAAGTAAGAGTGTGCTGCACAACTGCCTTACACATTGCCTTCGCGTGCCTTCCCCGCTTTGCGCCATGCTACCGTAACGGACTCGGTAACTCCGGTTCCAACAGTGCCTACTACCTCATCTTCTTCCTGTGCAATGCTAGCAACCTAAGCCCCCCACGTCTACCTCAATGAATATATCAATGGTACACATCCTTCAACCTACCATAGGGAAATCAAGTGTATTAATGCTGAGATCGAGAGCATCTAATCCCATCTTCATTATGAAGAGCATTACTGTAACCCATATAGCCATTGTGTGCAAACCACTCCCTTCTAGCTCTATGACTTCATATCTTATAACCAACATCCATTCTCATTAAGACTTAGATTTAAGAGGTGTAGAGCGCTTTTTAACTGGGGTAATTATTCAGACCGCCACCACATACACAATAGACCTCACAGAGATGACATTCCTTCCCAAGTTCTGCAGGAGTGCCCCTGCACATCTACTTTGAGGGCTGACATCACACCTGAAAAGGTCACTGGAAACTGGGTCTGCTGGGAGGCTTTAGCATTTCATCTTCTGGTTCTACTTTGTCTATCTGTCCATTGGCCGATTTGAGCAACCTCCTTCTTCCCAGTGGCCATTGCGCATCCCCCCATAACCTGTTGGATTCTTGAGGAGTATTGGATATCATTTCCTTATCTTTCCATGTGAACTACAAATCCCTGGGAAGTAGAGGGCAATGTCTATCATGGTGTTAGTTAAGCTCCTGTCTATTGCAAGAGGCAATAAGTCTTCTGTTTTTCGTATATTACATGCTACACTCTTTTTGGAGGAAAATAGACTCCTTGGCCAAATGTTCTCACTTTCTATCATTTTCTATTGCTAGCTGACTACACTCCACATGAGCTCCTACAATCCTGATCTAGAAGTCAAGGGTCTCTCCAAGTATGCACCTGAAAAGTTCTGTCATGCAGCGGTGTATGACATTTTCCTCAGTATCCAGTTTGTTGATGCAAATATCTTTTCTCCATGACTTGTCTTGTAAATATCCATCTCCGTCTTCAGGTCTGTCCTCATCTGAATTTCAAGCCTGTAGCAGTGACAATTAGTGGTTCGGAATCTATCTATGTTTGTAGCTACCTTGTGCAGAGTTGAATCCTTGTGCTAATGCTCTGCAGTCCAAATTAAGGTCAGAGATCTATATACCAACATTTACTCAGAGATGTGCTAGGTTATCAGAAACATGTTTCTCAAAACTCAGCTTTCAGTTCAAAAGGCATGTTTTAGGATCTTCTTTGGCCATTATGTAATTTCTATGGTTGGCAGGATTCACATTGTATGCATTGGCCATCAGTATATATATATATATTTCTTTATTCGGGTGCAAACGCATCCATAAAAGATACAGTCATACATTTGTGCAATAAAAAGAAAATACACCACACAATATGTAAGAAAGCATTTCATGCAGCTAAAACATCATAACATTTTAAAACAATGCAAATTGATAAACTCTGGGGGACAGGACTGTACACACCCACGCACTAAAAGAACTTTACCAATGCAGGCCGCACAAATTCAGTCAATTCTAGAGAGCCTAGATCTGTAAGCGGCCCGCAAAAAACTTATTGCTGCACAGAGTGTAAAGGGGTTAGGTAACAGCTGTAAGTGCAAGAGTGTCACTTCAGTCTGCCTAAACTTCAGACTTTTTAACAAGGGCTGAAGAAAATGTTTTCTGGGCAATGAAAAAAATTGGCACAATAGTACAAACTGTAACGTGCCCTGAGGAGATCGAAGATCGCAGCCACAGGAACCTCGTTGGTCTGACGGAAAAAATAATCCAGCGGGGGATGCTAAAAAATGATGAAGCTGATTGAATCTAAAACGTGTGATTAAGAATCTATCATGAGCACTAGTTAGGGCCAAGAGGTATGGTTTGATCCCCGGAACCGATTTTAACATTACATAGGCACTCACTGAGGGTTTACTAAGCTTAGTGTTTTCACGATTCACAGTAAAAAATGTATGATGTAGGTCTTTTATGATTTTAACATCCCCAAAACTTAAAGTGTCATGTGCAAAGAAAATGTCTGGCCTTCCTATCGCCTGGAAAGACTCCTTTACATATTGTATCCAAGGGATTTTATTGCCATGTTCCAATGCCAGACAATCCGATAGGATCAAGCGGTTTAAACCCTTGTGTTTGCCTGTCCATATCTTTATTCAGCACACTAAAGGTTTGATTGCCACTTGATCCGCTAGGTAACCAACCCCTATCTCTTCATGCACAGACCAGGATGGCGTGCCTTGGGGGACTCGCAGGATCCGGCGCAAGAACTTATTTTCCGCCACCTGTAACATATGTGGGGGCACATACCCCCAGATTTCACTGCAGTATAAAACTCTAGAAATACCTTTAGACTTATACAGTTTTAAGATGACCTCTGGGGCCCATGAACCCAACCTACTTGCAAAGCTAGTGATGGCTCCCAAGGATTTATTCAGCTCACTCAGCTTCCCTTCTAAGAGGGCTTCCCACTGTATTTTATCATCAAATAACACACCCAGATAGGGAAAAGCCGGGACCTTGCCCAGGGTATGGTTACCAGCTTTAAACCTTTTCGACCGGAGCCCCCGGGGACCCGTAACTAAAACATAGGACTTAGTAAAATTGACAGACAGGTCCAGCCTGTCCATAAATGCCACAAAACCATCTATTAAAACCTGAAGGCCCCGGCCCGTACGGACCATGAGCACTGCATCGTCGGCATAAAATAGTCCTGGCAAAGCTCTCCTACCTACTCTAGGGGAGTCTGACTGGAGTGCCAAAAGGGCAGCCTCGAGGCCGTTAATATAAACCGAGAATAAAAAAGGAGCTAGAATACAGCCTTGTCGCACTCCCCGTTTACAGTTAAAGTGATTTGAAAGGTCTCCCTCATGGGAAAATCTCACTGCCGCCGTCGTGTGGGCATGGAGTGATATAAGTAGGTGGACAATGCAAGGATCTACACCCAAAGAGGTTAATATGTCCCACAACTTAGTGCGGTTTACCAGGTCAAAGCGGACATAAGGTCCATGAAAGCTAAACACAGAGCGCCCGGTTGGGCCACTATGTATTTAGATATCAGGAGATGAAGGTTGAGACATTGGTCCGTGGTTGACAAACCTTCCCGGCAGCCATATTGGACATCCGATAGAATCTGGTTATCTGTGGCCCACAAAGACAATCTGGATAGAAGTACTCGACCCAAAACCTTGACTACGACATCAATGAGAGAGATTGGACGGTAAGATTGTGGGTTATCCTTGTCTCCTTTTTTTAAAATTGGTACTATAATAGCGGTGGACCAGGAGGGCAACGTCCCCTTCGAGGCCGCTGCATTTAAGACTTGGGTCAGTATAGGAGCCCAAACCTCGATGTTATCACAGAAAAGGTCCGGGGGTATACCGTCAGGGCCTGGGGCCTTGTTTAATGCCAACAACTTGATGCTTGAGGATACCTCTTCCAGAGAAAAACTAATAGGGGAAATCGCCAGACAGGGAGGTATGTCTACGCATCGCTCACCCTGGCAACCTACATTATAAACTTTTTCATAATGAGACACCCACTGATCTGGCGTGATGTGGTGGCACACGGTCGGATTGACTGATTCTGCGAAGCAAGGGCTATTAATGATTTTACAAAAAAAGGTTGAATCCCTCAATTCGCCTGCTTTGGTTAAGTCCTCCCAAGCCTGCTTTTGGAGTTGGAGCCTGCGCTCTTTCAGCGTCTCTTTATAAAGGCTCTAGCACGAGGACACTCTATCTTTCTCCCATGGCACCTGTTTCAAGGCTGCTTTTAGCCTCCTTAAAAAGTGCAAACACTTGTGATCAAACCATGAGGGGGAAGACGGGACCCGCCCCGCTGCCTGTGTGGTTAAAAGGCCAGAAACTATCTGGGCGATGGAAGAGAACAAGCTTAAACTTTCCTCGCTCGGAGTGTGAAGACCCAGACATGCACCTATCTCTTTCTGGCATGGAAAAAAAAAAGGCTATGGTTAAAGGCCTTTACATCTATGCTCACCCTTCGAAGGCGTCTACCCTGATAAGTGGGGGTTAGAGGTGCCTGGAGCTTTCGGGGACCTGTTGGAGAGTGGCCCAGCCCTGTCAGCACAAGTGTCAGTTGGTTATGATCGCTAAAAGCACTGTGCTCTATATTAAATGAACCGGGGACCACTCCCAAAGGTGTTGTCACGAATATAAAGTCTATGATAGTTGCAGAACCCCTTCCTTTATAGGTCTGGGGCAATTGAGAAGTAGGCCCGGGGTACCAATGGTCTAGGGTGTATACCTGGTTTTGGGTAAGTAAAAGGTTGTTGTTTAACACCTTCCCTTCTGTGGTGTGTTCCATGTGGAGGTTGTCTAAAAACGGGCAAGGCTGAACAGTCGACTGATTCTTCACAAAGGATGGGCACAAATGACAATTGAAATCACCCACTAAAATAAGATTCATGTGCCCACAACCCTCCTCCTTTATGGAGTCTATGGCATGATTTAAGGTGTTGAGATTTGAAGGCCCGCCCTCCCCCTCTTGGCATTATAAAAATTGATTATAACAAGTGTAAGTGCTCTCCCCATATGCAATTCTATGCCCTGGAATACCTGAGAATCCCACTTTAAAATCTTTAAATCTTTGCATAATTCTAGATCCACAAATATAATGAGGCCCCCACTAGCTCGTCCCATGATTGAGTTTGATGCTGGGCAGAAGATAGTCTTATACCCGTCCATAAAAAAATTATTCTTAGTCTCCCAGGTTTCCTGTAAGCATATGATTTTATATGACCTGACATACAGTAGCCATCTATAATCGGTAAACTTGGAAGACAGACCTGCCACGTTCCAGGAGATAAGACTAAATTCTCTACCAGGAAAATGGTTGATGTTACCAGGAAGGGGTAATGGAGAAAGAGGCGCGTGAGGCCTCACCTGGGGCATGTGGTTAATCACGGGAAGCACATAAGGGAGGGAGGCTGATAAAATCTCATTTGGACTCGGTATTAGTGGGGGGCTAGCTTCCTCTACACTCTGTCTCAAAGGGCCATGTTGTTGGAGTGATTTGGCGTGTGTCTCCTCAGCCTCCTGAAGTCAATCCAGCTCATTAAGATCTACAAGGGGGGCATAAAAGTTTGAAAGTAGCAACAGCTGCCCTATGCCTCCTTCATTAGGCCTAGCCCTTCTGGGAGGTCCCTCCCCTGGGTTGCCCAGCGGAGGTCTATAAAAAAAGCCCAGCCGGAGTAGCTTAATGCATGAGGTTGGGGAAAATGATTTAGATGCTCCAGAGAGAATTTTCCATGCTAACTCTGGGTATTGTACCGAGATAATGAAGCAGTCTCCCTCAAAAGTTTTCCTTGATGGGCCTATCCATGCCACCCACCGCGCCATCAAGATATCATTATTGTCCCTGACAGAATACCCAGAGTGCAAGGCCAACCAATGGGAGGCTTTATTAATCAGTTGGACCGTAGATTCCTCTTTGTGAGCAGGTAGGCCGGGCACCCCTGACAGGACCACAGAGTAGGGAGCGCGTGCTGGGGGAAGATCAATCACTGGGAGCTGGGAATCCTTGGCACCCCTAAATGAGGGGCGACTGCAAGGTCTAGGGCCTGGTTAGACTGAGCAGCGTGGGGTGCACCGTCTCCCACAGTGCAAGATCCACCAGTCCCTAGCACTGTATGCTGGACCATAGCTCCCTTCGGCTTTAGGGGAGCGTTAGCGTGTGGAGCACCACTGCTACTCCGGGGATTAGCGAGGAGCATGGTATTAGCTAATGAGGGGCACTCTGACAGTTGATGAGATGGGTGTTTGGCCACTGAAGTCAAAAGAATATCCATTTTGCTAGCCCAATTCCTGGAAGCTAGCTCCAGCTTATCCAATCTATTCAGAAGCAGAGATAAAAGGTCCGTAAGAGTCACCGTGATATTATTTAGAACTGGCGCCACGTGGATCAACAATTTCTCCACAAGAAGCCCAGGTGCAGCATTTGCCTGTCGCTGACGTGTGATCACAGGAGCTTCCATGGTCCTCTTGGCCTTCCATTTCCGTTTAGGAACGGGGGAGCTCCCAGAATTGATGGGTGGGGTGGGCGGGGCGGGGGAAGGGAAGGCTCAAGCCTTAGGGCTGAAGGCTCGGGGGGATGACTCGACAGGTGCCAAATTTGAGGACAAAAGAGTTGGAGCTGGAGGAGGGGCGAGCAGGACCTGGGCCTTGGGGATCGTTGGCAGAGTAGATGAAAGACTTAGTCCCGAACATCCTATGTTTACTGAAAGCCGCCTCTCTGCCCGATCTATCTCCTTATTAATAGCACCCACGGCTTTTGCCAGAAATGTATCAATGGTGCGGCACGGCTGTCACGTAGGAGTCACTGATGATGATGATGATGATTCTTTATTTGTGTGATTAATAAAAACCAATACAAAAAGGACAATCAATATAAAAGAAATAATTAAAATAAAATAATATATGTACACATCTTATTCCTAAAACCTCCTTTAGTGTTTTTGTTTTATACATTGGAATTAATAACGGTCCTTTAGGTGCACCAGAGCAAACTTTCAATGGGGGCCAAACTAGGTAGGCCCCTTGTCCAGATAATTCCCACGCGCAGCCAAAGATGACCTGTCCATAAGAGCTAAGCGGGCATAGTAAATGAACTTGGCAAAGTTGGCCATGTGCTTCACTGTGTCCAGCAGGTATAACTGTTGAACAGCCTCATTTGCCGTCTGCGTGCCCAGTTGAAGGAGAATGGGCCTTAGATGGATTCGGCGCACTGGCAACAAGGCAGGACAGCATAGCAGGATGTGAGCCAGCGATTCTCGCTTATAATAGCAGAGGCGGCACTCCGCAATGGCCGGTCTTACTTTCACTGAAGGATACAGATCTTTTAGGGGAAGAGGATGTAGTCTGGCTGCAAGAATCCTATGAAGGGCTTGCATCCCCACCGCCTGTGTAAGATGTAGTTTGAGGCCATGCGATGTGTGAGGGGAACTTTGGGTCTCATGAAAGCCTCTAGCTGTCAAAGCTTCAATGTCCAATATACAAGAGCATGATCTTACTTGCTTTTTTATTGATGTTTTAATGGTGGTGTACTTAATTGTGTTGGGGTCCCAATTCTCTGTGGCTAATTTCAAAAGTTCTTTGGCTGAAGCAAGGCCAGTTGACCATGGATTGCCAGGTTGTTGAAATTTTTTGTTTATAACGGTCTTCATTGAATTCTCTGGTGCCACAGTTGTTAAATAAAAGTATTTCGCCAGAGTCGCCAGTTCTTCCAAAGATTGTCGGTTGAGATTGAATTCCAGGCGAATTAGAGTGTTCCTAGTGCATGCTGGTAGACAGAATAACTTTTTGTAAGCTGCACAATGGATCTTTTCAAGATCCTGCACGAATTTGCCTGGAAACGCCTGTATCGCATAATTGAGGGAAGGTAATAGTTTTGCCCTCAGGACTCTTTGGATGGCCATTGTTGTTGGACTTTCTAAGACGGCATGGAGTTTGCAGATGGCGTAAGTAACCATTTTTCCTTTCTGCTGGAGCTTATGACGGTGGACCTGTGAACGGCCAGTTTCACTGATCCAGACCCCAAGATAGTTGTACGATTGTGTACTATTCAATGTTAATGGGCCCAAACTCCATTTCATCAATTTTTTTTTCGGATGGCGTCCAAAAATCACTATCTTGGATTTCGTTGGGTTGCCAACCAGCTTGTTTTTAGCATTGTACTCTGAGAGTGCTGTTAATGCTTTTTGAAGGCCAATTTTAGTATGGTCCAAAAGGACCAGGTCGTCAGCGTATTGCATCAGCTGGATCTTGATTTTCCCAATCCTAGGAGTCGCTAAAGTGGCTCTGTGCAGAGCGCTACCCAAATCCTCAGTATATAAATTAAAGAGCAGCGGGGCAAGGACACATACCCTGCTTTAGCCCGTGATCTGTGGTGATTTTTTCTGTGGCGGATTCACATGAGAGTTTAACTCTTACCCAAGTTTGCGAATACAGCGATCTAATGGCTTGTAACAGTTTCGGGCAGATGTTCCAACGTGCCAATTTCTTCCATAAGATGTTGCGGTCTACCCCATCGAATGCTGCTGTATAGTCGATGAAACAAGCAAAAAGCGGCTGAGTGCCGTGGGCCATCGTTTGGTGTACTAGGTATGATAGTGAGGGTGGAACTGATCGGAATCCGGTCTGATAGAAAGGGAGAAGATCTTCCTTGCTGACCCAATCAGCTAGTTCCGTCAGAAGAGTGATTGCGTAAGCCTTGCCCTCAATGTCCAATAAGGCAATCATACGATAGTTCCTAGGGTCCGTACTTGGCCCTTTTTTGTATATTGGGTGTAGCAGTGACCCCCTCCAGAAGTCTAGGACATTCTCCAAAAGCCTACACTCGGCATACAGCTGTACCAGATTCACAGCCCAAAAGTCGATGTCCTCCCTGAAGAGGGAGCCAGGCAGGCCATTAGGTCCAGGGGCTCCATTATGGCGTATTTTTTTCAAGATGATTCGAATTGCCTTTTTTTCTGGGGGGGTATAAACGGCCAGAGGTTCCATAAGTTCTATTATCACTTCGCTCGATTGCCCCCCAAGAGTTGTTGTTCTTTCTGTTAATTTTGCCTTTGAGTCATCGGTGTAGAGGTTTTTTACATGGGCCACACAAGTGCTTGCATCAAGTGGATTCTCTCTGTTAGAGGTCCCATGGATTACCTTGTTTAAATATTGCCAAAATTCTTGGGATTTGCTAGGTGCAAGCAACTCGAATATCTTCAGCCATTTTGCCTCTGTGAGTTCGCGTTTTACCTGCCAAACCAGTGATGAGTGCCTCTTGCCCGCTAGTTTTAATTCCTTTTTGGCAGACTCGGATCTAGTTGCCTGATAGGCCCTGTGTTTGGAATTCAGTTGTTTGGAGCATTCCTTGATTGCTGGTTGGTGTCCCAGTTTATATACGGGGTTAGCATTAGTTCTGTGTGTAATGCTCCCCGAAGCAGAGATGCTAAATCGTAGGCAAGTGAACCCCATTCCCCTATATGGCCCTTATCATTGAGACCGGTCTGCCAGCCTTTCCACGTTGATTTCCATGAGGCAAACTTATGGCTTGGGAGCGGCCCCCATTTGATTCTTCTAAGGAGTCTGTGTCGCTTCTCCCCCTTTGTGACTCCAATGCAGCGAAGAGTGTAACGAATTTTCGCAGTAATGGATAACTGTAAAGTTAGGTCGGCATGGTCACTTTCATTCCGGGGCTGAGCCTTCCTTTTTCATAATACGCTGAGTCAAACAGCGCCCGGTGACAAAGAGTCCAATTACCCAATAGACCCAAAAGGGGCAGCAAAGGGGATAACAGTAGTTTGTTCAAGTTTGCTCAAATTCCACACGGGTACCCAGGATAACTAGCCAAGCAAAAAGGGGTACTCACAAGTGCTCCTGTGTGCTGGAGCAACCCCTCCTATTGGCAGACATTGGTGAAGGCTTTCACACAGACCAAGCTGTGGCCCGGAGTGGCCGACATAGAGAGTAAGCCCAGCCCAGCCTCGACTCGACGTGAACTGGCACAGATGGGCCTGCCCTTGGCCCGGGCTGTGCGCGGGCGCGGCCCAGGTACACCCGCACACGTCACATGCTGCAGGAGCCCTGCATCGATTTTAAAACGCCTCCTGCCGCGGGAAGGTGATGGTGGCAGTAGTCCAGCCCCTAGGCAGGCTGGGTTTCATGGTCCTCCCCGGCCGCCGGATTCAGCTGCAGCAGCAGCAGGAACAGAACAGCAAAACGGGCTTCCCGTGCTGCGGGAGCCCTGCGTTGATTTTAAAGCGCCTCCTGGTGCCAGAAGGTGATGGTGGCAGTAGTCCAGCCGCTAGGCAAGCTGGGTTTCGTGGTCCTCCCTGGCCGCCGGATTCAGCTGCAGCAGCAGCAGCAGCAGGAACAGAACAGCAAAACGGGCTTGGCCATCAGTAGTTAATCTTTAATAATTCATTTTTTTGATTTCTTAGGTGTTTTGACATAAGTAATAGGTGACCACTGATTCTCCTGTTTATTCCCACACATTTCCCACCCACCTCAGTCTCTACTCGTCTCTAATGCTGTGACTGTATCATTAGCATTCAAGATGTATACATTGGTATGCGGGACAGAGGACAGAAGGCATGACAAAAATTCCAATGCTGACCCTCGTACACTTATTTTGAAAGCAAAGCATAGGTTTGGGAGGTGTGAGGGGTTCTAGACTTTCTCTGACATAGACGCCCTTTTTGGCCTTCCAATTAATTTGTGCAATGCGCATGAATGCCGGAATGGGGCTTCATGCTTTTAGCCTGCTAGCCTACCTGTAGCTCTATCATTTTCCATTTTCTCATTCTACGTAAAAACAAATACTATCAGACCCCTGTACAGCAGCTAGGATTTCCACTCAAAGTCCTTGCATGCAGACCATTTAATTAGCAGATTTCCCTGTGAGAAGTCCTCCTAGAGAATATAGAGTTCTGCTTTTTGCAAGACCATTCACTTTGCTCTTCATTGATAGAGGTGACCCCTTTTTTTAACTTCATCTTCTAGCTCCTGATGTCATAGATCAGGGCCTGTAGGTGGGTGGAGTTTAATTACCTGTGATTCCAGTCTAGCTAAAGTGTCACATTTGGATTCTCTGGGCTCCATGTTATTCGTATGTCCATAACGCTACGGCACTGTAACATTGCGCTGCATCTCCAAAATAAAAGGATGCATCTCTCTCGCTTTCTGCCACCCTAAAGTGGGCCGGGCATGCTAAAAACATGCCCTTTCATTTTCCCAGGCTCAGGCTGAGCCACCATTCTGCACAGTAACATATTCCACATCCAACAGCCTCCCTTGGCTGAGCTTCATGCCTTGCTCAACTTAAGTGCTCGAGACCTGAACTGGGCACCATCTTTCATTCCTACCTGTGCCCCTCCAAGTGCATCACTAGCTTGACGCCAGGGCCCAGCTCTTACAATTGTCTTTGGGTCTTTCATCAATCATCTTCTCTTTCTCCCTTGTCACCACAAGACGCCCTGCCACACCAAGGGGCCTATTAACGAACTAGACACGCAGCACAGCAAGTCACCTTGCTATGCTGCTCTGCGTGACAAGGAAAGGACATGAATGCGCTATATTTAAGTCAATACAGTGCATTCATGCCTTTTTCCCTGCTTTGGCACCCTATTGGCACCCTAACACAGGCACCCTTGCACCATGGGGCAAGGGTGCCTTCATTACATGAAAAAATGTTTTTTTGCAGGAAAGGGCACCTTCCTACACAAAAATAATCCATAGAAAGAGGAAGTAATTAGGAGAAATAATGATATTTCTCCTCATTACGTATCTTTTTGGCGCATTCCCTGGTTTACCAGTTCTGGTAAATCTGGGAATGCATCAAAATCCATGGGAAATGAAAAATAAAAAAAGATAACAGGTTGGTGCAAGGCTCAGTCATTTTGACGGAGCTTTGCACCATACTATTAAAAGCATTGCCAAGTCCAAGTTCATGGGAGGAGCTGCAGATGGAGATTTGCACTGGCGGATTCCGGAAAAATATCATTGCTGGTGCGAGGAGCAGGTTGGGCATCGTAGACAGTCGCTGTTGTGGCGCGAAGAACTGATAGAGCTTTGTGTTGGCGGTTGACTCTGATTGTCGCCAAATGCGATGCCGCTCGTGCAACGAATTTCGTTTTATTTATTTATTTGTTTACTTACCTCTTTTGGGCCGTATTCCAGAGTTTACTAACCCCCACCCTGCCCCTCCCCCGCCCCACGTCACCGCCCAGCAGCACTCCCACCAGGAGCTGCTACTGGTCAGGATAAAGCACACAAGTCACTTAATAAGTCTGTGCTTAACCCTCTGGTAGCCTGACACATAAGCAGTCAGGATTAACTTAGAGGCAATGTTTAAAGTATTTCTGCAGCACTCGTAATAAAGTAAAAATGCAACAAGAAAATCTAAGCCAATTTAGAGAACTAGAGTAAAATCTAATAAGTAAAATGACAGCAAAATGACAAAAATCTAGTCAGCAGAACCGGAGTTACAAATTTTTACGTTTTTTGGTGAAAATAGCACCAAAAAGCATAAACCACTACTCACAGGTATTTCGTTGTGCTGGACCAGGACAATAGGATAATCTCCATGATTATTTGCTGGCATCGAGAGCAGTCCTTAGGAAAGGCAATGGAGTTCCCTACTCACCAACATAGTGGTCCGCCTGTGGTGACTACTCTGACTCTGCCATACCCAAACCTCTCTGATGGCCCGACGGAGTAAAGACCATCCAAAAATTGGTTGCATGTCCATCAAACCAATTAGGATGGGCGAACATATAGTTGTTCTTTTACTCTCCATCATGGCCAGGCAAATCCTGGCAGTGAGGGTCAGTATTAAGAAATAATGCCCTCCTTGCAATGGGAGATGACAACCATGGTGAGGGAGCATTATCTTTTTTTATGAAAAAGAAATCCAGTTTCTGGATTTCTTATTTGAAAATAAAAAAAGATAACAGGTTGGTGCAAGGCTCAGTCATGTTGACGGAGCTTTGCACCATACTATTAAAAGCATTGCCAAGTCCAAGTTCATGGGAGGAGCTGCAGATGGAGATTTGCACTGGCGGATTCCGCAAAAATATCATTGCTGGTGCGAGGAGCAGGTTGGGCATCGTAGACAGTCGCTGTTGTGGCGCGAAGAACTGATAGAGCTTTGTGTTGGCGGTTGACTCTGATTGTCGCTGATAACACGGATTGTTGTGGCTGATGCAAAGAGCAAGCGTTACTGGAGATTCACGCCGGTAGCAATTGTGGACAGTCATTGTTCACTGCGAGAAGTAACAAAGAGCGAAAAACTTCTGGATATTTACATAGAGTTCACTATGAGGCCAGCCAAGGGCTCAGGACCTGAGGAGGGACCTCTTAGGTATTATGACTCACTCCAGCAGAGGCGAAGGTAGAACCAGGTGATACTGGTCAGCCGGGCAGTTCCAACAAGCTTCTGGAAGTTTGTGTCCCTGTAGCTCAAACAGAAGGTCAGTCGACTGACCCTTGGAGTCACTTCTCAAGTGTCTGCTTTCATGGAAAGCAGGTTCAGTCTTCTATTTTCAGACAGCAGGTCAGTCCTTCATCTGAATTGCCCACAGATCCAGGAGTGTTCTGATGAGAGTTCCTGAAGGTGCAACTTTCAGTGCCATCCTGTGCGTGTGGTTTGCCCTTGTTGTCTAACTTTCCCCTTTCCTGGGTTTGGTTTCAAACTGTCTAGGGTAACAAAGGACAGGCATGCCTAGGAGTGAGCTGCATTTGTCAGTGGCAGGGAAGACAGCCTTTAGAAGTCAGGAAGGGGATAGGCAAAGCCCTAAGGCTAACCTTTGAAGCTCAGGAAGCCTGAGTACAACATCCCAGGACATCCTGCTCAGAAAGGCCAAAACTCAAAGCCCCTTTGTACCTATGTCTGAAAGGAATACACAACATACCACAGGAGAGTCAATTTCAATTTCAATGTTTACTTTATTGGATTTGAGACACAAATCATATAAACATTTACATTAAAATACATCCCGAGATTATCCCATCCCAATATTTCATAATACAAAAAGGAAAGAATTGCTCCAACACCATCAATTATTTCATATAAAATCTAAAAATACTAACAGATCATTTCTAAATATCATTAGCCACTCTCGTGGATCTTAATTTTAGGGCCATTTTTAAAAAATTTACCACACAAGACAGGGTTAAAACATCAGCAGAAAGTTTTAAGAAGAGCAGTGCCACACGTGCCTGTCTAATCCCGGTAGTCTGTAGTAAAGACTTCAAAAACCTTTTTCTAGGAAGGGCGTAAAAAGAACAATTAAAAAGGAAGTGGAGGGTATCCTGCGGAGACGCATTGGCGCAGCCGCAGGGCCCTCTTTCTCCTAGCTTTACGCTAAAACCTGCGGGGACCGCCAAAATATGATGAATAAAATTAATTCTAAAACGTGTAATTAAAAATCTCTCATGGGCACTTGTCATAATGGTTAAATATGGTTCAATCCTCGGGAAGTTTTAATTAAAACATATTCTCTCACTGTCGGTTTCACCAATTCATTGCCCTCACGTTGCGCCATACTAAACTGAAAAACAACTCTTTAACAGCTGCCTTGTCCCTCTGTCTTATATTATCTGGCTCATCAAACAGTGTCCGCCGTCCCATTTTTTGTAGGCAATCCCGCACATATTTTAACCATGGGATCTTCATTGCGTTGGCTAAAGACAAACAATCCTGAACAACAAGCCTTGTCAGGCCTATCTCTTCGTTTAACCAGACCTTCAACCAGTGAATTATAGGTCTGACGGCCACTAAATCTGAAATATAACTAGCTCCCAGTTCTTCATGGGCAATAAATGCCGGGGTGCTGTGGGGACCCTTAACAGACGCCTCATATATTTGTTTTCTTCTGTTTGTAGGTTATTAGTTTTCACAAAACCCCAGACCTCACTACCATACAGCACCTTGGCACAGCAGATTGAGTTGTACAATTTTAAAATCACATCCGGAGTCCACAACCCAAGTCTGCTTGCAAAATTCGCAATTGAACCTGTGGATCTAATTAAAGACAGAGATTTCTCTTCTAATAAGTGTTTAAAGTTAAGCTTCCCATCAAATAATATGCCTAAATAAGCAAAAGCTGGGACTTTACCTAAAACATGCGATCCTATAGTATATTTGTATGATTTAACAGGCTTTTTCCCCAACTCCATTACATATGATTTGGTGAGATTGGGGGACATCTCGAGTTTTTCCATGAACTCTACAAAACCGTTAATTAAACGTTGTAGGGCATGAGGGGTGCGGGCCAAAAGCACTGCATCATCTGCGTATAATAAAACCGGAACAGTTCTGTCCCCTATTCGTGGTAAGTCTGTCCTAATGTCCCGCAGTGCCGCATCCAGGCCATTGATATATAAAGTGAATAAAAAAGGTGCCAGGATGCATCCCTGCCTGACACCGCTTGAACATCTAAAATGATCTGTGACTTTTCCCTCCTGGGTATACCTTACTGCAGCTGTGGTATAGTTATGCAATAATTGAAGTATGTTTATTAATTCTGGGTCCACCCCTGGTTTGCCATTACTAGCCACAGCTTGTTCCGGTTCACACGGTCAAAGGCCGCCGATAGGTCCATAAAAGCCAAATAAAAAGGCCCCGCTTTTACCAGCGTGTATTTAGCGGAAATAAGATAGAGATTAAGACACTGGTCCACAGTTGATTTCCCTGGGCGGAATCTGTATTGAACATCAGTAATTATTTTGGCAGACTCAGCCCACTCTATTAGTCTACACAACATACCACAGGAGAGTCATTCACAGTCATGTGACCCTGTTCACTGACAGAAAGGCACATTAGGTTTTGGTAGAAAAATACAACTTTCTAAAAGTGGCATTATCCAGAATAGTAACTTAAAATCTGACTTTACTATTAAAGAGGATTTTAAATTACAATTACAATTCAAATGAGTATTTTTCTATCTGTTCCCACACTGAAGGTATCACTTACTTAGTGTAATAAGGAAACCAACCCAGTGTTAAACTATGGGAGTGATAGTCTTGTAAAAACTTTTGCAGTTTTTCACTGCCAGGACATCTACATTTTAATTACACATGTCCTACTTTTTAAATACCATGCACCCTGATCTATGAGCCTTTAGAGCCTATGTTAGAAATGAGGTTTCTGGTTGTCAGAGTATGCACCCTGCACAAACAGAAACTACCACTCTAGTCAGGGTAAGCTAGATACACACTAAAAGATAACTTGTGCTCACCATCTGGTAGCTTGATACTGAGCAGTCTGGCTATCTAAAGAGGCAATGTGTAAAGTATTTGTGACACACACACGCGCATGCACACACGCACACACACACAATAAAAACACCACAAACATTTTCCACACAAGGTTAGAAAAACAGATTATAATTTTATGAGTAAAACAAGACCAGAACGGCAAAACTCCAGTAAGTAGAACTGGAGTTATGAATTTGTAAAGCATAAATCAAAAAGTAGTGCTTAAAAGCAAAAAGCGCTAAGGGGTTACTTGATTTCAATCAACGCTGGACAGGGGTAAATCTAAGGTTCAGGCAGACAGCGATGCAGGGCAGGCCTGATACAGGATTCACGCAGGTCCCGCTGAAAAAAAGTACCTTGGATGGAGCAAGCGTTGACGTTGAAGACTTGATGCGTCGGTTCTAATCCATGCAGGCGATGAAGGCATCGTGGACGAACCCCTTTATGATGCAGATGCGTCGTTGTCATCAAGCTGCGCTGTCTGTCGTTGTCAAGCCACACGTTCCATCAGAGCGATGTCATCGATCGACTCCTGCGTCCAAGGGCAATGCATAGGTTCCGATCAGCGCAAAGTCATCACTGCATCGATTTTGATGGTTTCATACAACAGAAGTCACCTTTCAGGGGCCCAAGACTGGATTGGCACAACTTGGCAGGTTAGGATTTACAGATGGCAGAGTCCAGTTGCTGTTGCAGGGTTGAAGGAAGTCTTTGATGGTCCTTCGACTTCAGAACAGAGAACAAGCTAGCAAGCCCTTGGAGTCCTTCTGGGTTCAAGTGAGATGGGACCAGTCCTTGTCCTCAGCAAGGCAGAGATCAGCAGGCAGCAGTGCAACACTGCTAAGCAGAAAAGCATTCTTCCAGAGCAGCAGTCAAGCAGAGTGGCAATCCTTGAATGAATCAAAAAATGGTATACAGGCGGGCATTTGTCAATCAAATGGAACAAGTAAATATTTGCCTTTGGACATGGCCAACAATCTTCAGATCAATATTATTAAATTTGTCCAACATCCCTTAATATATACCAAAAATAAATTATGAATGGAGGAGGCAGCTCACGATGCTGAATAAATCTTCAACCAGATTTTATCCCATAACAAAGAGGGCACATTAAAACTCAGATCACTCTCCCACATTGTTCCAAAATTTGTTTTATCACAATCTTCTTTCAAATATAAAATGTGTGTATAAAGTATAAACGTTTTGAGGTATGCAGACCACTTTCCCAGCAATTAATATACATTAAGTGGTGGATTAGGAGATGTATACAAAAATTACATCAATATAAGCAGATAATTCATGTTTCATATACAAAATGGATATCAATACTGGAATAAACACTTGTCAAGCATTACGAATAGTGCTTATGGAAAACAACTTAAGTTTATATGGCATGAGAAGAATTATTATAAATGAGAAGGAAAAACAGATTTTTTTAGCTCAACCCCAATTGGAATATTTGAAGCCAGTTTTCCATGTAGCCAGAGCCAAGCATGTCATATACAAATGGCTCAATGATAAGTTAAAAAAACATGGAACTTCACTTACTCATTATGTTTAAAGCATTTCCATTCAGAATGAGCACTTCTATTTCTTTTATTGTTTCATTAAAATTTAGGTGAAGATATGTCAATACTCTAAAAGAATGATTTTGGTAAATTCATTGACAGCATAGAAGTCATGTATAGAAATTGGAGAGATGATCATTGTAATTGTGTCTAATCTAAATTAACAGGCGAGAAGTAGAGGAGACCATTTAAAAAGTAAAAAATCATTTTGTTTTTTAACTTATTCCAAAGTGAATATGATAAAATCTTGGAAGGGCCAGAGAACCATAGTACCAACATATTGCTTAGTGGACGTACCTCTCATTTATCAATGGTGAATTTATATCCAAAATCTTGAGAAAAGGAGAGACTTTACTATCAAAAGCTGGCATTGTCTTAACAAAATCAATAACATATGAAATAATATCATCAGCGTAGGCAGATCATTTTAACTTGAATTTTCCAACTGAAAGATTTCTGATCTCATGAGCTTGATTGATTCACAACAAAAGAGTTCTGATACCAGAAAAAACAACATTGAAACATTGGGAAATCGTGTCTGTTGTTAAAGGAAAATATGAAAATGTTTGTACATTGATTAAAACAGTAGCTTAATATCTCCACATAATGAAGAAATAAATTATAAGACTCATGACCAAATCCATAAAGTGAATGATTCAAAGAAAACTTCCCAACTCATATGACGAAAATATTTCTCACATTTTTCACATTCAATGCAATAGCAGGCAAGCAAGTGGTTGAAACCGAAGTGTTCATAATTATATTGAAAAATGTTCTAGTGTTATCTGATGATAACCTTTCTTTAATAAATCATGTCTGACCTGAGCCAATCAAATTTTGGTCAAGTATTTTAGCATGCATTTTACAGTATAAGTTGATAAGAGTGTTAGTCTTAATTTTTTTACAAAATGATATATTCCTGTCATGTTTTGGTATCAAGCAAATCATCGCATCCAGGAATGAGCCTTTGCTGAGGTATGTTTTAAGTAAGATATTCTATAACTCAAAAAGTTAGGAGTGAAAATAGCAGTGAAATGGCATTAAAATTCTAACATGCTGGTTTTAATGGGAAGGTGATTTCAGACTGCCTTGCCTGTGACAGAGGCCTGACCATACCCTGGTTACAATATGTTAAGCAGGAATTGTCTACCTTGGGGAGACCAGAACTCT
Organism: Calotriton arnoldi; assembly: GCA_963921515.1. Lineage (NCBI taxonomy): Eukaryota > Metazoa > Chordata > Amphibia > Caudata > Salamandridae > Calotriton > Calotriton arnoldi. The sequence continues at coordinate 218,875 of CAWUFW010015067.1, forward strand.
TTTCTTTTCCCTCTGCTATTATCAAGGCTGACATTACCTGGGTAAAAAGCATTTCTTACCACGAAAATGCAGCTTAGAGAGGCGTAGAAACTAGCCAAAACCTCAGTAAGAGAGTATGGGCCTCTGCAGACCACCCCCACACATATCTGCCTTAGGTGAATGTCACCTGGGGCAGAGTCCTCTTAACCAGATTCAGATACGTATTCATAAGGTGGCTTTTGAGTTTTGCCCCAATAAGGATTTAATCTGTCCTTGCAATGATTCTTCATCCCAAAGTTTGCTTCATTTTACTTTTTTCTGTAAGTTCTATTTGGTATTCTTCAAAAGGTTTTTAATTCCTTTAATCTGAGCTTGGAGTGTTAGAAGATGCGCCGAGGCCTTGCTTTACTTGCAAGTGTAAAACTCCCTTAAACTCAGCTTCTCCATTTGTTATTTTTTAAAGGGTGCTATTGCCCGGAGTATACAAATGTTGTTTTGACAGCCTGATCCTGCCAGTTGGATCTGTCTATATGATGATTGTTTTTTTGTTGTTGTTTTTTTAAAATATATTTTTATTGACATTTGCATAGTAACAGTACATTTCCGAATAGATATATCACAAAGTTACATTAATGCTCATTTCCATTCGACAAGGATACAATTGCACTTATCACATAGTATTGGTTACTTCTGTTCTTATCATCCCATTTTTATCACATAGATTGCATATGTCACTGTCATGTTTTCAACTGTAAACAACATTAACCTTAAAATTATTCCCCCCTCCCACCCCCCGGTCATGAGTTGCTATGTTTTACTGGGAACTGGAAAGCCACCTCCTTATCATATACCTCATCCGACTGAGCTGTAATCTGACACATGGGGGGCCTCAGGTGTCCCCGCTGCGTCATTCCTACCCTGAGTGGGTTGTAATGAGTCTACCACCCTCTCCGTGGGATCTTTTTCTTTGGTTATATCTGTTATTATTAAATACCAAGCCCTCACATCCTCTTCAAGTTTGTCGTCCTTCCTAACTTTTTTCATTCAAACTAACTGTATGATGATTGTTGGGAATTGAGCCCCATGGCATGATTCCCTTAGTTTGATTAAGGGGGGGCTCTGATTGTGTTTTTATCAATTATTTTATCTGCTGTTTTTAGACTTGTCTTATTGAGAGGATCTTGAGATGTGGTTTTAGAAATGCTTTTTGTGTCTGCAATGTGCTTTTATGGCTGTTTCACTGCTGGAAAAAGGTATTATCTTATCTGATCTGAATAAGCATTTGTGCTATTGAAACATAATTCTCTTAAAGCAAAAGTTATGAATAACTCAAGAATGATCTCGGAGGAAAGGTGTAAGTCTTGAAAAAAATTGTACAGAAGAAAACAGAAGAGTGAGAAATCCAAAGACAGAAATAAGCAGATACTTTTACATTTTAAACAACAGTCAACAACTGGAATGCTTCAACTGATGATTCTTTAAAAAAAAATAAAGGCAACAAAGACTACCACTGAATGATAACACACCATATTTTTTTCAGCACCCCTCAGCAGTCAACAAAGAACATAGAAAACATTGGGGAACATTAAAGAAACAAATAGCCTTGGAAAAATTAGGAAATAGAAAACAACAAATTAGAATACATAAAAATGAAGAACATCAGCTATACCAAAAATGTTTTGCATACATATATAGGTAAGGTTAGAAACAAATAAACAAAGAAAATAGCAATTCAGTGAGCAGACAGGAATATATGACATGAAATAGTGTTCATAAAGTAACATTAAATAGCCATTTCTACCCATGTACAGCACTTAATACAGTCATTCAACTATGAAGGATCATTAAATATCACAATGTGTTGTGCATGCCTCTAAAAGAAATGAGTGAATTCAATCATATCGAGCATTTAACAGTTCTATACAAAATCTTAGTTCTGAAAGCTTCTTTTGTCCATCAGCTGGACTCTTGTGCCTTGACAATCTTTTCACCTAACCCGACCAAAGTCTTCTTTATCTAGGTGATTATTGAGATTTTCACTATATTACTGAAAAAATGCCAACCATGCCTCTTGGTTTATCATTTCCTGCAGTTAAATATGACCTGACTGCATAATGCTTCTTACCGTAGAAAAACCTCTGTGCATTACAATGAAATAAGAAGGAAAATGTGCTTTGTCTACCAAAATGGAAATATTAAGAGACAGAGAGAATGGAAAGTCTGAAGAAACAACTTGGCAAAAGGAAAGTTGTGAATAGTTGGAAAGCCGTCTCTGTAAGAAATACCGGTATTAATTGATGGAGGTGAGTACCCACAGAAAATAATAATAACCACAACCCTTGTCAGAGTGGATGACTAAAGTCACTAAATAAACTTAAGCTCAACCCAATAGTAGCAATGGCACAAAGCGGACATGCCTATCTTAGTGGCAATGTGTGAAATATTTATGCTGTACCAACAAAGAAAAAAAAATCAAAACACAAGACAAATCCAAAATCAATTTAGAAAAATAGAGTACATTTTAATAAATAAAATAATGCCAAAGTGACAACAATGCAATAAGGGAAATCATAGTTATGAATTGTTAAAGTTTATATATAATAATTGCTACAAAAATTGTTAAATGCTAACAGTGTCTTCTGGTTGGTCCTGTCAATGCAGTAAAAGTTTGACGGATGGCTCTCTCAACATGCTGGTATTATCCATCAAACTTTTAATTTTAGAAAACAAAATCCTAAAGCAGGGTTTTGTTTTTGGACCCCCTCACCAGTAGACTATTCACACTAAAAGAGTAGTCCTTGCTGAAATTCTGAAGTTTCGCCTGACATTAAATGAGGCTGACGGAACTTCAGTTTGGTGGAGAGGGTACTCCATTGCCATTGCAATGGAGTCTCCTCTCTGCTAAACTTTAAATCAGGGCCTTATTCTCTGATCTGGAAGGCAAAAATCCTCAGAGGGCCAAAGAAGCAAGCAGGCTGTGGCTGAAGAGGGCTCCACAAAGCCGGATAGCCGATGGATGAGGTACCGATGAAGCTGTTGACTTTTGGTGGTAAAGCTTATAGTGGGCGACATTTGAATTTTGTGCCCAAGAAAGGCCCCTCCCTGTTTGAATACTTTTGGCATCTTTGCCCGGCTGAAGATTTCACATTCAGACTTAGGGGGTGATTATGACTTCGGCAGTCTTGGGACCATTGTACCATTTGTGGTGGTCGGACCACCGCCTCCTCAGTGGTCTGACTGCCCGATTATGATTTTTGCAGTCAGACCGCCTCCAGACCACCGCCACTGCCAACATCTGAGCTCCCGCAGTGACGGAGGTGGGAGCAGCGGGGGGGTCCATGGAGGCAATTCCTGCCCATGAACTGCCAACCCATATACAAACTGCCTTTCTGCTGACATTGTCCTGACGGTGTTCGTGCAAGGAAAAGGCAGCAGAAATGGAGGTAAAAGGCCAGAGAAAAGGGCCCCAGGCAAATAAGCCCATGTGGCTTGTGGCTGGGGCCCATGTTGTGCCCCCCTAGGACACCCATTTCAGTGCGGACACTGTTTCCCATGAATTACATTGTTTATGGCAACAATGCGCCCGACTTGCTGGGAGTGCAGCAGTGCGGCCAGCATTGGCTCCAGGCTCTCTCCTGAACCCAAAGCATGCTGCCACCTTGACTGCACCGCCGTAACACCACCAGCCCTGCTGTAATGTTGTATGGTGGTAGTCGGCATGCTGCCAGCTTGGCGTCCTTCTCCTGACCACTGCGGGCTGACGGTATAACCGCTAAACTTGCAATCAGCCCCCTAGTCACTTTTTTTGGAACTCTGATTTGTTAAGCAGGAAAGGGCTGCAAGTTGTAGCTGACAAGGCCTCCACAAGGCTGGATTTGTTAAACTTGAAGTCCTGCTGCAGAAAAGCTTATAACTGGGGCAGCTTGAATTGCTGGCTCAGCAGCAATACACCTTTATCAGATTGGCTTGACAAGTTGGTTCCGGTCCTGCAGAGGGTTTTGAAGCCAAAAGGCTTCTAATTCCAGGTTTCAGGAAATAATGAGCATGACATGGACACCAGCCAAGCTTTCAGGATCGTTGGGACAGTACTACGGCTTCAGGACTCACCTCAGCAGAGGCCAGCAGAAAGGTCCAGAGAAGGACCAGTTGGAACTGGTCAGCTAGGCTATTACAGAAAAAGGTCTCTTGCAACTTGTTGTGTCCCTGTTGCTTGAAGAGGGGCCAGTCTTACAGCACTTGGGGTCCACTACTTTTTCCTGGATACAATAGTAAGAGCAGATCTAGTCTTCTAGACCGTTACCAGATTACAAACAGCAGGTCACGTCCCCTTCTGTTCTTCCATAGGTATAGAAAGTGTTCTGAAGAGGTTACTAGGGATGCCACATTTATGCCTGGCACCAGCCTGTGGGAGGGGGAAACACCTGGTCACTCCTTAACCAATGGAGCAAAATTCTCCAGGGGAAACCTACCAAATTTTGCAGTATTTCCTATGTGTCCTATTGCAAACAATCGACAGTGCCTTTCTCTATTTAGACCTAAGATGTCAGACCCTTTTTTCCTTGTGCTGAGCTACTGTGCCCATGCCAGAGGTGGGGCCATGGAATCGAGCAACCCTTACTTTGTGGTCACTCTAAACCAGTTCTGAGGGCAGCTGCTTTCCCCTTGGATTGGTGCAATCTTGATTGGGGGAACAAAAGGAGAACCATGCCCAGTTTGAGCTAACATTTTATTTTTTAAATGTGTTTATTGAATTTTATGCATATGAAAAAACGGCTGCTACAATTGGCGCATCAGGCAGAGATCTGCTGCATCATGTGGGGCATGTAAAAGTCATATATCAGTCCATAGCATCAGCAGCACAGTGGTGTCTGCCTCGAAATTGTCAATAATAAACACTATTGTTTCAAACAAAACTTCATAACAAAGGAAACAAGGAAACAAGCTCATCGGACTGCCAGAGGAGGTAAGAAGTCAAGCCTCAAAGGAGGGTAGAGAGGTAGACCAGAAAGGCACCCGCCATATACAGAACACAGATAATGCGTGTAGACATGTCTTCTAATGAGTGGGGAGGAGGGTGGAGGAGCCCATCCCCAGATGAAATGGGGAGAGGAAAGAAGCATATTCAGGAGAGGGTGGCCGTGCACACTGGGGAGCGCATGATGGGATGTAGCTATCGTATGACTACTAGACCAACTAGACCTCACACAGTGTAGCAGAAGCATTCGGTTCCGTGTGCATCAGCACATCCCCCTCGAGACGTACCAAGAGGAGATGTGGGTTCAAGGTGAGCGTGTATAATTTTTGGCTGCCACATTAAGTTGAAGGTCTCCCAGCACTCGCTCCAGTGCAGGAGATCCCACACATACGGAGTCCCCGAAGGGTATAAGCCTCTGCGCAAGTCCATGTCACGAAGTCGCGGAGCCATCACTGAGGGTATGGTGGCACAGATGACTTCCAACCCATGGCCACCTGACGTTCGAACAGAACAAAGGCAAGACCATTAAATCTGTGAAAGTGGTTATCTACTTTTCTACAAGGCTGTAGCCCTAGAAGGCAGGTAGGGGACATAGGAGAGAGGGCGTGTGCTGCTATTTTCACCGCTGTCGCGGTTACCGTGTGCCAAGTTGGTTGCAATACTGGGCGATCCCACACCATATGATGAAACATTAGGAACTTATGCTTGATGCAGTGAGAGGCGAGGTAAGCCTGATGTACATAGTTGAACTGTGCAAACCCGAACCTGGTGTTATGGGATACACCCTTAACCATCTGTAGAACCTGGGACCAAGCTCTGTCCATCAGAGTCTGCTGCAACACTGCACCCCAATGGGCACACGCACCTGCCACGTCATCCAGTGTGGTCATATGCAATGCTGTGTAGAGAGTGGTGATGGCAAGTCGTGTGCCACCGGAGGATAACAGCTCATGCAGCGCCGCTGAGATTGGAAGTTACTCTTCTCCACTGCCTTAGGCTGCACACAAAGCATATTGAATAGTATAATAGGTTAGGAACTGGCCGGCAGGCACACCATAGGTGTCCATGACTTCTTGGAAAGACTTACTAACACCCTCCAGATGGAGGTCCGCTAGCTGACCGATGCCTGCTTCCCCCAGAGATCCCTCTCAGTGCTCTGAATTGATCCACGTAGTGTTCGTAGGTCCCAAATGGCAATTGCCGGCGAGAACAGGAGGTGGGAGATTTCAAGTGCACAAATCTGCGCCAGCAAGTGTGGGCCACTGCCATCTAAGTCATTTCATGCCAAGGGCAGGTGGAAGAGTCAGACAACCAAGAATAAACTCTTGTACCATTGAGCAATGCTTGGACAAGAGGTAACTCCAGGCAGGTAGCGGTGCACAACCAGGCCATTGGCCGCTGTAGCTGCGCTGCTGTGTAGTAAAGTTAAAAATTGGGGTCCCGATCCTGCCCTCCAAAAGCCGACGCTGGATTGTGGCCAGGGTAATGCGGCGACGATTGGCACTCCATATCAGTTCAAGTAATAGGCCATTAAGCATCCAGAAGAAACTCTGCGGAAGGACGATCAGCAGGGCTGCAAAAAAGTACAACAGTCTAGGCTGCACCAGCATTTTGGATATGGCCACCTGACCTAGTGGAGACAGAGGTAGCGATCGCCAGAAGAAAATGGATCGGCGGATAGACCCAACGGTCCTGTCAAGGTTACCCTCTCAAAGATCCCTCGGTGTATGATATATCTGCACTTCCAGGTATTTGAAGTAATCTTAGCACCACTGGAGGCGCATACTCATCACCTCGGCTCTGCGTGGTGTCGGGTGCGTTGCCAGAGGGAACAGGCAGGATTTTGGCCAGTTCACCCGCTGGCCCGACACGTCCTCAAACTCGACCAGCAGGCACATGAGGTTGGGTAGAGCAGCCTTAACGTCCCAAAGGTAGATCAAGGCATCAGCTGCATAAAATAAAATGTTGTGGTGGGCGCCCAGGTCCAGGATACCCCACAGTCGTGCACTGCCCAGCAGGCAGAAAGCTTGAGGCTCCATGGCTACTGCAAAAATTAATGGGGACAGCATGCACCCCTGGTGGGTACCCCTTTGGCTACTAAGACTGTCTGATATCAACAGGCCAGTTTTCACCCTTGCAGTAGGGTTCATGTATAAAGTGCATACCCAATGTAAGAACTCCGGTCCAAAGCCCATAGGGGTGAGAGTCAAGAAGAGAAAATCCCACCCCAGACCATCAAAGGCTTTTTCTATGTACAATGATACGGCCACTTGATTGTAAGGGGGGTGTTGTGCATGAGGATATGTTGACAAACGTGTTGCAACCTGGTATAAAACTGGACTGGTCATCATGTACAAGCATGTGGATGACAGGAAGCAAGCGGTTTGCCAAGACTTTACCCAAAATCTTGCAATCCAGGTTCAGCAGCGAAAGGGGGCGATATGACCTAACATCGAGCGGGTCACGGCTGGGCTCAGGTAAGCCCGCCATCAGGGCCTCCCGAAGGCAATCAGGGTGTAAAGCACGGTCCTTGGCTTCATTAAACATAGTCAATAAGTGTTGGGCAGTCTGTGTGGAGAAGGTGGCATAATACTTGATCGGCAGCCCTCCCCCATTATGACTGTGTCCCATCCATGCAAGCCCTCCCAGAGTGTTACAGATACGTTGGTGGAGAATGCCTGTAGATACCTCATTTCAATAGTGACAACCTCAGAGCGAAACTTACAAAGATAAACATTAACTAGCCAGGGTGGCATCATTCCCCCCAAGGCAGTACTCGCAAAAGGGTCTGCCCCTGAATCCCCAGATCTAAAACAATAACCAAGTAAAAGTAAGAAAATACAAGCAACAGTCCTCATGGGAGCAGTGGTAGGATGTGGCATAAGAGAAAGGGATATAAGTCCGATGTCCAGGCCCTTGTAATACAGAAGCAGGTGTGGCCCACGTGGACACATCAAGAATAGGGACACCCAGGATCACCGGGATGGATAGAAAGGAGAGAGGGTTCAGCGCTGCACTGTCATCTGTGGATCTCGGGGTGACTTTGGGGGCCATAAAGCTGGAGGCCAACGAAGACTCAGAAGCATAGGCACCGGAGCCAGGCATAGGCACCGGAGCCAGAGTCCTCGGGCAGCTTATTCCAACGGGCAGCGAAGGAGTTGACGTGGTGGTGAAGCGCAGCCACCTCCACTGCTCTCGCCTGTTCTATAGCGACTTGTTCTCGGTCCAGACAGATGTGTGGTGTCTTGCGTCGCTGACGTCTTCATTTAGGTGTCACCTAGGTCTCCTCCTCATGTTCAGTGTCAGCTGTGCGGGCAAGGCTCCTTGCATGGAGCCAAGTCCAGATGTCTTCCAGAGTAGTGAAGATATGATAAGAGTCACCATCGATGACCCTAAGCTTTGTAGGGAACAAGAGTGCGTATCGGATTTACAATTGGCACAAACGTTGCTTGACTTTAATGTAGGACCCGTGCTGACATTAGACCTCCAGAGTATAGTCAGGGTAGGCTGCAATGATTGTGTTTTCAAAGCGCCAAGGGCCCTTAGTGTGGAAGAGCTGGTGGACAGGGTCCCAGTCCTGGGCAATGACGGGGCGGGGTGCAGCTCCATCCTGAGGTGTGTGCCCAGGACGCGATGCACCCTCCCAACAAAGAGCAGAGCAGGTATCCTATCCTGCAACAGTGTGTCCATCAGCCACTCTTCAGGGAAGAGCTCAGCACTGGGAAGCTCTGCTCTCTCTGTGAATCAAATAAAGCAGAAATTGTTGCGCCCTTCTGCATCTTATGCCCTGTGATGTAAAGATGCCACTTCCTCCTGTACCGTCATAAGTTTTGACTGTAATTCGCGTACCAAAGAGGGCAGTATGCTTAATGCCGATTCTGATTCATCAACTCTCTCGGACAGTTTGCGGTCATCCTAATGTAGGAGGCCCAAGTCAAGGGACACTGCATTGGGTCTTGGTGTCCAGAAAAGTATGCAGAACCTTCTTAAACTGTTCTGAGTGTTTATGGAACGTGTTTTCAAGATGCTGCATGGCGTTCATATTTGTGGTCAGTAAGGACAAAGAGGATGACTCTGTGCTGGACTCACTGGGTGCCATTCTGCTGGATCTATACTTCCCCATCTGGGTCTGAGACATAGGAATGGCTTCACATGTGGTCGGATGTGATGACAAGAAGGAACCCAAAGCAGTTGAGAGGAAGGGGGGTTGTAGGCCTCGCTTCACAGGAAGGTAACAAGTGGCCTGGGAGGAGGCGGCTCACCACGGACAAGCAAGGGCCACAGGGAAGAGGAGAAGTCCGCCAGTAACACATGTTCAACAGCAAAGCTGACCTCTTAATGCCGTCGTACAATGCCAAGGAGGCAGCATCAAAGGCAGGTCAGCCACAGAGTTTGAGAGTTAACAATGAAGACCCAGCTGATCAGCTCCACCCCCGCAGCACCTGGCACCTGCACATGATGGTTCTGTGTTATGACACTGACATAGCTACCTCAAATCCCAGCCTAGAAGGGGGATTGGCAGGCACAGGTAGTCCCTCTCAAAAGCAGCAGAAGCAGGCACCTCCAGAAGTAAAGCCGTGCAGAAGCGGGGGGACATTCGCAAGAGCCACGGCTCCACTGGGGCAACCCGCAACCCCCCTGGTGGTCAAGGGGTGGGCGGGGGAAGCTCCAATTTCAGTATATCCAAGTCAACAGGGGACAAGTCCTGCCCCTGCTCAACCCCCACTGCCCCATCAGTCTAAAGCCTCCAGCAGCACAGGCACACCGCAGTCCCGCACACCCACCAGCTTCAGCCCTCTCAGCAGTGCCACACCTGCAGGGGCCCCTATGTGAGACCACCCGGGTGTGGCAAGTCGCAAATTCCAAGCAGAATCTTCTCCTGGGCTAAAAGTCATTTCCCACCAAGGGTGGCACAGGGCAGCGCTCCTTGTCAAGTTCCCTCGAGCAGCCAGATAGGGGGCAATTTCTCCTGCAATGTGAGGCCCCAGGCCTCAACACCCAGTGGAGTGCAGGCTGCCTCCCAGCGCGCCCCCCCCCTCCCAGTGCTCACCAGTCTAGATGTCTGGGTCTTCTGTGGCCAGGGATGCACAGCCAATTTCCAGCAGTCAGCAGCCTCCAGGGGACCAAAGGGTGCTGGCAGGTCCTGCACTTCAGATGAAGGTCGGGCAGCATCACAGCCGGCGACAGGGGCCCAGCATGCCTGAGATTGGCAGGCCCCCTCCCTTCGCGCCAGACAGTCTGAACACTCCATGGGCAGCGCCTCCATTTGGCAATGTCTCTCTGCCCGGGAGACCGACAAGCCAGGCAGTGCAAGGCAAAGGCAAGGCTCCTCCCTAGGCATGGCAGATGTCCAAGCCAAGCTCCCCACAGCTGACTCCCGCTACTCTGCAGCCCTGGGGGGGGGGTCAAACAGTGCAGGCAGGTCCTGCACTTCAAATGAGGGTCAGGCCTTGTCATGGCCGGCTCCAGCGGTAGGGGTCCGGTGTGCTTAGGGTCGTCGGCCCCCGTCTTTAGCGACCAACAGCCTGGACATGCTGACTGGGAAACCAATGGGCCATATCCTAGGCCCCAGCGATGTCGGTCACCTCTGTTCTCCGATGCCGCAGCAGCAGGCCCTGAACCTGTGGTTCAGCAGCAACCCTGGATCCAAAGCTCAGAGCAGGCCACCACGGACTGACCACCTCATTTCACTCTGCTTCAGTCACTCCGCGTGCCCGGGGGCAGAGAGATTATGCCCCAGGGTATCTCAGGGCCACTTCAACCAGTTGTTGGTCACGTCAGGGGGCCACCACCACATGAAAAGCAGCATGATGATTGGGCCCGGCACGGAGCTTCTCTGTAAGCGTCCGATGCGGCTGTCATCTTGGTCATGCCCCCCCGTTTCAGCTAATATTCACCTGTGACAGGCTAGGCTTCTTTGAAGCTTATCAAGTTCCTGGGTACAGCCCAAATGGTCCTACTGCCAAAGGAAAAGACACACCTCTCCACATCCAAGGCCTTTGTCACACCACATAAAAGGGGCTTTTCAGCTGCCAGGTTACAGTTGGACCTCATGCAAATTTGCCTTTGAGGCTTTCGGTAGGGAAAATTTAACTGTGTAATTGATTTGCACTTTTAAAAAAGTACAAGAATATTATTTGCAGCTGTTTTCTCAATAGAGATAACATGATTAAATGTAATATTGCATTGCAAGTCTCTCATATGCAACAGCTAGCCTTGCTACAGTGAAAATAGCTTTTGAGGCTTTTTCACTTTAAGGACGTGTAATATTAAACTTGTGCATATTTTTCTTTTAAATACCAAGCAGCCTGCTGCATAGGCTAAATGAGGCTAAATTAGGGATGTGTTATTAATATTTAAAAGTAATGTGTTGACCTGTCACAAGAGGTTATTTTCTCAGTCGAGTTTGCAGTTTAAAACTGCACAGTCAGGCTACAAATGGTAGGCCTTCGGTCCTGTTTTCACTGTCACTGCAGTCGGTGGCACAATGGGTGCTTCAATCCACTAGTGACCTTTAATTTACAGGTCCTGGATACTCTTTGTACCATATACTGGGGACTTACAAGTAGGTTAAATATACCAAATAGAAAAATGCCCATTTCATCGTGTTGGAGAGCAGGCACTTTAAGCAGTGGTAAATCGCACAGAGTTCTACTGCCAGCAAAAACACTCAAGGCAAAACTCTGGGGGTACACCACACAAAAGATAGTCATTTGCAACACTTTTATTTCCTATTGTTCATTTTGAATCTACCTTTACAAAGAATCGTAACATTTTATTTCCCATTTTACAAATCTTAAGCCACCAGCTCGAAAAGAAATGTAAACTCAAAAGATCCTACTACCATAAAAAGGCACTCCAATGTACCAAAATATTGTCACAAGTATCTTGCTGCTCACTGGATCTCTGTGGTAAAGATTTAGTAGAACACTAAGGAAACAAATGAAACACTACTTTGCTCCTTCTGTTCTGGAAGTAATCTTTCAAACATCATTTTTCTGTGTTGACTGAAGAAGATGTTTATGTATTTACAGAAACCTTGTCCTTGGATTAGCTTCCTTGACGTCTAACCATCAATCCAATGGGAAAACATCACAAATAAAACATTTTTGGCAAACATGGTGCATTAATCCCACAGAGGAATACATCTCATGTGTAGAAATTAGCTTGCAATTCATTAACAGTTTCTGGATTAATTTCACAAATGTGCTGTTAGAGGAGGGAAATAGCTATGCATATATAAGTCATTTCTTAGAAATATTTTGGCGAAACGTTTAGGAAGGCAGATCGTTCCACAGTGGCCAGTCGCAACACTCCTTCGACTCAGTTTTTCAAGATGATTTTCCTTGCGTTTGCTATATTTTTAATCGTAACTGATGATGAGCAGGCACACATACACTAGATATATCATTGGAAAGTAAAAGCAGGAAGCCACTTTTATGATTAGTTCACCCGATTATATTAATATGATGGAAAATCACCGGCTACTGATCCAACGTTTTTTCTAAAAGAAATTGTTAATTGGCTTCTTTAAATTTATTGTTTTTCGGAACATCATCCGCCAACGCAGCTTAAGAAAGAAAACTGATTTACAATGCATCTTATCTTCGAATAAAAGGGCAGGTTAAAATTGATGTCAGAATATAATGATTTTAAATGATTAAAGTTATTCCATTTCCGGCATGCATTAGTGAAAGTATTGTCACAGATATCAAACGTTCATCATGGTAAAATAGTTTTATGGTTTAATTTTGAAATTGGCACAGAGTAATAAAGTGTTCGAATTCAAGGCTGATATCATTGTTTTAAATATATGTATATTTTGTTTACAAAAGGTTGAGTTTTGCACAAGTGTAAAACGATTAAAAAAATATGTGGTTAACCATTTGATGCAGACATGTACCTAGTGCAACTCTCTGTCAAGTGCAAAACCCATGCTTCATAGCGCATATATTTTCTCAGTAATGTGCTAAGGGCAAATAAAGAACATTGGACCTGATTTACAAATCAATTTTACTATCGCAAATGTCAAATTTCAGCCTATATGAAACCCAAATTGAAATTCAGTAATATGTTAATTTGTGTTTCAGAACAAATACAGAATCAATATGTGGAGGAGACATGTAAACGTGTCCCTTCCAGCTACCAATTCCTTAACTTATGCATTAATGTTTTGCAACCGAAATCCAATTGCAAAACACCAAATCCAAACTCGTGGTAACCATTCGCCAATGTCCTACTTCACCTTTGTGAATATCAACAAAAACATTTTAGGAGCAAGCAGTGGTCCTATGGGTCACTGCCTGCTCCAAAAATATGTTTGTTAAATTGTTATTTTTTTTTTAACGCATCCCATGTGTAGTGTCTTGTGTATTATAGAGCGCAGGACCCTCATGGTCCCTAATGGACTCCATAGTCTATTGACGTGATTGGGTGTAGTTAATAAAATTAATGCTGCAGTACATTTCAGTTACCTGTTACAATAAAGAAATAAAGACATGTAATACCGAGGTCCGAGTGTGGCTAATTCATTTACATGGTAGGATGATACAACTGCCGACGAGATAGGGGTTACATAAACCCACCAATCCAAAGAGTCAAGAGTGCTCTCCTAGAAAGTTTGCCATGGTCCAGCAAAATGGTCATGCGTGCCACGTGCCCCTCAGTCGAAGTGAAGAATCGACGTTGGTTTAGGTGGAGTCAAAGCACAACTCCAGCCAGTACAAGACCTTTGAAGACAGTGAAGGCCACATGGAAAGTTTCATTTATCAACGGTCAGAAAATTGCAACTATGACTGAGATATAGAGTGCGATGCCACAACTTAACACAGAAACGTCATTCATACAGTAAGATAACACTAAAGACAGTGACCACCAGGTACAGCAAGAGCAGCACTGCGAGAGGGAGGAGATAAATTCAAGTGAGCCTAAAGGCAGTGAAAACCAGGTACAATGCAGAAGGTTGAGAGTGGTGAAGAACAAGAGCAAGAGACAAAACTGCTATTCACCGTCAAAGAAGAAGATGGGGCTTCACCATCCTCTGGTTGGGCACGAAGGTCTGAGCACTAGGCAGCAGGCTGATGCTCACAGTGGTGACACCGGGCCAGAAGACGCTGTAGGTCAAGTGCAGACCGAGCAGCATATAATCCTGGCAGCAGAATACAGCACAAAGTATGATGCCACAGTTTTCTTAAAATCGCCATCTTCATATGATACCACCAAAAAGCAGAGTTTTGGTGCCTGATGGAATGCTTGAATTGGAACCTTAGATGATTATCTTGATGAGCTAAAAAGAACAGATGGCAAAAAGATAATAAAAATCTTAAGAACATAGCAGGAGAAGAAGTAAAAGAATCAATAAAAGAGATACCACAGGTGGACAGAGCATCTTACAAGGATGTCAAGGTGGCATTGAATCTGAAGTTCAATCCGATGCCGAACATTCACTATGAAAGGTATATCTTCAAATCAAGAGAGACAGATTGATTGTGAAACAATGGATGAATTTGTTGAAAGACTTGAAATGCTCATCAAACATTCAATGACGAAGAAGCCATTCATCTCAGAGTCATTGATGGTTGCCTGTCTGATTCATTCAGATGCCAAATACTGAGAGAAATGCTCAGTCTGGAGCGTAAGCTCATAGCCACCCGAGCTGCAGAGCACGCCAGCAAACAAGTCGCTGACATGAAGGATGTAGGAGCCCAGAGTGAATCGGCGTTGAGTATGAAAAGCAAGACAAAGCACAAGGTAGAAGCCGCAAAGTGATGTCTCCGAAGAAAAAGAGGCTGTGTTTTCAAAGTGGATTTTCCTTTCCACATGAAGGTAAATGTCCCGCCATTGGGCAGATATGTAAAGGCTGTGGGAAAGAGAACCATTTTGTAACATTTTGCAAATCGAGAGAAAAAGTGAGTGTGTCACTTTTTGAAGAGAAAACTGTTGCCCATGCTACCGTCGTGAAGACAAAATGGCTGCCAGAAGGTTCCAGAAGCATTTCAGTCACGCCCACCAAAGTAAACTGCAACATCAAGTGAGGCAAGTAGAAACCAAAAGAGGCCGATTGCCATCTAAGTCTTTGTCGAGAAATTGTCCAACGTCACTGTTGAGCAACAGTGAAGAAGATGGGTGTGCGATGTCAATGCTGGCCACTGAAAGATGTGTGCATGTGGGTTTGGCTTCCTGCAAGGAAGAATACAAGTTGAAAAAGGATTGACAAGTGAAATCACAAAATTCCTTTGAACACTGCCACAAAATCAAACTGAATTTCAATGGTTGCTATATACAGTTCATTATAGACAGTGGTGCGTTGATAAACACCATGCTAGCTGAAAAGCACCATGAACTGTCTCCAGTGCCCAATCTCACACCATTGAAAACCAAAGTATACACATGGGCAGCCTCCACACCATTGCAAAGTCAAGGTTCCTGTATGGCAACTATGAATCGTAAAAAGATGAAGGTACAAGCCACAATTTATGTCTTTTAGGGCACTTTGTCGAGTGCCTGTCTACTCAGTTTCAGTTCTGCTGCTGACATGGGACTAATCTCTGTGAATTACAATATCAATGCTCATCATGACATAGTAAATTAATTTCCATCATTGTTTCATGGATTAGGAAAACTTAAAAAAATGAAATGAGGACATTTGTCCTGTTGCACAACACCTTATTCAAATTGGATTTCATCTACAAGAGGCCATTAATAAAAAAGAAAATTAAACTTTGCTAAAACAGGATATCATTGAGCACTCTACTTTTCCAATGCCATGGGTGTCGTTGATTGTAGTGGTACCTAATAAGGACAGTGGATGGACTGTGCGAATTTGTGTGGACATGCGTCAAACAAATAAGGCAATCGGAAGAGAACGACATACAGGTCCGCACATCGCCGATATGATTACCCAGTTGAATAGTGCCAATGTCTTTTCGCCCCTTCATCTGAAGATGGATACCATCAGCTCAAATTGGAAGAAAATTGCAGTTACATCACTAACTTTTCAACTCAAATCGGCTTGTTCAGATACAAAAGATTGAGTTTTGGAGTATCTTCAACTGCTGATAATTTCCAAGATGTAATTCGTCGCATTATACAGCCTGTCACACATGTTTTGAATAACAGTGATGATATACTAGTATTTGGGGCCACACGAAAGGAACATGATAGATTCCTTACACAAGTGTGCCGTTTAATTGCTGATGCAGGTCTCACATTGAATGGTGAAAAGTGTGAGCTTCACAAAACAAACAAAAATTCTTTGGGCACATTTTCTGGAAAAGGGGAATGACTCAAGTTTAAGTCTAAGTGCAGGCTTTCTCATCTACCTCCCCTCCAGAAGATTTAACCATGATGCGTTCTTTTTTTGCTATGGCTAGCTACTGTTCCAGGTACATCCATGACTTTGCCACTGTGAGTGCCCCATTGAGAGAATTAACGAAACAGAATGTTTCATTTCAGTGGGCACAGGAATGTGATCAAAGTTTCAAGACGATTAAGCATGCAATTGAAAAAATACTGAAATGGCTTCATCTGATCCAAAATTGCATATAGAGAATGTTGTGGATGCCAGCCCAGTGGGTTTGGGCGCAATCCCTTCCCAACATAGTGGATATGCAAATGCACGAAGGCGTACTGTCGCTTATGCTAGCTGAAGTTTGTCACAGACTGACGAATCTTACTCGCAACCTGAAAAAGAAAGCCTAGCTGCTGTGTGAGCTTGCAAACACTTTAATGGGAAACATATGGGAAACATTTTATGCTTGTTACTGATCACCAAGCACTGCTCACTTCCAAAATGCCCCCTCGCACTGAGAGGTGGGGGCTGCGACTGCAAGAGTCTGACTACACCCTTGTTCACAGGCCAGGTAAAGATCAAAACCCTGCTGACTACTTTTCTCGAGTGCTGATACAGTGTGTGGGTACCCCTTCTAATGTGGCCGAGGCCTATGCAAACTTCATTGTAAGTACCAGCACTACTGCCGATGTGTCAGTGGAATAAATAAGTGCTGCAACCAATGCAGATAGGAATATGCTCATCCTCAAAGACCTTATTATGCATTAGTCCTGGAGAACACATGCTCGATCTCTTGATAACAACAGTGAATATTAGAAATTCAAGAATGTGCATGATGAACTGTCTGTTACACAAGAAGGGATTATCTTGTGAGGGTCGGGAGTTGTCATTCCTGAAAGTCTACACCAGCAAGACATTGAAGAGGCACATGAGGGACATCATGGAAGGGTCACCACAAAGTGAGCCCTCCTGGACCATGTTTGGTTCCCTTATCTTGATGAGCAAGTTGAGAGAGAGCTCCTAACTTTTTATTTGTGTAACTGTTTATCTCCCAAAACAACACACAGGGACATCTTAAGGATTTTGGAGGCCCTGGACCATATGTATTTTTGGGGCCCCTGTTGGGAACAGTTTTGAATTCCTGATTCAATTTCAGCTCGTTCATGCAGTCTTTGGCCAGATCACAAACAGGCACATTCGTCCAAATTCTAAATGTCTTTACATCAAATATTCAGGGCTAGTGCTGTGTGTTTTCAACATTGTAACACAGCAGCAGCTCACTAATTATGCTACAAATAATCTCTGTGACACCCTCCCATTTCTCATATGTGAGGTCCTGTTTTGACCTAAAAGAAAGTTTTTTGTATGGATGTTGCATGAAACAAACACAACATTTCTCTGCAAAATATCTGTAATAGTATCTCACATATCGCCCACAATAAAAATAAATTAAAGGAAACATGGTATTTAAAATAAATTGTTTTAGAATTAGTACACGTCATAAGGGCAAGACTCTCTGCAGAACAGAGCTGGCTCTGTCTGGGGGCCCCCTGAAAGACTGGGGCCCTGGGCCATAGCCCACTTTGCCCATGCCTTAAAACGTCTCTGACAACACAGCATCCTTTGAACATGTTGGCTCTTCCAAAACATATTTGGGAAAAAATTGCAGTTCATTTCTTTGGACCCCTTGAAAATGGCCACTGCAACATGGTAATTATAGATGAGTACTCCCGGTTTCCTCTGGTGGAAGACCTTTTGTCAATCGCTCATGATAGAGCAATTGAAAAATTAGAAGGCATATTTGCAAACAGGGGTGTTCCATCCATTCTAAAATCTGACAATGGCCCACAATTCAATGGTCGGGAATTCAAAGACTTTCTTACTCATTTGAATATCAAGCATCAGAAAAGCACACCTCTATGGCCACAGGCTAATGGCATTGTTGAACGTTTTATGGCCACTCATAAGAAGGCTGACAGTGCGCTGTGTTGGAAGGCCTTGAGTTCAAGTCAGTTCTTCATTCTACTCTTCGTGGCTACAGATCTAACCCCCATTCTACAACCGGTGAAAGCCGGCCACCCTAATGTTCGGGAAAGCCATGAGTACCAAGCTGCTCCAGTGGAACACTGAAATAACAACTGATGCTCAGAAAGTTAAACTCACTGATTCATCTCACAAGCCCAGAAAGAAGACTTATGCAGACAAATGTTGATGTGCTTGGGACATTAAGTTTCAGAAAGTGGATCATGTCCTTGCCAAGCAGAGGCAACAATGCAAACTTTATGCTCCCTTTGATGCAATCCATTGCCAGTTGTGACTAGTAAGGTACACATTGTAACTGCTCACCGTCCTGGAAAGTCCATCACGAGGGATTCCTCTCATTTCAAGCACCTGCCTTGGAGTCTGTCAGTTCCAGACATGTGGAGTGATGCTCTGTCATAGAGAGCCAGGAAAACCCCAGGACTGCCTCAGTGGCTAGCTCACCAGTGACTGCTGTGGCTGTTTCTCCTGTGTCTCCTCAGCCTCACACCACAAGATCTGGAAGAGTGGTTTGAGCACCTCGATGACTCATTAAGGAACTATGATGCATATTTGTTTTGTTTCTTTCTCATTTGAATATCAAGCATCAGAAAATCACACCTCTATGACCGCAGGCTAATGGTGTGGTTGAACGTTTTCTGACCACTCTTAAGAAAGCTGTCCAGTGTGCTTCATTAGAGGGACTTTAGCTCAAGTCAGTTCTTCATTCTATTCTTCATGGCTACAGATTTACCCCCATTCTACAACCAGCAGAAGCCCGGCCTCCCTTATGTTGGGCGAGCCATGAGTACAAATCTGCCCTAGTGGACCACTGAAAGAACAATAGATGTTCAGGAAGTTCAACTCACTGATTCATCTCACAAGTCCAGAATGAAGACCTATGCTGACAAATGTAAATGTTCTCGGGACATTATGTTTCAGAAAGGAGTTATGTCCTTGTCAATCAGAGATGACAATGTAATTCTGATGCTCCCTTCGGTGCCAATCCATTGCCAGTTGTGACTAGTATAGGACACATATTGACTGCTCATCATCCTGGAAAGTCCATTACGAGGGATTCCTCTCATTTCAAGCACCTGCCTCAGAGTCTGTCAGTTCCAGACATCCGGAGTGAGACTCTGTCATTAGAGGGCCAGGAGAGCCCCAGGACTCCCTCTGTGGCTAGCTCACCAGTGCCTGCTGTGGTTGTTTCTCCTGTGTCTCCTCAGCCTCACACCACAAGATCTGTAAGAGGTATTCGAGCACCTCAATGGCTCATTGAGGAACTATGATGCATATTTTTATTTTTTTATTTAACAAAGGGGGAGATGTAGTGTCTTGTGTATTATAGAGCATGGGACCCCTATGGTCCCTAATGGACTCTGTAGTCTAGTGACATAAGTGATTGGGTGTGGTTAATAAAATTCAAGACGCAGTAAGCTTCTGTAACCGGTTACACTCTGAGAAATAAAGACATGTAATACAGAGCTCTGTGTGTGGTGTAATTCATTTACATGCTACCGGGCTGGGGAGTACGCGAAACTATTCAGCATGGTGGGCACTGGTTCAAATCCGTCCTCGAGTGAAAAGAACAAGAGATCTGGCTTGTCACTACTCTTCCTCTCAGAAGAGGCTTATGCACGGAGTGCCATAGAGCTCTTCTTTGAACCCTATGTGATTTAATATCTGGATGGCTACTTTCACTAAATTGATTCATATAGCATGAGCTGGTGACTATTTCATATGCAGATGATACCCAACTGCTTCTCACGTTGGATCACTTTGTCAGGGATAAAGTCTTGTCATTTGTTGCTTGTCTAATGGATGTTCTTCACTTAATGCACAAGAAATATCTTCAGTGTAATGCTTATAAAATGAAGATACTGCCATTCAGTAAGGCCAGAGACCGGTGGATAAACTATAGATGGCCGAGGGATACTCCTTCCCTCCCTCTTCCCACATCAGCAGCTAAGAAACTGGGAGCTAAAAAAGTTGACAATCTATCTATGAATTTCCAAATTGCATCAGTAGAAGGGTCCTGCTTAGAGATGCTTTGGTCTATAAGGAAATTCTTTGACTTTCTACCATCAGATGCATGCAGAACAGTAGTCCATGTGTTGATAACATCTAGGGGGAGTATACGAACTGCATCTATCATGGGGTACCAAAATACAAGAGTACAAGATCAGAAGACTCCAGGTAGCACAAAATGCTGCAATATGTCTCATCATGGGTCAATCAAGTAAGGAATTAGTTTTTGGCCACCTTATGGATTTGCAGTGGCTTCCTGTTGGAAAGAGAATTCTGTTTAAGGTGTTGACTATTATTGTACGTTCCAGAAGCGGGCCCTTATGTATTTAATCTCTAGGTCTCAGCATTACAACCCTCCCAGAACTCTTTGCTCTGCTGCTGCTCTGCTAGTAAAGACACCTAGATGGAACATTGCTATAACTGGAGGGTGGTCTCTTTGGTACTGGCTAGCAAAGCATGGACTAAGCTTTTGGTATCACTTTGTTCGATCTCTATGGAATCACGATTTAGGAAGGAGCCAAAACGTCAGTGACGGATGACCCAGCAATGCGGCAAGCGCATGTTAAGTGGTTTTAATTTGTAACATTTTATTTTCCCTTGTCGACCTCTGTCGACTCCCCACCCCCCGCCCCACCGCCCCACCGCCCCACCGCCCCAACACTCTTTCCTGCACCTGCGTCACTGTAAAAACCAATCTTTTCTCCTTCAGGTGATAGTGAGCAATGGGCTGGCCTTTGTAGTTATTATGCTGAGATACTTCTCAGAGTAGCTGTGTGCCCTATAAACTGCCTTCATTGATTCATCCATCTTTCCTTTTAAGAAAATGGGCATTTAAAAAAAAGATTGCTTATTGAAAAGCAAACACAGATATGGTGGTCTGCTGACCCCAGCAGGCCACCATCCCTGTAACTCTAAGCAATCATAGTGGGTCTTAATTTGTGACCTACCTCATAAATATTAATGTGGTAGGTTGGATTTTGACCCACTGCAAATCAGTATTTTGTGGGAAAAAAATATTGATACATAGGTTGGTTCACAAAATACCAATACATTCGGTAGACGTCCCAATACATTCGGTAGACATCAGTGAGCAAATTGCCTCCACTTCTACTGAATCCATTTTAGTAGATTCCTAATAAAAATTTGCAAATTGAAAATCTCAATTTGCAATTTCCTATTAGAAATCTTTGTACATCAGACAACAAGTGCTCCAAATTTAGAAAAGTATTTTTCACATCTTTTGTAAGAGGGAATTGGCTCAAAATAGACTATGAATTCCTGCTCTAATGGAGCCTAATATTTTATGGTCAATTGTTCAGAGTGTTCATTAATAACTAAAGGGAAGAGGACATATAAATCGGTTGCATTTCCCACATCTGGCATACACTGAGAGAGGAATGTCTGCATTGAACTGACATCGATTATGAATAAGAAACAACTTTTTGCTTCATTATTCTGTCCACCAATGTGACCTGCAGATTCAAAATCAGAAGGTAACCTTGCCCACTTATTTTCACATATGACTGTGTTGGGTCAGTCCTAGATTAATTGCTGAACTAAGTGGAATTGCCAAAGTACATCTGATTACATCCCTCCCTGTGCAAAAGCACACTGCCAAAACAACAAGTTATTTATTTTAGTAATTTCAACCTTAAATTGGGCTTTTAAAAACACAACACTGGCCAGCTAGAAGCAGACTAGAAAACTGCTGCTTCCGTGTTAATTGGTAAGCCGTCCTATCTGCGCCTTGGAAGGCCAATAATACAATCCATATTAACATCGAGCACTCTTAACATGTGCGTCTGCCTTCTGATTAGCTCTCAGCCTGTAACATTTTATTTAGGGTCTTGCCGCTGACTTAAAAAAAAGGACAGGCAAAAACTCTCAGGCAGCTGTGGTCCTTGACCACGATCAATATATGCGCCATTTTACACATGTTTATTTAAACAGGACTCATCCCCTGCCCTCTTTTGACTCATTCACTCACTGACCAGCCTCTTCTGCAAGAAAAAAATAAGGCCAGGGCTAAGGCTAAGCTTATTAAGAGGCGGGGCTTGTCACAGTATAGTAACCACCTTTGTTTAAAGCAGTATCCTGGCATGAAGCCAAGAATGGTGTAAGCATTGTCAGCTCTTGAGGACTGCTTCCGATGCATTTAAAAACAGGCCCTTCTGGCCTTTGCAATCATTTAGTGCCCAGACTAGATGACATCATCTAGTTGCAGTATTGAATTGTTAGTCCTAGATAAAGCCCTACCTAAGTGAACCAGGAACACGCTGTACACACACACACACCCACACGCAGTTACACACACACATATACACACACAAAAACACTCAAATGTATACGCACACACATACATAGAGACACAAAATATTTTACTTAATTGTATCATGGCTAAAGTCACCTTAGTTTCAGTATACTTTTTGATAAGAGATGTTATTACCCATTTAGCGGTGCTCATTTGTCAACGATCACAGGTGCTGCTACACAGTAGAGCTCCTGCAATGTAAAAGAGTATTAAATAATCTGATGAGTGGTTTGCAAATGGAAATGTCCTCTCCAATCCTCATCGTTTAATGACCTCATGGGTAATTTACTAAATTTCCAGCAAAAAAGATAATGTTCACCATGTGCAAGATGCATACAGCCTTGGGTACTCAAGACTTGCAATCTCCTCCTCTTGTAGTTCCTTTTGGTCAGACATAGTCTCAGTGTACACACGAAAACACTTTGTCACCTACTTTTGGCAGTCTCAAAGGATTCAAAGTTTTAAAAACAGGAACAGGCAGGATAACCATTAGGTGACAATGACCGGTTACTTACCAGTAATATTCATTACTCCAAGTCGTAGACCTTCCTGTCACAGTCATCAACGCATGAGAAATAGCTCCTCCCCACAGAAATTCCAAGCAAAACTCCCTTGGCCCCATCCCTACCCTCCAGGCCACTCCCACATCCTGTGGCTCATAACCCCCGACCCACTGCAGTGCATCCTGTACCACCAAGCACTAGAAGCCAAACAGGGAGGGAGGGATGGGAACCAGGACTGTGACGGGAAGGTCTACAACTCAGAGTAATGAATATTACTGGTAAGTAACCGGTCATTACCTCCTTGTGAGACCTCCCTGTCACAGTCATTAAGGCATGAGCAGATACCAAAGCAAGAATCGGCTTCACCATAGAGCAGCAAACAGACTTTATTAGCACAAAAGCAGAAAGTCATTACACCTGTACAGAATGCAACACAGCGTCCCCAAAGCCAGCAGACCCAGTCCCACCCACCACCAAATAATAATGGGACATAAAGGAGTGTGGAGTTCTCCAAGTAGCGGCCTTGCAGATCTCCACCATAGACGATAGGCGCCCCTGAAAACAAGCCCAGGAAGCAGCCACACCCTGAGTTGATCTTCCCTGAACCAACCCAGTCACCAGTACCCCACTAGCCTCATAAGCCGCCCCCACAGCCCACCTCAGCCACCGACTGAGAGTCGCACAAGGACTCTGTGACCATCCACTCTGTAGGGAGATTGCATCCTCTGAACAGCCTGCCTTCAGGAGAGGAGGGGCCGCAATGATCTTTCTGGCATAGGAGCGCCTAAATTAACGACCCGAGCCCCGCTGCGTGGAACCCTGTGACCATCCACTCTCTGGGGAGACTACATCTCCCGAACTGCCTGCCTTCAGGAGAGGAGGGGACGCAACGATATTTCCGGCGCAGGAGCGCCTAAATTAACGGCCCAAGCCCCACTGTGTGGGACGTGCGAGGGCCGCACCCGGGCAAAGCCCGGGCCAAGGGCGGGCCCATCCTTGCACGTCATCGACAGGAAGAGGCAGGGCAGGACCAACCCCCTTGGCTTTTGAACACTGAGAGCTCCAGGTCTGACTGATGCCACCCCAAGTAACTGTGAGTCGTTGCAAGTACTCTCCCACCCCCTGTGACCGGGCTGTTTGCCTTACATTGTTCTTGCTCTGTGCAACATGGAAATCCATTGCCGAATGAGAGTCTCTTAGACGTGCAGTCGTCCCACTGTCCACCTGACAGCACGACTTTTTATTTTTAACATTACTGGTTCACTATACGTCTGCTGCCAGTTCAAGAGCTGGTGCTCTCTGCTATTGGGGGGGGGATTTCTTGTGTAAAAGCTACTGCTGAACCTGTAGCATGGCTGAGAGCTACCGCAGTGACCTCCCGTTCAAAGAAGCCATCTGTAAATCTGCGCCCAGCTTCAGATATGGGGAAAAGTAAGTCCACTGACTGTGGGAGCGGGGAGGCTCAGGCAAAATCCAACAAAGCTAAACAGGCACGTAGGTCCGCAGGGAGCAACTGTGTCTTAGAATGCATCGACGACCTTTTAGTAGACTGTGAGGAAATTCTTGTCCTGTCTGATTCGGCCAAACTAGTTGCCCCTCTAAACTTAACTGACCTCCCAATTAGCTCTAACTTGAAGCCACAAAAACGCATTCCCCAAATGTTTAATAAACCGACTACACGCTGTAGCAAAATTTACCTAGTCACTCCCCGTTGGACACCACTACTGTTGATGCTGAGCCAATGATTCCAGCACCACTTACTATCGACTCAGTCCAGGGCCCTGCTGACCCCGATGTTATTCTAAGCAATAGATTTCTACCCCTTCAGAACTTGAGCTCCACCAAAAGGGAGGGGAGGAGATAGGGGATCTTGATGATGCTATGGAGGAAGGGGCAGCAGTGGAGGCCAGGGAAATTGCTAGTGTTGTAAATGGGGGTGAGGTTCCTTCAGATGGGGTAGACATGAATGACCCCCGTTGCTTCCAGGGTCATAGCTGACCTGAGGTTAGAAGTCAGTATGCTGCAATCTGCAGTCAAAGACTTTACTAAACAGGTCACACTCTTACTAGCCAGAGGCGATACTGTTGTGCAACCCCCTATGCACACCTCTACCCAGCAAGTAAAATCGATCCACCATGCCAACCCTACAAACCTTCCATCGATAGAACCCAATCAACACCTCACAAGAGTCGCCAGCGCTAGCGCAAACACTAAGAATATTTATGTGTCATCAGTCGCACATACAGCTACAAGGGGGGTATACAATGCATGGTCACAAGTTAACAAAGGCCGTTCTGTACAACAGGGCCCTCTTCCCATTTTTGACCACCTTCCTTGACTGCCCAGAGTTGACAACCCCTCAAGCAACTCTATTGTCTGGAGTGAGCACGCCCAATTGCCTCCTAAATGTATCTACATGACCAACGTGCCCCAAGTTTCCCCCATGTAAGACATGAAGGCGATGACTCTCTAATTAATACAATCATTCACTGGATCCGCCACGTGAGGGGCTGTCACTCAGTCATAAGGGAAGACATCTTGCATGCTAAAAGGTTAATCCGCCCTTATACCCATACAGACTGTATAGAACTACAATTGGCAGACGGGAAAGGTGGCCCACAATTTGATAGCTTTGGAAGCCAGGTCAAGCTATCCCATTCCTACCAGTATTCAACTCAAGTACAGACTTCCCCAACTCCCATTGCTGCCTTCTGTCCATCACCTAGGCACTCACTTGGGCTTAGACTCCAACTTAGCAACTAATGATTGACTCATGCATCAAGCCAATTCTGTATGTACTGAAATTCATTTGGCTAACCTCCACAGCACCAAAACTGTTTTGACTAATGGTAGCCATCCCATAGATAATCTCTCTCTAATCCTCCCTCCCAATGGCTTCAGGAACCAAAAGGAGCAGTTGTATATCAACGAATGGCCCGGCGGAGGGGCTCCACTTCCAACAACTCAGCCCCAAGTGCAGGTAGGGAATACCATCGACGACAGTCAACCTATCTTTACTAATGGCCAAGAAAAGCCTAGCCAGTTTAGTCTGCTGTCATTGAATGTGGCAGGGGTAAGCTCGAAAGTGGCCCTCTTACATTGGATTCAATTTATTTAATCCTTTGACATCTGCATTCTTCAGGGAAGCTGGAGCACCTCCCCCATCTACTTACCAGGTTATCTTATGTTCCATTGTCCAGCAAGTACCAATAAACTGGGCCGGCCAGCAGGGGGGTTGTTGATTTGGGTTAAAATTGTGCTCCAATGTACGATTCAGAAGCTCCTGCCCAATAGCCCTAATATTCTAGCTGTCCAAATCAAGGGCCAGAATGGTACTTTGATTGACATCTATAATGTCTATGTGAGAGGAACCAGAGCAGGAACGAGGTCGACCACTCTGCAAGAACTGGAAGTACTCCTGGATGATAAGGCTACACAGCCATTACTGATTGTAGCTGGTGACTTCAATGTCACTTTTGAACCCCTAGAGAAGGATGACATATGTGCGACAAGGGAGGTAGAAGAGATGTGGCTTGTTCCCCACCTTGACTTACCCCCTATCAAAAAATGGCCCCAAGCGGCACTCCAGCTTAATGCCCTTACCCTGAAGTTCAGCCCATGGGTAGCAGATGGCCGCACTAAGTCAGATAAAATGGGGGCCAACACTTGCAATAGAACTACCAACATTAGCCACATAGACTACTTTTTGCTGGATTTAAGACTGTGGCCTAGAGTGGTCGATATGGCTGTGGGCTCTACCATGAACAGTGACCATAATCCTTTGGAACTTTACCTGGGATCTCCCTGGGACGACACGTTGAGTCCCTCAAATCTCACTCTAACGACAAGGGAGTTACTCCCATCAAATGACAACAGATGACTTAAATGGCCGCAGGTAGCCCTGGATTTAGGCAAACTCGAAGCAATTAAGCATAATTTGCTTGAAAACATTATAGAGCTACATAGGTTAGCTCAACTCCCAGGAGGGCTAGAAGAGATTCCAGCTTGCCATAATCTCTTTTCGCGTAGTTGGCTACATACTTTAGAGAACCACTGCGCCCACAGGATCCCAGTAATAAGACTAGGTCACAGTTTGCCTGGTTTAAACAGGAGTGCAGAAGCCTCAGACGCCAACTAGCCCATGCCATTAGGGCAAACAAGGTGGCCGAACTGAGAGAAGTCTTACAAGTCAGCCCAGGCAAGAGCAAAAAGGGAATGAGACGGGAATAGATAGACGCTAATTAAGGAGGCTGTGCCAGGAAATATTCACAGCAGTTCTGGCTTCCAGTAACCAGGGGGGATGCAAACAGGCCCCCGCCACCGACTAACAATATTTCCATCGCTGCTTGGTTTGACCATTTCTCATTTCTATACTTTGTGCCTTGCGACTCAGACATAGAAGATTTCACCCTTGACCTTGTTCACTCTACTGAAATCAGGTCTAGCATTAACTCCTTCGTACGGGCCAAAGCCCCTGGACCTGATGGCATTCCGGGTGATGTCTTTGTGTATGACTGTGAGAACTGGATAACTAACATCTTGGCATTAGCCAATGGGATTGCAGCGGGGTCCCAAATACCATCTTCCTGGAAGGGAACAGAGGTGATCCCAGTTTACAAGAAGAATGACAGATCTTTACCCTTCAGCTACAGGCCCATCAGTCTTATTGACTGTGTCCAAAAGGTGTTCATTCGTTCACTCCTTCTGAAGATACTGGCCTGGATTAGTGACCATAATATCTTGTCCCCTTTCCAAGCTGGGTTCAGACAAAAAACGAGCACAATCGAACAAGTGTTCCGATTCCTTTTACTGACCTGGAAGACGGTGGTCATTGGCCAGGGAAGCCTCTATGTAGTATTCATCGACCTAAGGTCTGCTTTTGATATTGTCCCAAGAAACATACTCTGGTGTGTTTTAAAAGAGATGGGTCTCCCCCTAGAGGTTCTAGCACTTGTCATTCGCCTCCATGAGGCAAATCCCGCACGGGTTTGCTGGGGCAACCAAGCTCAGCTCACTGACCCGATTAAAGTCAACAAGGGGGTTCGACAGGGTTGTGTATTGGCACCCACACTCTTCTCGCTCTTTGTAAACTGAGTTGTCCAGTACCTCCCTGACATCCCCGCTGATGCCCCCACCTTGGGGGGGGGGCTAAAGTGGTAGTATTGTTGTTTGCTGACGACACACTGTTGGTCTCCAAAACCCCTAGAGGGCTTCAGCTGCTGCTAGATCATTTTAAGGGTTTTAGTGTCTCCCGAGGCTTAGCGGTTATTACCTCAAAGATGAAACTTTTAATGTTGAACCCCCATAAATCGTATAAAGGCAAGCTAACATTAGGAGGAGTGCCTTTGGAGAGGGTGAGTACCTTTGACTATCTGGGGATTACTCTCTCTGAGGATATGGCATGGAAGCCCCATGTATTGAATCAGACTCTCCACCATAGCCAGATAATAGGGGCTTTGATTAATGAACATAGGACCTCCTACAGTAACCCAGTAGCAGCCCCACTCCACATATATGACCCCAGGGCTATAGGCTCACCACTTTATGGTGTAGAATTGTGGGGATGTGAAAAGTTGGATGGCCTCTTGATTTCTGAGAATAAATTCTTGAGGGCTCTGGTCTCACTCCCACAAAGCACCCCTCTCTACTCGCTAAGGTTGGATTTGGGCAGAGCTTCCATCACTGACAAGGCCAAGTTGCGGCCCCTATTGTTCTGGTTGCGCTTAAGGTCTACCCCTGAGTTGCTTTAGTATGCTGCTGCCCTCTCTGAAATGAGTGCACTTGACCACTTTAAGAAGATTGGCTGGATTTGTAATGTGAAATCCTTGCTCACTGCAATAAGATTAGAGGGATCCTGGGATGTCAAGGATGCAGTACTGCTCCCGAGTAAAGACCTGGTTAAGAATCAATACTGGAAGTGGGTGGCTCAGACTTCACTACCTTATCCGTCCTGGGGCGGCCTAACCATGAAGTTTATAGAATTTAAACTGTCCAGTTCATATGAACAATATTTGGAGGTCATCACGATTCCTCAGGACAGGAAGCTTTACATGCAATTTAGATTTAGTTTTCTCCCCCTGAACTCTTTTATAGCTTCCTGGCGACAGTCTTCTACCTCATCTCAGTCTTGCCCAGGTTGTGTCCTTGCCACAGAGTCAATTGGTCACATATTGTTTGCTTGCCCAATGTATCTGCATCCGAGAGTTAAATGGCTTGTACCAATCTGTAAACGGCTTGGCACCCGCTGTCACCATGAAGCACTTCGCATTTTAAAATCTGACTCTAGCCCGATGGTAGTACGTGCAGTTGCAAAGTTTCTCGGTAATATGTGGGCAATTAGAAGGTCTGTGTTGAAAATTTAAGATTGGTGCACTTGTTATCGTGTATCCCTTTTAAGTACTTTTTATGGTGTTTTTAACTGCTATTGCTCCATGTGTTATTGATATTTTTTCTCTGGACCTGATCATAGTGCTTTTTTTTATTACTAAGCCAGCATGGCGGGCCATGCTGTTCACTCTTGTTTAGGCATAGGCTTTTGTTGACTTAGATTTTTAGGCACTTCCATGGTATTCTTACTCTTCAATGATTATTAGACTAATTATTGGAGTAACACTTTTAATTCGATTACTAACGTATTTTGTATGTTCTTAAATCTTTGTATGAGCTGTACGCACTTGCAGTTTTATGGTCTGATGACTGAAATAACGTTTTATGACTGACTTTGAGAGTCGCACCAGACTGCTTCAGACCATGGCCAGCCAGGCCAAAGGTCACAAAAAGAGAATCCACCTTACGAAATGGTTTAGTAGGAACCAATTACACCCCAAGAGCCCGTTTAACATCCAAACAGTGCAGCCGCACCTCATTCTACGAAAGAGGAGCAGGGCACAACACAGGCAGAACCAGATCCTCCTAGCAGTGAAATGAGGAAGTAACCTTGGGAACAAAGGCAGAATCAGGCCGGCGAAAGACCCGATCCGGAAAAAAACACAAAAAGGGCTCAGAACAAAGCAACAAGCCCAACTCTCCAACCCTCCGGGCCGAGGTAATAGCGACAAGGAAAACCACCTTGATCATCAGAAAAGGCAGAGACACCTCCTCCAGAGGCTCAAATGGAGCAGACTGCAAAGCCCTCAGCACCAACAGAAGATCCCAACCTGGTGCAAAGGACTTAACCACCGGTTTCTGGAGGAAACAACTCCTCAACAACCGTGACACCAAAGGAACAACCGGCTCACAGGCCGGACCCCGAAAGGCCTTCACCGCTGCCCACTGAGCCCGCAACGAGGAAACAGCCAGACCCAAGTTGAAGCTATCCGTCAGGAAATCCAAGACACACACAGGATCCCCCTCCAGAGCAGACCAGTCCCGATCCGCACACCAACCCTGAAAAGAAACCTAATGCCGAGCATAGGATTTAAGAGCCGAAGGCCGCCGGGACTGCTGGATAAACTGAGCCACCTCAGGAGAACACCCCATAGCCACGAGGTTCATCCTCTCAACAGCCAGCCCGCCAGATGCAATTGGATGAGACAATCTCAGGACGGAGGAGGAAACAACAGAGGACAAGGAACCACAGGCAATGGCCAGCAGGGGCCCACCGCCGGCCTCAAGAAAAGGGGGAACCAGGGTTTCCGGCTCCTGCCACCAGGATTACAGATGCCCGGTCCAACTTGACCTTCAGCAGGACCCTCGGAATCAAGGCAATTGGAGGAAAGGCATACATCAATCCCCCCTCCCACCGAAAGGACAGAGCATCCACCCTCCAAACCGTGTCTGACTGAACCAAAGAGCAAAACCTCACCCTCAAGGCGTTTCTTGGGGCAGCAAACAGGTCCACTACAGGGACCCCAAGCCTCCCCATCAGCATTCCAAACACCTCCGGCGTCAAGCACATCTCCAACAGGGAGGGAAACAACCTGCTCAAGCGATCCGCCTCCGAGTTCAACACACCTGGCAGATGCAACGCCCTCAGATACAACAAGTTCAACTCTGCCCACCGGCTAATCTGCTGTGCTAACAAGTTGAGGGAAGCCACCTTCGCACTCCCCTGGCGGTTGACATAACAAACCACCACCGTGTAGTCCATCCGCACCAGCACATCTCACTGCAGGGCCCAAGTAAGAAAAGGCGCCAAGTACAACTGAACCACTTTCAATTCCCTCCAATTTGAAGACATCCCAGCTTCCTGGACCAACCAAATCCACAGAACAGACTCCCGGGCCAACACAGCCCTCCAACCCAGCTCACTGGCATCCGTAGTCAGCACCAACCGCTCCTGGGACACAAAGGGAGAGCCCTGCAAGAGGTACTGATCCTCCAGCCACTAGGACAATTCACTGGAAATATCCACACCCCCCGGAATCAACTGTTCGTAATCCTGAGACCCCGGACACCAATGTCCCAGAACATGATTCACCAGAGGCTACAGGTGCAACCGGGCCCAAGGAACAATCATCACTGTAGCAGACATCAACCGTTGAACCCTCAACCACTGCCGAGCCATGGAAGAAAGGGAGACCAACACCTTCATCAGTTCGCACCAGGGTCAGCCTGCACGGCTCCGACAGGAACATTTTCCCCATTCTTGTGTTAAAGACCTCCCCCCAATGAATAGCAAGTCCTGAGTGGGGCACAGATGGGACTTCTCCAAGTTCAGAATCCACCCGAACTTCTGCAGGAGACGGCAGACATCCCAGGTATGTGACTGAGCCTTAAGCAAAGAAGAGGAAGATATCAACCAGTCATCCAAGTAAGGAAACACCTGGATCCCCTGAGCATGTAACAACCCAACCAAGGGTGCCAACACCTTAATAAACACCCTAGGTGAGTCAGAGAGCCCAAAGGGCAATACCTGGAACTGGTAATGATCGACGCCCACACAAAACCGCAGAAACCTCTGGGAAGCCTAGTGCACCGGCACATGAAATTAGGCATCCCTGAGATCCAGAGAAGTGAGGTAATCCCCCACGGACAGGAAGGGCAGAAACATCTGTAGAGACACCATTTTGAAGGACCAATGAGGGATCCACAAATTCACAGCCTTCAGATCCAGAACAGGACGGAAGTCCCAACTGGGTTTCTGGATCAAACACAGGATCGAGTAAACCCCCCGTCCCTGCTCATCCACAGGCACCCTCACCACGGCCCCTTTGGAAATCAGATCCTCCAG
This sequence comes from Calotriton arnoldi, assembly GCA_963921515.1. Classification (NCBI taxonomy): domain Eukaryota; kingdom Metazoa; phylum Chordata; class Amphibia; order Caudata; family Salamandridae; genus Calotriton; species Calotriton arnoldi. Next base: position 251,155 of record CAWUFW010015067.1, read on the forward strand.
CCCCTCCAAAAGAGCCCGACACTTGAGCAGAGATCTGGGAACAGGGGTAGCCAGGAACACCTCCCCTGGAGGCTCCCCAAATTCGATCTGATATCCCAGCCTGACAATCCATAGGACCCATTGATGGCTGACAAACTCCTCCCAGACTGGAAAAAACACCTGAGGCAACCCCCAACCAGAGCCTCCTCCGAACCCTCACACAGTCATGATTTGGAAGGACCTGAAGCACCTGAGAGACCATGCTGACACCGGGACTTGTGGAAGGAAGGGACACCCCAGCCACGTCCCATACCACGAAAGGGCTGGGCGGCCATTTTTGACTGAAAGGCCAGCCCAAAAGCCCATTTATAACCAGCAAACTTTCCCTTCTGCGACGAGCGGACCGGAGCCAACAACTTTCTGTCCTCCGCTGTCTTCTTTATCAAAGCCTCCAATGGTTCCCCAAAACAGTTTGGAGCCCTTGAAAGGAATCTTCATGAGTGCAGCCTTCTGCACCGCCTCCGCTTTCCAAGGCTTAAGCCACAACTGTCTCCTAGCTGCCACCGAAGCACCAGCCGCCACCGCTGTAGCACTAAGGCAATCAAAGGACAAGTCAGCCAAGAAACGCAACTGCTGCTCCAACATTGTCAAAGACTCAGAGGGATCCTAGTCCTGCAACAGCTGTTCCAAAATACACTGACAGTCCTTCAGAAGAGACTGAATCAGATAACTACTGTAAGCGGCAGAACGAACCGCAAGGTTGGAAGCCGCAATATACTGTTTCAAAGACCCTTCCACCCTCTTGTCCCCGGGATCAGAAGGAACCACATCCTCGGACACCACCAGGCTCTGAGATGCCAGTCCCACCAGCGGGGAATCCACCTTCACAGAAGGAAATTCCCCCGAGAACCCCTGCAAAGGATATCTCTTAGCCAGAAACCGGGGAAAGGCATGTTTGTCAATATCCTTCCATTGCCCCTCCAGTACATTCCGCACCGACTTATGAACAGGAAGGCACTCAGGCTCCCTCCTGCAATAATTGGTGAAAACGTCCTCTGACTAATCACCCTCCAAGGTATCAAGGAACCCCAAATTGTTCTGCACATGTTGCAGAATACCGTGATGGTCTGCCCCTTGGACAAAATGACCCTAAACCTCCTCATCCAACTCCGCATCAGGATCAGGGACCGCCGGGGCATCCAATTTCTGCCTTTTAGGCCCTTTGGATTCCACAGCCAGAAAGGCCATAGCAACAGCGGCTTCAATCATTTTCTGCACCTCAGTCAAGGAAGGAGCAGAGGAAGGCCCAGCAACCAGCACCTCCTCCTCCAGGTGCTTACTCTTTTTTTTTTTTTTTTTTAATGTATTTATTAACATTTTAAACAGATAAAACAAATAATAATCGGCACATTGACATATAGGCTGTGACATGTACCAAGTTGCATAGCACTTCAACCTTCGTCTGATGATCTTACATTACAACATCGTATTAATAAGTGAAAAGTATAAGTGAATAGGGGGAGGAGTAGCTCATCTAACATCCTGACCGATGTGGCACCGATAAAAACAGTTAGTCCCTCCTCAGCATAACCTCTCTCTCGTCGGACATAATCATGTATGGCTAAGAAATCTCCTCTAGTGATTCCGTCACTCAGTGTAGTCGGTCATGTCATGTCCGGTCGGCACCTGCGGTGTACTGTCGTCATGTTCAGTAGTCGTCAGGGCAGCTCTACTGACCATGTATAGGGTCCAGTAATTTTTGGGCCTGTTGCGGGGTGGTAATAATTCGCTATAGATTTCCGTTTGGGTGCAACAATACAGCATCTCTCTGGACCACTGCGCCAATGTAGGAGTCGGGCCGCGCAGCCAGCAGAGAGCCACGCATCTCTTCGCTAGGAGAAGTGCCATGTCTATTAGTCGTCTGTGAGTCTTGGGTAAGGGTTTGGAATATCCCAGCAAGGCTAGGGCCGGGTCCGGGGTCAGCTTCATGTCCGTGATGCGATTAATTTCCGCAAATACATCTCCCCAAAAGTGCGCGACCCCCGGGCAGACCCAGGCAGTGTGCATAAAGTCTGCCACCTGTTCCCCGCATCTTTCACACTGAGGTGTTTCTCTGAGGCCATAGCGGTGTAATCGCTCCGGCGTGTAGTAAACCCTATTGAGATATTTAAAGTGGATTAGTCTGTGACGTCCGTTGAGTGAAATTCTTTTGGTGTTTGAGCAGCAATATCTCCATTTGTCGTCAGTCAGGTCCATTCGTAAGTCCCGCTGCCATGCCAGTCTCGGTTTAGTGTAGTCCCCTTCTCTGTTAGATAGTGTTGTGTGATAGATTCTAGATACCAACTTTGCTGGGGACTGTGCCTTAATTATAGCAGTCAGAGCTAGCACTTCTGGCGGTTCCGCCATGTCCTCCCCAAGCAAGTCCCTGAGAGCATGTCTAATTCTGTGGAATTGGAATTGTGCAAGCGGTGTGTGGATCACATCAGTCACTGTGACAGTCTCCCAGGTACGGGCAGTGCCTTCCTCAAAGAGGTCTCCAATAGTGAACACATTTAGCGTCTGTAGCGCAGTTATGACTCCCCTGTCTGTACTTGGAGTCAGCCATCGACACCAATCTAGTCTGGCTAACGGGGAGTATAGTATATTGCCTGCTTGTACGTCCATGATATGATGCCAGGCATGCGTCACTGAATTTATAGAGTCAATTATACCTGTGCGCCTATCTCGAGGCGTAAATAGCAGGGCAGGCAGAGGTTTGGGGGAAGCGACTATAGTTTCAATTCGTATGTGCGGAATATCCGAGGGTCCGTGTATCCAATGATAGGCATGCGAGCCTTGGGCAGCTCTATAGTATAGTTCCAAATCTGGGGCGCCAAGACCTCCCATCTCATATGGTAGTGTCAGTATCTTCCAAGCAACACGCGGTTGCTTGCCCGCCCATGCCAGTCTCACCATTAGTGAGTGTAAGCGCTGGAAAAATGTTCTGGACAGAACCATGGGTATGTTCATAAAGAGGAAGAGGTAGCGAGGCAGGACTATCATCTTCATAATGGATACTCGGCCCAACAGCGATAGGGGAGACCAATCCATCTGTCAACATCCTGCTCCAGCTTGGAGATGGCCACGCCATAATTTTCCCTAAGGACAACCTCTGAGTCCGTATGTAGGCGGATGCCTAAATATCGCACTGCCTCAGTGGTCCATTGTAGGGGGTATTCCGACTCAAATCGTACCGTTACTGGGGTAATGGGAAACATAATGGATTTGCTCCAGTTGACTTTTATACCTGATAGAGAGCCAAAAGGACCACCTCGCGTAGCACAGGTGAGAGGTTGGTCTCGGGATTCCTAACATAGATAAGCGTATCGTCAGCATACGTGGAGACAATTAAACAATAGTTGGGGAAACGTATGCCCCTGTGCCCGTGGTATTCCCTCAGTGCACAAGCTAGCGGTTCTGCCGCCAAGGCGTATAATATTGGTGATAGTGGGCAGCCCTGTCTCGTACCCCTATGTACTCGTATGGGATCAGTTACCAGAGACCCAACGCGGATGCGTGCCGTGGGTGAAGAATAGAGTGTCGCGAGGAGTTGTAGGAAGACCCCTCCCACTCCCATGTGTTGTAAGACCTGCCTCATAAAGGGCCATTCGACGGAGTCGAAGGCCTTTTCCATGTCCAAAAAGACTGCAACAGCTGGGATCTCCGGTCTTGTATGCTGTAGGGCAGCAAAGACGGTTCGTAAATTATATGTTAGGTTCCTGCTGGGTACAAATCCCGCCTGCTCCGGTGCCACCAAGGTGGTGACAAGCGGGGCAAGACGGCTGGCCAGCAGCTTCGCAAAAATTTTTACGTCCACGTTCATAAGCGACAGTGGTCTATATGAAGCGCATTCCTCCGGGGGTTTCCCCGGTTTGAGTATGGTAACTAAAATCGCTTCCTGCATTGTCGGAGGCATCGTTCCTGAAATACATATATCCTCAAACAGTGTGAGTAAATGCGGGATAAGGAGATCCTGGAATGCCTTATAGAAGGCGACATTAAGACCGTCACTCCCCGGTGCGCTCCCCGCTCTCATACCCGAGAGTGCTAGGACTACTTCCTCTCTCTCAATCGGACGCATCAAGAATTCCCGGTGCGTGTTGGAGAGTCGCGGAAGTTCCATGTGCGTCAGGTAGTCAAATATGCGATCTTCAGAGCAGTGGCCGCGGGAGGAATAGAGTTCCGCATAATACGTTCGGAATTGCTCCGCCACTTGTGCCTCTGTGAGCGGGGGGTCTCCCATCTGTGGTCTGATGTCTGGTATTGTGGTTCTTTCCCTGCGTTGCTTTAGGATCTGCGCTAGAACCGACCCCGGCCGTTCGCCCTCGCCATAGGTTCGGGCTGTGGCATATTTCCCTAGGTGTTTTATTTCTGCGTCCGCCTCTTCGTGATATTCTCGAAGTGTCTGTGCTATTTCTAGGGTGAGTTCCTCGCTCACGTCCGTCATGTGAGTGGACTCAAGGTCCTTCAGTTTACTCTCTAGGGTCTTCAATCTATTACGTATCGACTTGAGGACCCCGCGTGTTTCGAGATTGTTACCCCTCTTATATACACCTTAAATGCCTCCCAAACCGTTTGGAATGAATCCACTGACCCCACGTTTATCTCAAAGAATGTCTCTATGGATCTAGCTAGATCCTCTCTGAATACAGTGTCCAGCAGGGAGTATGGCGGGAAACGCCACAAGAACGGCGGTATTTGTTTCTTTGGGGTGGTCAGTGTTAGCAGCAGTGGCGAAAGATCAGAGTAAGTGCGTGGTAGGATCGTACATGCCCGTATTTGTTGGTATAGTTGCAATGATGAAAACCAGTAATCTATTCTAGTGTGAACATTGTAGTGTGCTGAGTAATGCGTATACCCGCCTTGTGCGGTGTGTCTGTGTCTCCATACATCGCACATGTTCAATCGCATCAGGGACGTCTCCACCATTCTGGCAGACGCCGAGGGGCATCTGTCCGGGCCATCTGACCTGTCTAAGGCTGGGTTTCTGACAAAGTTAAAATCACCTCCCCACAAGATATGTTCCTGAGCATATGTTTGGGACAAAGTCATCAATCCCGTATAAAAGTCTGGGTAGTCAAAGTTCGGTCCATAGACATTTAGAAGATAAAGCTCCAGTCCCCTCCCACAGCATTTGGATAGGGCAAATCTCCCCTCTCTGTCTGTTTCTAGAGGGGACAGTGTGATTGATGACTTCGGGTTTACCCATGTCAGTACCTCCTAGCGTGTGAAGTAAAGCCCGCAGCGTGTATGTTGTCCCTCAGTTCCTTGGTATGTAAAATGGGGCTGTCCGGGTGTAGATGAGTCTCTTGTAAAAGGGCCACGTCGACCTTGTGTCTGTAAAGATAGCTAAGGATTTTACGGACCTTCCGGTGGTCATTGAGGCCGCGTACATTCCAAGTGATCAGGGTCAGCGAGTCAGGTAAGGGGTCGTGTTCAGTCGTCAGTGTCCCTGCCATATTGAGTCTCGTAGTCAAGTAGTATTAAGGATGATCTCATCAGAAATATGTTACCCCGCGGCCATGCGTCATGGGCCGGTGCCGCACGAGACATGCCTATAAACGTTTGCAGCATGTGCCCCCCCTCCACCCACTTCTGCCCTAGGTTGTTGCATCCCCTCCCAAGTGGCTTCCATGTCTGAACAATGAGGTGCATGAAATAAAACAACATAAACAAACCCTGCAGCAAGCATCCCCCCACCCCTCCCACGCCTGCCCTTCCCCAACTTGGCCGCGAGCCCTTCCCTCCCTTTTAAACAGAAAACCCACCCTTCCCCCAACATCAAAAAACTTTCCATGTGTGCTACACATAGGGGTGGATGTAACTCGCACACCAATGAGAGAACTAGACCTGTGATGGTCGCACTCCGCACCCCGCCCCTGTATATATTTGCAGCTATAGCGAAGAATAAAATCGTCCCACACCTCAGGGTCCTAGTGTGTTGCAGTACCATAATGAGTTCCTCCTCCCGGGTGACTCATAGGGAGTAGAAACCAAGGCGGGCAAAGGTAAGCAGTCATTTCACTCCGTCTCTCGACATTATAGGGTAGTGGGCAGATTAATAAATCTGCAATTCTCTTGCATCAACACTCCCTTATAAGTTATCATAGCCCACCTCTTCGACCTGGCGAGGACACTAGGTGCGCCAAACAGTTGTTAATTAAGGTATCGGTAACTCCCAATACTAGCGACGTTAGGCCGCTATTTACTTCACTAAACTATTGTGAAAAAAGATGTCCCCTTCCCCTCCCACGGCATTAACCCATACTCAACAATCAACGTCACCAGTGCTTGGTCAGTCTTGGTCATCTATTTGGCCTCCTGTCGCCTCATCAAGAAGGTGCTGTTCCAAGTTTGGCCGCTTCTCCTTCTGCCAGTCTTTCAGCACTTTCTGCAGTGCCTTTGGGTCTGTGAATATATGCGAACGGCCCTGCCGGTTTATCCTCAACTTCGCAGGGTACAACATGGCGAAGTCAGCTCCAAGTTCGCGAAGTTGTCTCTTCATGGGCGCAAACAGTCGTCTTGCTTCTTGAACCTTAACTGTGAAATCTGGGAACAGTGAGATCGTCGACCCCTCGAAGCGTAGCGGTTGTTTCTCACGGGCTAGTTTCAGCGCGGCATCTCGATCCCTATAGTTTAGTAATTTCGCTATTATTGGTCTGGGGGGTGCCCCTGGCGCTGGTCTCGGACCAAGTGAGCGGTGCGCTCTCTCCACCACAAACATAGCTGAGAACGCTGAGTCTCCCAGGAGTGTCTTCAGCAGGCGTTCTGTAAACAATTCCATGTTTCCCGTTGATGTGGACTCCGGAAGGCCCGTGATGCGTAGATTACAGCGCCGGGAACGGGCCTCCAGGTCCTCTGTTTTATCCTGTAGAACCTGTAGCACCCTTCCCAGCTGCTTGTGTTCAGTATCCAGCACCGTTTGTGCTTCCTCCATCTCTGTTAGTCTACGCTCCGACATATCGAGCCGTTCCGCATGCTTATCCAGTCTCTCGGCCATGCGGTCCATTCTGTAGGTTAACGCATCCATCTTAGTGCCCAAAGAGGATATTCCGCTCTGAAGGTTCTTTTCCATGGATATTAAGAGACCCCGGATGTCCGGTGATGGGTCTTCCGTGCCTCGTTCCAGGGCCCCAGCGCCCTCCTCAGTGGTGGTCTCGTCAGGCTTGGACCGCTTCTGGTCAAACGACAGTTTTGGTTGTGTTCTGTCAACCCGACCCATCCTGCCTGCTCACGTGTGTCTCTCCTGGTTCAGTTGGCAATTCCGCCCGTATAGTGCTGGTGTCTCGGGTATGCCGCCGCCGCCCCGCAGTAGCCCGGGGGGAGGGGGGGGGTTCCCTGAACCAGCTAGTGCCAAGTATACAGTTATTCAGAGATCTGTAGATGGTAATTCTCACCACCATGCATGTGAAGATTCCTTATATTTGTAGGAGGCCTGCAGTACCTCCGCAGCTTCTCTGTCGAAGAGAGCAACCCTCTAGTGGGCAGCCCGTACTAGTCCGGGGAAATACGTGAATTTGCCTGTATGCACCCAGCAGAGCCCCGTTTATGTTCTGGTGGGATGGGGGGCGCGTAGGCACACCGCCAGGAGCAGACCCCGCCGGAGGTCAGCCCTCTCCCTCAGTTCGTGGTAGGGGGGTGGGGCCCCTCCCCCACTGTTTCACCGTCGCTGGATGTCCGCGACCTCTCCCAGCAGACCCAAGTCTAGTGATCCGGGTGCATACGTAGCTGTACTGTGTCAGTACTACAAGGCTTCCCCCAGCTCTCCAATCCCTGCCTGGCCGCTCCGCCGCTCTATCTCACCCGTTGTCTCTGCCTCACGCGGCCTCCGTGGGCTCAGGCCCTCCTCCTCCGTCAGCGGTAACAGCGGGGGGGACTTCGAGGCGTCTGTTCCGGCCTCCCGCAAGCGCCCCGCAGCAGATGTCTCCGCGTTGGACAAACTCCTTCTCCCGGACCGAGGGGGGGGGGAAGGGAGACCTCCGTCCCTCAGCGGCCCCAGTAGCGTTGGGTGCCGTTATCGCCGTGTAGGGGATGTGCTCCTGGGCACCCCCCCGGTCTCGACAGGGCCGCTCCAGAGCTCAGTCCCGCTCGTTGGTGCCTTCACACGCAGCCTCCGGGTGTGCGGTCACTCAGCAGCCGTCCAGGGCAGCAGCAGCAGCCCCGAGGCATCAGGACCGCCCCTCTGTCCCCTCACCTCGAGTGCCCCGCAATAGTCCAACACCTCTTCCCGGTCCGCCGAGGTGAAGGGAGACATCCGCCGCAGGCCTCACTCGTCTCTCACGCCCAGAGCTCGAGCAGTCCAGCAACGGTGTCCCGCCGTATCTACGCTCCGGTGCCAGGTAGGGGAGCCGTTCTTTCTTCGATCGTCGTCCCGACCCTTCCGTAGTTCTCAAGGCGCATCCACTCGTAAATTTGAGTGCACAGCTGCAGGATACTGTTCGGATTGTGTGGCGGAATAGCGGAGCTCTCGGCTCAAGCGGCCATCTTGGTCGCCAGTTAGCTCCGCCCCCCAGGTGCTTACTCTTCACTGACCGTGTAACCCCCTCCATGATGGGCTACGGTCAGAGGAGCCCCCACAACATATATAGGCTGACCAATCATAATCAGACCCCTCCAAGGCCAATCAGAGGAAGCCACAAAGAGAAACCAGCCAATCCCAACAGGGCAGGAGTCCAACCCCCGATGTCAGCCAATCAGAGAGGCCAAAACATATCTAAAAACCAGAGACACAACCAGGCCCAGTCCCTATGCGTCCGAGACAGAGTACCAGATGAACCACAATTGCAGCCCATTCACAACAACCGGGAGCCACCAGTAAGTAGAAAGTCCATTGCCAAGAGACCCCATAATGCACCCGTGCCCCTGCAGACTCCAACCAAAAGCCCTTAGCCTTTCAACCAGGCCTCCAAGCTGGCATGAACCAGTCCAAACCTGAGTCGAAGTCATCAGCCCTCCCGCAGGCCAGAGAGAGCACAACTGCACCCCGCGGCCCTGCCCTGAGAGTCCGGCCGTGTCACCACAGTCCTGACATTCCATACCGGAGCTCGCGTATCAAAGCCCCTTCCGCAGTCGAGAGTCCAGCCCAAACTAAGGGAACCGCGATCCCACACCGACGGGACCCGCTCCTCACAAAGCCAAATATGCCAGCAAACGCCGAGCATCCCCCCCTCCCCAGCAGAGGGGCCTCCCAGCCACGAACTAGGTGTGCCAGCAATGTGCTGCACACAAACTGTCAAAAAACCCTCCAGGAGGTCCCGCTGAAGCAGGGACTGTACCCGCAAGGGAGAAAACACCTTATCATAAGTCCGGAAAAAACCCGGGGAAGCCAAACACCTCCCCCTCCCCCCAGCAGACCCCAGGTGACCTGAAGGGATAACAGGCAGACCACCGAGGAGTGCATAGTCCCGCTATAGCAGGGACTCTAAGCATCTAAGCAAACCCAAATACAACAGTCGCTATAGCAGATGGCTCCACACCTACCTTAAATCAAGAACTGGAGGAAGCAGTCCCCTCCAGTAGAGAGCTCCACTCGACCACCTGCTGAAAAAATCAACAGGATGTGCTGCAGTGGGTCAGGGGTTATGAGCCACAGGATATGGGAGTGGCCTGGAGGGTAGGGACCATTTGGGTAATCAAACAGTAAACCTGTTTATTTATTTATTTATTTCAAGTTTTGTATAGTGCGAACATGACCCAAGTGGGTATCAGAGCACTTTACATAAGGTTGCGGAAGACATGGGTAGATAGCTGTGGGAGAAAAGCAGATAAATATACATCATGTACACATATTAGTTGGGGAGACTGAGGCTGTATCAAGTGCCAAGTAGCAGTTTAGCCGGCTAAACAGAATAGGAGACAAAAAGAGAAGGGCTTCTAGTTCAGCACAGTGTTCATCAGTGTCGCTTTCACTTCCCTTTTGAAGGCAAGTGTTGAGGGAATCAGTCTTGTTTCCACAGGAAGGGAGTTCCAGATTCTCGGGGCAATACCAGATTGTATGTTTTCATTCTTTTAAACTTCTTTGGCTTGAGGAGCAATGTGCTGGTGCTTCTTGAGGGCCGGGAGCTGCCCGATAGTTCGAGCTTATTTGACAGGTAAAGAGGAGTGTTGAAGTGTAGTGCTCTATGGGTCATACATGCAATTTTTAGCTTGATCCTTGACTCAAACGGAAGCCAGTTGAGCGATTTCAGGTCCGGGGAGATGTGGTTGGTTTTCTTGGAACCAGTGATGAGTCTAGTTGCGGCATTAAAAGATGCTCTGAGGGGGGCTAAACTGAGTTTCGGTAGGCCGCATAGAGTAGCACTGCCGTATTCTAGTCTCGAGATGACCAGTGCTTGCACCGCAGAATTGAAGTCATCTTGGGGAAGGTAGGGTATGAGTTTTCTTAGTATGCTCAGTTGATAGTTTTCTCCTTTGGTAGATGCTCTGATGTGATCTTGCATGTTTAGGTTCTTGTCTAGCACAATTCCTAGAGATTTCGTGGAGTCAATGATGTGAGGTGTGCAGTTGAGAGCAGTGAGATTTTTTAGATATTTCTCCACAATGGGTGTTTGCCTGGAGGGTGAGATGAGGAGGAATTCCGTTTTAAGGGCGTTTAGTTTGAGGTGGTTGGAGGTTAGCCAATTAAGGGTTTTATGCAGGGTTCCATTGAGTGACTAGATATCTTCAGGGGAGGAGATGTTCATGTACAGTTGTGTGTCATCCGCATACATGTGGTATTGGATGTTAGATGCTTTGGGGATTACCGTAAGTGGTTCAATGAAAAGGTTGAAGAGCATCGGGGAGAGCGAGGACCCTTGGGGGACACCCAGAGAGCAGGGACTGGGGTTGGAGAGTGTTTGATTGGATTTGACTCTCTGCGTTCTGTTGTTGAGAAAAGAGGCAAACCATTTTAGTAGAGTGCCTGAGAGCCCCATCCTACGTTCCAAAAGGTTATGTAGATTGTCATGTTTGACAGTGTCAAATGCAGAAGAGAGATCGAGTAATATTAGTAGGCAGGATTCATTCTGGTCAAGCAGAGTGAGAGCGTCGTCCACTATATGAGTGATGGCCGTTTCGGTGCTGTGGCCGGGACGGAAACCCGATTGGAATTGGTCAAGGAGTTGGAATTGCTCAATGTGTTTGCGCAGTTGCTCATGTACACATTTCTCAAGGAGTTTTGCCAGGGTAGGGATGTTTTTGATTGGTCGATAGTTATTCAGGTCTTCGGGGTCCGCCGTGGGTTTTTTGAGAATAGGGTGGACTAGGCCCGTCTTCAGGCAGTCAGGGATCTCACCTTGAAGAAGGGAAGCATTGATGATCTTGGACCATAGCGGGGCTAGTGATCCTATCATTTTGTTAAAGAAGTTGGGGGGAGGGGGTCATTAAAGTGATTTGAAGGTTTCAAGGTCGAGAGTATGTTGAAGATGGAAGTGTCATTGATGGGTGTGAATTGACTCCAAGAGGCATTGTTTTTAGGGGAGAGACAAGGCGGCGTAGGAAGGGGCGCGGGTAAGGAGGAGTCAGGAGAGGGCGAGAGATCGATCAAGGCCAACTTTGGATCTTCTTTGATCTTACTCGCCTTTTCTAGGAAGAAGTCAGCAACGGCATCGCAGTTTGGCTGAGGGCAGTAGATGAGTGGAGATTGGGTAGGAGTGTTATTGGATTGTAGCTTAATCAGCTCGAACAACCTTTTCGGGCGATTTTTGGCTTTGTCAAGTTGGGATTTGAAGAAGGTTTCTTTCGCCTTTCTGATGAGTTTGTTGTATCTACTCCTTTTTATTCTTAGAGTTTTTAGTAGACCAGTGGATGGAGCGGATCTCCAGGCGCGTTCTGCTAATCTTAGGTTGCGTCTGTCTGCATTTAGGCTGTCATTGAACCATGGTTTAGAGTCTTTGATGGATTTTCTTTTTAGCTGAAGGGGGGCAGTTGCATTCAGGGCAGACAACATGGATTTGTTGTAATGTTCAGTGAGGTCGTGGACGTCGGCCATGTTTGCAGGCGGAGGTAGGGCGGTATTGCAGCGGGATATTATCTCATTTACGTTAGTATTTTAGAGCGTTCTTTTCCACTGTTTTTGTTTTAGTGGTTGTGATCTTTTGGAGCTCTAGCTTTCTAGTATACGAAAGGTGATATAGTGATTGTCCGACCAGTCACAGGGGAGAATAGATTCGAGCTGAATGGAGTTGGGATTGGAGATGATTAAATCAAGGGTTGAGCCTAAGTTGTGCGTGGGACTGTCACAGAATTGAGTTAGGCCGAGGTCAGTTAGGAAGTTTTTGAGACTGTTGACCGCCTGGTCATGTGGGCCATTCCAATGGAGATTGAAGTCACCAAGGAAGATCTGGGGGCAGTGTCATCCCTGGTTGGAGGAGATGGTTTCCATGGTTTGTTCAATTAGGGGGAGGTTGTCTCCTGGAGGGTGCTAGAAGATGTGTAGGCTGCATAGGGGTCTATGTTTGCTAGTGATGTCAACGCATACATATTCACAGGATGAGAGAATTGCTGAAGGGGACTGTTTTGCTGAGAGAGAGTTGTGGTAGATACAGGCTATGCAACCTCCCGTTCTTTTAGCTTGATCGAGTCTGATAATGTTGTGGCTAGGAGGGACTAGAATGTTAAGGATGGGACCTGAGGAATCGGTAAGCCAAGTTTCGGTGAGGATAAGGAGGTCAAGTTCCTGAGCAAGGATGAGATCGGCAAGGTCCGTGGCATGTTTTACCGCTGATCTACAGTTGAGCAACATGCATTTCAAGTGAGATTTGTGGACAGTGAGAGAGGGCTGTGTAATGGGGATCTGCAAGAGGTTATTAATGTTAACGTCATTGGCGTTGAGTCTGGGAGCTCTATAGGGGTTAGATGTGATGCTTTGTATAGCCTCCGTGTGGCCCTGCTTGGGATTAGCCGCTCCAGGCGCCTTTAAAGAGGCAGTTTGTGAGGTTCCAGAGGGGCCTGGAATGACCGTATGGGAGGAATTGTAATCTCGGAGGAGTGAGAGAATATTTGGTTCTGATAGATGATTTATGGATCTGGAGGGTCTAGTAGGGGCGTTAGGATAGGGAGTGGTATTCCAGTTCTGGTCTGGGGGTTTCAGCCCGAGGTCACTCGGTAGCCTAGTGGACGGAGATGGTAGTTTGGGGTGGTGTTGGAGCTTAGGCAGGATCTCCTGCGAGTTCTTGTTGGAAGAGAGGTCATGGGCCAGTTCCGAGGTGATGTTAATGAGGTTTTGTATGTCAGATTTGAGTTTTAGGAGTTCACAGTTTATTTCCTTGAGCTTAGACGCAGGATCTGATCGAGGATCTGAGCTCCTGTGGAGGAGAGGAGTCGAGTTGTTCAATCGTGTGGAGGTAGGCGCGTCCAAGGAAAGGGGACGAAGTGGAGGGGGAACAACCCCTGAGGGGGATTTCCGTCTCTGCTGTACAGGAGAGCCAGGTAAGTGGGCGCTATAGTTGTCGTGAGTAGGGAGCTTGGTTGGGGGGGACGGGTTCGAGAGTTGAGGATTAGATAGGGAGCAGGGTCTCCTGGTTTTAAGGAGGTGAGGGAAGCAGTTTCCCTGGTAGAGAGTGGGCGAACCAGCTGTTGGGAAAGGGAGATATGTAGGAGAGGGCCAGGAGGAAGGGTAGTAGGGGAGGTGAGGGAGAGGTGGTCGGCGCTAGGAATAACATTTATTCCAGAAATCCAGGAATGGAGTAGGTTAGGACTGGGTGGTCGGGAGATGGTGGTTGAGTCTGTGGAGCCTGGATTTGGCAGATCTAGAGCCCTATGCATGTTGTTCGTTGTAGGTGTGGTGTTCAGCGTGTGGTTGTGGCACATTAGTGAGGGATCAAGGGGGACTTGTGACAGAGTTAGAGGAAGGACGTTCCTCGAGTGGGTAGGCGTGTCACTTTGTTCCAGCAATTTTTTAATGAAGGCAAATCTGTTGTTGAAGATGCCCAGGTTGCGATCGGAGGCCTGAATTAGGATAGTCCCATTGTTATAGATGGATATGGTAGCATTTGCTCTGAATGTGGGTGACGTAATTGCTAAGAGTCTTAGACCGTGAGGAAATTTCTTAGACGAGGCGATTCTGAGTAAAGAGTGGAATGCCATTCTCCACTGAGCTCTTCTTCTAGTATAAAAGATCAGGTCACTGGTAGTAGCACCTCTTTTGTGACAGAAGTAGGGGTCAGAGATAAGGGTCTCTGGATTAGGTTTGAGTAGTCTATGTTTCATAGATTTAATTGCATTTTTGGAGAGGTTGGTAGGGTAGTTAATTATGTAACTATTCATGCCTAGCTTCGCTAGTCTGGAGTCCGGTCTGCACTGAGCGAAGGAGGGCATGGTGGAGGGTGATATGTCGCAAGTGTTAGGTGAGTTGTAAGAGAGTGCAGGATTCCAGGGTCTAGTCCTCAGTGAGGGAGGGTCTTGTAAGACATGGTGTGTTCAGTAGCGGGCCGTATCATATCAAGATAGTGATAGTAGTATGGACTCCACATGAGTGAAGGGCCCAATAATTTAGTCAGTCTGTGGGAGACAAGTGCTCTAACCGGTCAAGCACCGAAGGAGCAGGGCTGAGCCCTTATCATGTATGTCTAGTGCATAGTAAGATGATGCTTTGAGTGTAGGGGAGGGGTAGTGTCAATGCCATGAGTGGCTGGTCTGAGCTGAGCTACGTAAAGCTATGTGGAGGAAAGGTACAGGGAGTGTATCTACTACTGGGAGTGTAGAGAAGCAGTATCGATCATGAGAGAGTGAGTGAGCACATCATAGTGCACATCATAGCGGGAGCCGAGCTGCGTGAAGCTATGGAGCTACGTGAAGCTATGTGGAGGCAAGGGACAGGGAGTGTTGGCCAAAATGTCTCTTTGTTGACCTAGAAAAAGGTTGTTTATCGGTATTTCATCTCACTTATATCTGTATAAAACGAATCAATGTGGCAACGTCCTGCCCCAAAATACTACAGCTATGTATGTAATTCATTGGCAGCGTTTGCTACATTGCTTACTGTTATGGATCAAGTTTACCATACGTGAGATAGTTTTCGTGAAGTCTTGCAATGTGACAGCCAGCTTTTAAATACACAGTAGAAGAATGGCTCCCAGTTAACTGGATGACAGTGTCATCTTAGAATCAATAATTTAAGTCAGAGTTCATTCCTAAATTGGTTTGGACCCTCACTCTTCTTCCCTTGAATCGCCTCATTTAATAGTGACGACCACTGAATAAATGAAGGCTCGTGTTTTAACCCCAAAATACCAACTGATCTGTCACTAGCCAAAGGAAGTACCTGGCTGACGAAGAGGACCTGCCTTTAACATTATAAACGTTTTAATTTCATTTTAAAGACCATGGAGAAAGTAAGTGTGTGCATCTAAGGGTTCAGCACCTATGTCTCTAAAGCACATGCTGCAGAGTATAATTCGTAAAACAAGACCTGCTGCTAACTGCAATGCATATGCGGATGAGAACCACATAGTTGTGCATTTAATGTCTTCTTCATTTTAAAACACGTATTGTTGTTAGTTCTCGTTTTAAAAATAGTTGCAAACCTGTATATACTTACTTGTTGTGCATGCGGCCTGTTTGTATTTAGAGCGCTGCTCTGCACTGTGGAACCAAGCCTACCCTCTATGAACAGCTCAAATAAAATAAAAAATAAAAATACACCCTTTTCTTTTGGCAAAGGTAATTATTCTGGACATGGTTAATGCTCTGTCTTTCTGAAGTTGAAGGAGCTTAAAGCATTGATTGGTAACTTACAAATGAGCTTTTTCAAAGTAAGCGAAATACGTCTTTTTTAGCACGTCTACTGGACCTGAATGGATTATATTAACATTCAAAAGATATTCAATATGTTCTAATGCAAGGAATATGAGGTGTGATTAAGTCTTGGGCACCAAAAGGCAACCTAATATCCCATCTTCAGTGCCACTTTCCCAGCTCCCGGTGGAAGCAACCTAAAGGATGCTCTTGCAGCCTTTATGTTTGCATATATAATTTTGATTGAAATGATGGAGCAGGAACTCATAATGAGACCTGCTCGGAAGCAATCTCCTCACAGTATTAATTTATTAAACTTTGTATTGTTCATACTAACAATTGCATACACAAACACAAGTAGAAAGGAAGCTTGCTTATGTGTTTAAACTAACAAATAACGCTTGTCTGTTCTAAAATGGCCGCTAAAGCACGGGAATCTTTATTGCGCATGTGTCAACCATATCACGTGGTGTGACGTCTTTCTTTGCTTGGTGGGAAATTCTTGCTTCTGCGCAGTGTGTATTAAAATGGCTGCTTAATGTTTTCACGTGCTACAGCTTGCTCTCATGTTGCAATTAAACTGTGGTATTCTAACGCTATTAATGCGGGATAGAATTTATAAGTAAATGGGAATAGAGTAGAAAGAGTGGGTATACAGTGAAACAATTTATTTGTGATTTTAATATTTTCTTCTTTGACTTTTATTAGTTTGTAAAATGGGCCTGGGGTTGGTGGACTGAAACCCGAGAGACAATGATTCTGCGCATGCGTCTGCATGTCTGTCCAGAGAAAAGGATGAAGTCAACCTGGACGAAGTCCAAGGCCGTGACCTGATGGCCAACACTGTTGTACCCATGATGTCCCTACTGAAACGAAACAATGTACATAAACAATGTATAAACTTTGTCGTGAGACGGGTGGGAAATAAAGCAAATGTATTAATTGTGATGGGCGGTATTTTAAAACAATGGGCTTAAAGAAATTGAACTAAATCGATGTGGTGTGAGGATCAACCCCCTCTCCCCGTCCAATCAGAAGTAGTGGTCCCATATTTTTGCAACATTAATGGGAGGTACATGGACATAGAAGGGTATAATAGATATAGAATTAGCTAATTAGTTAGCTCAGACCGCACAGCACAGCACAGACTAGACGCTGACAGACACAGAAGAACAGGCGTACCGAACAAGCTGATCGGTTGCAGATTGAACCACTGTCCGGAGAGGTCCTGAGGTCGGGGCGGCGGAGTCCATTAGAAGGAAGACACAGGAGAAATTCGGGGATAAGCGAAGTATCAGAGAGGGGAACGACGCAGGCGTCGTTGGTAGAGAGGTCACCGGTCCTGTCCTGAACCTGGAGGAGGTCTTTGCTCTTCATCCTTCCTGGGTCCTATCTTTCCAACTCCTTGGCCAAGGGGTTTGGTTCTCGCACTTTAGGTAAATATACATGCAACCTTTGGTGGCGCTGCTGTCTCTATCTTCTCTTTTCAGAGGGACCGTCATTAATCGATAATTGATTTACTATGCTTCATCCTTGATATGCGATTAAGTATCATGCAATTCTGTACTTTACTCTGCTAAATCTTTTAGATAAACATTTTAAAACTTCCTGACTCAGTGATTATTTCAGGATTATATATTGTAATAAATGTCACTCATTTTAAACTTCCCAATTAGCAAGGGGTCCATTGGTAAGTCATTACTCTTCAATCAGAAAAGTAATTGGTAGCAGGGATTTTGATAAAGAGTACAACTGACCCACCAGCGGAAATTGCTAGCGTAGTATGAATGTATGGGCCCAAGTGAGTATCTGGTGTATGAATGCTCATTGCTAGTAACCCGCTGGATCAGTTTTCTGGTTATCAGAGGATGGTTGTACTTTGTTAATTGGGTAATGAGAATTGTACTTTTATGAACTAACATCCGTTATTGTTTAAAAGTTTGTTTTATGTTGTCCAGAATTCCCGGGAAAAATTGAATAGCGGATGGTAAGCGGAAGCCATACTACAGTGACATTATCTGTCAGGCAGAAATAGTACTGAAAAGTTAAGCAGGGCTATCAGTACTTGTTAGGGACTCTATGCGTATGAGAAATAGCAAAAGGAATGTACTGGTGAAAATTTGATGTTATATCACCTAGAAAGGGTAACATTGAAGAAGTAACAGGTATTTTTTGATGCTTGCGTGAAGAGTAAACGGAAGGGTTTTACTCGCAGTGTATGTTTAGTAAACGGAAAGGTTTTACTAAGTGTAAACGAAACTATCTTTTTCAATTTAGAGAAACTGGCACGATAGCGAATGTTTTATGTTGTTACTGAATTTAATTAAAAGCGTAGAAAAAATAAAGTTTTGCATACGATTTTGTAAAGGGAGGGTCAGTTGCCGGAGAGGGAACTGACATCACAAAGCGCCGCGCTGGGATTGGTTGAAACAGCGGGCGTGGAAAGACACTTGTAAAGGAGGGGTCAGTAGTCGGGAGTAGTACTGACGTCACAGGTACCGCGCTGGGATTGGTCGAAACAGCGAGAAACAGAAAACCGCAGATTGTAAAGGAGGGGTTGGCAGACAAACGTCACAAAAAGGCCACGCTAGGATTGGTGCGGAGACAAAAGTTAGCTGGAATTTGATTGGTTGTTACCATAGAAGCTGAAATCCTAGTGGATAGTGGAGATTGTATGTTAAAACGTGATCCAACTTTAATAGGAATTCGTCCGGATAGGAGGTTCCTAGGCTTTGCAGAATATAATTTTATACATCGAGATTTACCCAAAATGTACGGAGAGAAGAGAAAAATGTCATTTCTACAAAAGATTAAGAATTATTTTAAAAAGGATAAACCAATCAAAACTAGGGAAGGAATTATCATTCCACCAGCTAAAACGCCCGCTTCATTCATGATGATGGAGAGGTTATCATACTTGCGTATGGTTAGAAAATTGGATAGATTATACCAAAAATGATGGAATATTAGCATTCCCAGAGAATGGTACTTTCAATGGAAGAATTCTTCAAAATTTGAGATTGAGGATGAATGACTTAGAACCCAGACCAAGATTAACCCAATACGAAGCCTTAGAGGAGTGGGAAACTGAGGCATTTGAACGTGACCGATCCAGAAGTAATAGGGGTTATCGGGGATTTTTCCCTAGGTACCAAAATGAGTCAAGGGACGGTCAGATGAAACAGTGGAGAAGAGCAATGCTTACAGAGGGTCTGTATCCGATATTAATGGCAGAAGAATTGTTAGGGAGCAAATGCACAGAAAAGACAAAACACTTGACTAGATTTGGAGATTCCGAAGATGAATTTATGGAAGAGATATTAAAGAACCCGCCACCATATCAGGAAGGGACAAGTGGATGCACCCCAAGTGCACCACTGTTAAGGACACCATTGGTACCACAAGTATTGCTTGATTCCCCAGTTAGTAGGGTACTTCACGATAAAGAAAAGGAAGCCATAGATAAAAACAGAGCAGAATTAATACAGAAAGTAACACAATTGAGTGTTCATCCTGATTCACTAACCATACCTGTAACAATTGGTCCAGTGGTTCCCTTATATGGTGACAAAGTAAATTATCCCAAACCTCTAGTTATGCCTACACCTGTGAATGTTCCTAAACCTGAAGCAGTAGTAATGGTTGATGATCACTTTAGTGATTGTGAATCTATGATTTCATTAATGGACTTGCCCATTAGAGAATCTGCAAATAGTACCCCCAGAAGAGCTACACCTGGTTGCTCAAAAGATGTAAACATAGTAACCTCATCAGGAACCAAAAGTGCCACAGTAGTTACACCAGAAGACTTAGAAAGGTGGGCACAAGGATCAGACAGACAGTGCTCACCCCCAAAGATCATGGACATCTACAAATTAAAAGTCGAATTAGAAGAAATGATAGCAGGAAATGTAGGGGTAGATCGCCTAAATACTTACGATGAAGAAGAACTATTGTTTGTGTGCAGAAGTATCACAAGAAATGTAAAGATATTCCATGAGAAATTATCAGATTTAGCTCTGCAGATGGGAATTGAAATAGGGAAGTCAAAAGTGTTACAGAAACCCTATGGAGCAGATTTTTCAGACAAAGATTTAGAAAACATGAATGCCTCTGGAAGAAAATTACAAATAAAGGAATTAATGACAGTCTTACAGAAATGGGGAGACCTAGATAAATGGAAAGCTAGATGGACAAAGAAAAAAGAAGAGGCACGGTACAGTAGAACAACTTCTGAATATTTAATGAAGGAAACAGGGAAAGCAGATCAAATGTACCCGATGCGAGAAGATCCAGGACGGGGATATGTACATGTCCCATGGAGCAGACAGGATATTTTGTCATTTACGAATGATTTTCCAAAGTTGAGAGAAAAACCAATTGAATGGTACAAGCAGGTTGAGAGGTTTGTGAAAGTGTCAAAGGTATTGTTGAAGGACTTGGATGGTCTGTTTGACATAGTGGTTCCTGCCGATTTATGGACAGATTGTAAAATCACAGTTGATTGGCCAAGTGAAGAGTATCCTAGAGATCCAAAGACAGGTGCCCCGTCAAGTGATGTAATGAAAAAGTATCAGCAGGTAATAACTTACCTGAAAGGGAAAATACCACCAAAAGAAACAGATTGGGTGAAAATAGACAGAACTACTCAAGAAGCCAGTGAATCGGTACATGCCTACTACGAACGTTTATTGCAGGTATTCAAGCAGTATAGTGGATTTGAGGATATTGGAGATAAAAACATGAGTCAGTTTGTTTACCGATTTGTTTATGGATTAAAACCGGAAATTTGTCAGATGATTAAGCAGCACATGTTGTGCTGGCAAGGGAAACCGATCGACAAGATTTTGAAATATGCGAAATATTGCGGAGATGACATTGAGGATAGACACAAGAAACTGCAAGAGAAAGTGATGTGGGCTCAGGTAAAAATGGCTGAGCGACAGGGAATTAATTTGGATAATCCAAGTGATAATCAGGGGAACGATTCTGGAACGAATGGTGACACTGGGAATGGTGGAAAAATGAGAGGACGAATGAGCAGAGAAGAGGCTAAAAAGAAATTTCCTTGTCACGGATGCGGAAAATTGTGGGCATTGGAAGGATGAATGTAAAAAGATACGGAATAATAATGGCCCAAATCAAAATTTAAATCCACAGACGCAGAATGACTCACAGCAGGGTGTAAATCCTCAGAGTCAGTTGCCACCTGCACCTATGCAGGGTAATGTAAGCAGAGCAAAGCACGGTGCAGACATCGGGTATCAAGGAGGAAGTGGTAAGAATGATTATGTAACTACACAATTTCTTTTACAAGACGACTTCTGTCCATATAGTCAATGACGGTGCCTAGGAGAGGGGGAGAAGGAGTGCGTACTTGGCGCGTCCTTACCGGTAGATCAGTCAGGTCCATATGTTGAAGGGAATGTGAAAGGTAATGATATTACCTTCCTTTTGGACACTGGTGCTACCAGGTCTACTGTGAGAACAGCAGACATCCCAGACCTTCCTCTCTCTGGAGAAGCTATCCAAGTTGTGGGTGTAGCTAATAGAAAGATTAGAACACCTCTTACCGAACCAATGGAAGTTAAAATTGGAAATTTTAGAGAAATGCATCAATTTGTAGTGTGTGATTCCAGTCCAGTAAATTTATTGGGCCGAGATTTGTTGTGTAAAATGAACTGCACAATTTTCTGCACGCCGGATGGTGTGGCAGTTCAGACCCCAGATGAAGACCATGTATATAAATTTATGATTGCAAAGCAAGGTACAGAAGTAGATGAGATGTTTTCTTTGATAACAAAAGACGACTTACCAGAAGAATTAAAAACTACAGTGAATTCCATGGTATGTGATTTCACAGGAAAGGAAGTAGGACTTATGGCCAAAATAGACCCAGTTAAAATTACTGTAAAGGAAGGTGCAATTTTCCCAAATACCAGACAGTACAAAATGAGTGCAGAAGTAACAGCAGGAGTCATTGAAGAAATCAACCGAATGGTAAAACAAAACATACTAAAAAAAGTAATGAGTAGCCCTTGTAACTCACCAATAATGGGTTTGAAGAAACCTAGTGGAAAGTATAGGATTGTTCAAGACCTGCGAAAAATAAATAAGATTGTGGAACCCTGTTGTCCTATAGTGCCAAATCCTGCGGTAATTTTATACCAGATTCCTTGGAGTGCAGGACGGTTTACTGTGATTGATTTATGCCAAGCATTCTTTTCAATACCATTGCACCCAGATAGTCAGTATCTTTTTTCATTTAAATTTGAGAACAAAGTCTATGTCTGGAATCGTGTTCCTCAGGGGTACACGGAAAGCCCTTCCATCTTCAATCAGATATTGAAAAAGTGCTTAGAGAAACTAGTGATGCCAGGAAGTTCAGTCTTAGTGCAGTATATAGACGACTTACTGGTGGCATCTAACACCAGAGAGGACTGTGTTGTTGACTCCATTGCACTATTAAATCATTTAGCTGAAGAAGGGCATAAAGTTTCACCTGAAAAATTGCAGTTTTGTACAACAGCAGTTAAGTATCTAGGACACCAAATTGAGAGGGGAAAAAGAAGAATAACCTCTGAAAGAGTAAAATTAATCAAGAAAATGCAAATGCCTGTCTCCCAGCGAGAGGTGAGAATGTTCCTTGGAATAGTGGGTTATTGTCGACAATGGATACTAGGGTTTTCTCTACTAGCAAAGCCATTAATTCAAATGACGAAAAAGAAGGCAAAGGACCCAGTTGAGTGGGATGATGAGAGTGTAGGAGCTTTTGTAAAATTGAGAAATGCTTTGAGTGCAGCACCTGCCCTAGGCATGCCTGATTATAAAAGAAAATTTGCATTATTCTGTCATGAGAGAGAAAATTATGCACTTTCAGTCCTAACTCAGAGACATGGTTTGGACAGACGTCCTATAGCATATTTTTCTGCTACATTGGACCCAGTGGCAGCCGCATTGCCAGGCTGCCTAAAAGCAGTAGCGGTTACATGTTTGAGCATTGAACAAAGTGAATCAATTGTAATGGGACACCCTGTCAAAGTGTTTGTCCCACACTCAGTTGTGATTCTGTTGACAAGAACCCGAACTCAGCATCTTACTCCTAGTCGGCTGACTAAATATGAAAGAATAATATTAGGTGCTGAAAATGTGACCATTGTAAGGTGCACATTAGTAAATCCTGCTACCTTACTACCAGACCCATACCATGAAGAAGTTAAAGACGATGAAGAGGAACATGATTGTTTACAAGTCACAGAATTGTGCACAAAACCACGTCCTGACATCCAGGAACTACCCCTCAGGAAGCCAGACAGGGAGCTGTTTGTTGATGGTTCGTGCCAAAGGCATGAAGATGGTAAACTAACTGCTGCATATGCAGTGTGTGAATTAACTGGAATAGTCGAAGCATCCTATTTACCAGGAGTAAAATCTGCACAAGTAGCTGAATTGATTTCGTTAATAAAAGCCTGCAAAATTGGGAAGAATCAAAAAGAAACTATATTTACAGATAGCCAATATGGTTACGGGGTTGTGCATGATTTTGGCCAACTATGGATGCAGAGGGATTTCATGACTTCTTCAGGATCCCCCATTAAAAATGGACAGTTCGTAAAGGAACTGCTGGAGGCAATACAATCACCAAAAGAATTGGCTGTGGTGAAATGTGCCGCACACCAATCAGGAGATGACTGGGTGGTAGTCGGTAACAGATATGCAGATTTGGTGGCTCAACACTGTGCTAAAAACAGGTTGTCAGTTAATAAAAGGGTTGAAAGAATGGGAATCAGCTGCCAACTTATGCTGTATGCACCTCCTGAAACATGGAATGATGTAAAGCGATTACAAGATGACGCTGATGAGAGTGAAAGAAATGCATGGATTAAAATGGGATGTTCTCAAAGGGCAGACGACGATGTATGGATTTTTGCCGATGGCAGACCAGTCATGCCCGACTGTCTGATTTCACAAATGGCCAGAATGTATCATGGAGACACACATGTAGGGAGAGATGCAATGATTAGGCTCTTCAGACAAAATTGGTACAATCCAAGGTTTAGGGCTGTAGCAGAGAGCCTTTGTCAGAGATGTTTAACTTGCCAAATGCATAATCCTGGAAGGAAAACAATAATTGGTTTTGGGAAACCAGGAAAGGCAGAGGGCCCATTTGTGAGATTGCAGCTTGATTTTATTCAGCTACCACCATGTAGAGGACTGAAATATGTACTTGTCATAGTGGGCCTGTTTTCAAAGTGGGTGGAGGCTTACCCTACCAGGAGGAATGACAGTATTACAGTCGCAAAGTTGTTGCTACGAGAACTAATTCCTAGGTTTGGTTTCCCAGTAACTTTGGAATCAGATAGAGGAAGGCACTTCAACAGTGATGTGATTAGAATAATCTGTGAAGCATTCCAAATTGAGCAAAAATTGCACTGTGCATATCGTCCAGAGGCTTCTGGAGTGGTTGAACAAATGAATGGCACAATAAAATCCAGACTGGCAAAAATGTGTGCATCAACATCGCTAGATTGGCCGGATGCATTGCCACTTGTCTTGATGGGACTCAGAAGCATTCCTGATAGAAATACTGGATTGAGTCCGCACGAAATAATCATGGGAAGAGCAAGGGGACAAGCACATGTTCCTACAAATAAACTGCTGAATATAACTGATGATATGGTTCTGGATTATTGCAAAGGATTGGCTGACCTAGTGCGTTCTGTCTCTCACCAGGTTGGGGAAGACGCAGTTTCCAGGCAGCCTGAGCAAGAGCATGACCTGAACCCCGGAGACTGGGTGGTTGTGAAGAATCACACGAGAGAAACGTGTCTATCACCCAGGTGGACGAACCTCGTCAGGTCATACTAGTTACGAATACAGCAGTAAAGTGTGCAGGATTTCCTAACTGGATTCATGTAAGCCACACCAAAAGAGTACCAGACCCTGAAGAAGAAAATCCTCAGACAGCATCGATCACTGAGGAAGCTGAAGGTTGCCCAGCTGAAGAATCTCAGGAACAAGATTCGAGGGAAGCTGAAGAAGAACAACCGAGCACAAGTCAGGACTGGATACCGGTGGTGGAAATTTACCACAGAACAAGAAGTCAAGCAAATTTAGAAGAAATTGAAGAAGATCAGATAGGTGAAGAAGAAGCAGCTCAGGAAGAAGAAGAAGAAACAATAAGAGAACCTGAGCAGGATCAGATAGGGAGAGAAAACAGGCTCAAATCAACAATGAATCAACAAATTTTGAGCAGGGACAGACAGGTTTAGAAGAACGCGGTCAGGCTGCAGAAGTACAAAGTGCAATAAGCCCTGATCAGAACCAGTTAGAGCCAGAAAAATACATTCAAGAAGAAGATCCCGAGAATCACGAACATGAAGACATAAACCAAGAACAAGGTCAGTTACTAGAAACTCACAGTGGAGTAGCTGAAAAGAAACCAATAAGACCTGAAAAAGTACAAATAGCAGAAGAAACTAAAATTGAAGAAAACCAAACTGTGCCACAACCAGAAAATAAACGAACTACTGAAGAAGAAATAAAGAGTAAAGAGACAGTGCAAGCAAAGAAAACCAGGAAAGGTGATCATTGGCCTAGTGTCATTAAAAGAGTAAAATACCACATAACAACCAGAAGTGAAGATCCAGAACAAGTAAACGAAGTGACAAGTCAAACAGGACGAGAAAGTGGAACTGAAAAACGAAGAAGCAAAAGACTGAAGCTTATAAACAATAAATTTAAAGGTCCTGATTGGACTTATATTATCCTCGAAAACTACGAGAGCTCAGAATCAAGTGAAAGTGGTGACGAAGGAACCAGTTCGGAACTAACCTATGAAAAAGAAATAAGACCACCTTGATAACACAAAAAGACTTGAAAATAGATAAGAAGAGCAATCTTCCTTGTCAAAATGTCTGACAATAGAGTTTCTGGGAGACCAAAACGGAAATGTTGTAAAAGATGCTGTGCTGTATGCATATGCAGTCTAGTAATGGTGCTTGTACTATGGTTAGTTCTGATCGTAGCAATTCCCTACCTTCTGATTACGGATAAAAAGATTAACAACGAAACGAAGGGAAGGATAGATAACTTGAAAAATGATAGAGTAAAATTAGAGGCAGAAGATGAACTAGAATTTCATCATGAAGTAACAGATAACGACACTAGTTTGAATGTTTTCACAAAATTATTGTTTCAATATGTAGATACTATGGAAGTTAGTAATTGTTATGTCTGTATGAAGTTACCCGAATCAGTAGCAGAAGGGTTAACATATCATCACTTGCCATTAACCTATGGCATATCATGTAGTGTTTTGACCAGTTTATTTTATAGAACAGGGAGACTTCAGTATTATTATTCAAACATAGATGTGATATTTTCTGAGGTTCCGATTCGAAAGAATATGAACCCAGTGCTTAGTAGTCAAGATGCACAGTTTATGGGAGAATTTTTCTTAACAATGAAATCAATAGATATAACACATGCACATAGAAACAATCTAACATGTTCATTACATGAAGAAGAAAATATATTTTTGAATTTAGTAGAAGATAGAAGACAAGATTTTCAAAAGAAAGCTTCTGAGCATAAGGCTCATCTGCCACCTTGGGCTGAGAAAGAAGGGAGTTACACACCTGGCAAGGCTCAAGCTGCTATGGGTCTGGATTTTGTAAAAACAGGGAAAATTTGTCTACATAGGTTAAAGACTGATTATAACAATGTTTTCATCGGTACCAGTGAATGTGAACATAATTTCTTAATTCTTGGAGGTTGGGGACTCAAAGGAGGAACAGATTCAGTTTTTCCTGGAATCTATTATGTGTGTGGGAATAAGGCTTACTTTAGGCTTCCTGCACGGTGGTATGGAAGTTGTTACTTTGGAATAGTATTTCCAAAGATATACCACGTAAAAAGAAACACTGGGAGCAATGAAAATAATGGTGAATTAACACGTAGCAAAAGAGCTAGTTTTTCTGAAATTGTAGGTGATATATTTGGTGCATTGATACCTTCAGTGGGAGTAATTCTGAACTCAAGAAGAATATGTAAATTATCTACAGTGGTTGATCATTTATCAACGGATACTGCTGGAGGCTTTCTGATGATTAATGCGGAAATGGTTGCGATTAGATCTATGGTTATGCAAAATCGACTTGCTCTTGACATTATATTGGCAAAAGAGGGCGGAGTCTGTAAATTATTGAAGACGAAACATTGTTGCACTTACATACCTGATAAAAGTGCAGAAATTGGAACGTATATACAGAATATAACAAAACTTGAGAAGGAACTAAAACCACTGGAAGTTGATAGTGTATGGGAAAGATTGACAAATAGTATTACGTCAATTGGTACCTGGTTTGCTAATATAGTGAAAGGACTTATAGGTCAAATATTAGTACCCTTAGCAGGGATAGCAATAATAGTATTGTCAATAATAATATGGTGCAAATGTTGTAGAAAGAATGAATCATATAGTGTGACAGGAAAAGGAAAGAAAAGAAAATTTGATGAAATTGAACTAGAAGATTTGAAAAGTGAATTATATAAGAACCTGAAAGGAGATGTGAAAAATAGAAAGTGTAAGAATGAAACTGAGACAAATTTATGCTAAAAGTTGGCATCTGGTAGTGGGTAAATTTTGATGGCTCAGAAACGCCATCAGAGAGGGGATTGATGGAGCAGGAACTCATAATGAGACCTGCTCGGAAGCAATCTCCTCACAGTATTAATTTATTAAACTTTGTATTGTTCATACTAACAATTGCATACACAAACACAAGTAGAAAGGAAGCTTGCTTATGTGTTTACACTAACAAATAACGCTTGTCTGTTCTAAAATGGCCGCTAAAGCGCGTGAATCTTTATTGCGCATGTGTCAACCATATCACGTGGTGTGACGTCTTTCTTTGCTTGGTGGGAAATTCTTGCTTCTGCGCAGTGTGTACTAAAATGGCTGCTTAATGTTTTCACGTGCTACAGCTTGCTCTCATGTTGCAATTAAACTGTGGTATTCTAACGCTATTAATGCGGGATAGAATTTATAAGTAAATGGGAATAGAGTAGAAAGAGTGGGTATACAGTGAAACAATTTATTTGTGATTTTAATATTTTCTTCTTTGACTTTTATTAGTTCGTAAAATGGGCCTGGGGTTGGTGGACTGAAACCCGAGAGACAATGATTCTGCGCATGCGTCTGCATGGTTGCCCAGAGAAAAGGATGAAGTCAACCTGGACGACGTCCAAGGCCGTGACCTGATGGCCAACACTGTCGTACCCATGATGTCCCTACTGAAACGAAACAATGTACATAAACAATGTATAAACTTTGTCGTGAGACGGGTGGGAAATAAAGCAAATGTATTAATTGTGATGGGCGGTATTTTAAAACAATGGGCTTAAAGAAATTGAACTAAATCGATGTGGTGTGAGGATCAACCCCCTGTCCCCGTCCAATAAGAAGTAGTGGTCCCATATTTTTGCAACATAAATGGGAGGTACATGGTCATAGAAGGGTATAATAGATATAGAATTAGCTAATTAGTTAGCTCAGACCGCACAGCACAGACTAGACGCTGACAGACACTGAAGAACAGGCGTACCGAACAAGCTGATAGGTTGCAGATTGAACCACTGTCCGGAGAGGTCCTGAGGTGGGGTCGGCGGAGTCCATTAGAAGGAAGACACGGGAGAAATTCGAGGATAAGCGAAGTATCAGAGAGGGGAACGACGCAGGCGTCGTTGGTAGAGAGGTCACCGGTCCTGTCCTGAACCTGGAGGAGGTCTTTGCTCTTCATCCTTCCTGGGTCCTATCTTTCCAACTCCTTGGCCAAGGGGTTTGGTTCTCGCACTTTAGGTAAATATACATGCAACCTTTAGTTGCGCTGCTGTCTCTATCTTCTCTTTTCCGAGGGACCGTCATTAATTGATAATTGATTTACTATGCTTCATCCTTGATATGCGATTAAGTATCATGCAATTCTGTACTTTACTCTGCTAAATCTTTTAGATAAACATTTTTAAACTTCCTGACTCAGTGATTATTTCAGGATTATGTATTGTAATGAATGTCACTCATTTTAAACTTCCCAATTAGCAAGGGGTCCATTGGTAAGTCATTACTCTTCAATCAGAAAAGTAATTGGTAGCAGGGATTTTTGATAAAGAGTACAACTGACCCACCAGCGGAAATTGCTAGCGTAGTATGAATGTATGGACCCAAGTCAGTATCTGGTATATGAATGCTCGTTGCTAGTAACCCGCTGGATCAGAAAGAAAGAAACACTTTTTTTCTGGTTTTGATTTATATCCCTTAAACAGCACACACGGCGTTTGTGTGTCATAAATATACACAGAGAACAACCACACTCAAATCAGTCTTAGCGCACCTAAAAAGAAGTGGTCCAGCCAGAATTGCAAGGTTAAGTCCCCTTTAAATGGGAGCAAAAGCAACGCCACCGGTGTAGGATTTGTTAGGCCCCATCTGTGAGGAGCAATTTTGTACCCACCTTAGAAGAATTTGTCACAAACCAGTTACAAACTTGTATGGATTTTTTAATTGCTCTCTGTCTTTTCTCTCTTATAAGGTTCTAAAGCGTCTAAATCAAATTTTGTAGGGGTGAGCTGAGAGCTTTAAGGTGACCTTTTACCTCCACATTTAAGTATTTTACTGTTTTTTGTGTTTGTTTGTGGAAAGTATTTTTACTGTGTGTAGAGTCTTTTTTTTAAAGTTTGGTAATGTGTTTCGAAATTCAATTAAATCAATCCCCTTGCTTTATTAATTAATACGTTTCATATTTTGAAAATAAGCTCTTGCTATAAATTGCCTTTATAATTAGAAAAAGTTTATCCGGACATTATATGCTCTGCATGACTTGTTATTAGTGACTTTTGCTTTGTATTGCGTTCCCACAACTTCCTGTGAAAGGTAAGTCTTAAATTAACATACTCTACCAAATAGTAAAACATTGGGATATTTGAGAGTCTTGTCATATATATGTATTCGAATGGATGAATTCAGATGAATTATAGCTTTGATAAAGCATATTGAGTCGGATCGCAAAACCTTTTGACTACTACTATTTCATGTCGTTATTGGCTCAAAAGGAAGTGATTGGGGCAAAAGAATATTGCAGCATACTGTTTGTGGTGCATTTTGTTTTGTTTTCATGGGTCTACATTGTATTTTTTGGGCTGTTGTGATGTATGCTGCATTATTACATTGTGTTGTTAAGTTTTTTTTGTGGTTGTTGTGCTGCATTCTGTGTTTACTGTTTTGTTGTGCTGTGCCCTAATAGAGTAGAATAGAATAGAATGTATTGATATTCGATTAATTACAATCATTACATCTCAACATACATAAATAGAATTAAAAATCAAAAGTATTGTATCGAACAAGTCTGAACATTACACTAAATAAATTAATTTACCCACCCCTCCTAGAACATAAAAAGTTCATTGCTTGTCTGGCCATCCCATCTTAAAATGTCCCATTTCCATTCCCCGATTTCCGTTTTCCCAAGTTGAAGTCACTATATAATAAGAAGAGAGTTAGTAGTCCCATCCTTTTCTGTACCAATGACCTCGTCCACTGTCAGCCCGTCATATTATTTCCAGTATCCCAGTGTAGCACATTATCACCACTCCACCTGTATTATCGTATCATTACAAATTATCTGTATTAATCTTTCATTGAAGCCAGGTAGCCCGCGTGGGACACAGATCCTCTACCTTCTACAAGGGCAAATAGTGCTGCATGCATAAAGTGCTCCATGCTCCATTTTCCAGCGAACCATTTACCCTTATTATTCCTTCACCTGTGGGGTTAAATCACCCAGAGTACCTTTTGGCACGCTGCCCCTATTCCTGTAAGAGGCTATTCGTGCAGGTTTGCTCCAGTTGCCTTTGAGGCCTCAATGTACCTTATGGGTTGCCGTTGTTTCTTTTATGAACTTTAAAAACTACCCTGATAACTGGCTAGGTTCTCCTTTTATGCAGCATAAAAGCCGCCATGCAGGTCCTCACATTTAAGGCCCGGAACATTAGTCGGATCCATAAGCATCCCAAGGTTTTTAAGCCTTCACAAATGCAGGTCACATGATTAGAGACTCCTCCGCTTGATCACACCATCTACATCAAGTATTATTTTCACTCTTCTTTCGTCCATACTAGTAGCACCTTAGTGGAATAAGGCTAAAGCGCAGTCTCATAAACAGGTATTTTGAGTGGTTGGAAAGAGACTGACTCAAGTACTCTGGGAGAACTCCTGGGGTATAGAGATCTACTGCCCACTTACCATGGGCTTTGGCTCTTAAATCCCAGAGATCCTGCTCCGCTGAGATTATCTTTATGGATTTCATTAACAAATTTGCTGTCATTTAATTTGATTGATAGTTACATGTTGGCTCCTCTGCACTCAGAGCACCAATGTAGATTGCCAGTAAGGAACTCCACACCAAGTCTGTCTCATGGAATTTCTCCCAAAGAAGTTGTCTCATTGTACCGCTTGGTGCCGTTTTCAATTTTAGGCAGTTCAAAACAAATGTCACTCTCATTGCCAAGTCCTGTTCTATTAGTTTAAATTCCAGTCTAATTTGAATTTGGCTGGTGCAATCTGGAATGTGAATATGCGACAATAGCAGATGCATTGTTGGTTGTCTTGCCATTCCTAAAGCTGGTCCTTAAAAATAATTGATCCATATGAGATTATTGGCATCAGTTTACTTGCAACCACCATCAGTAGCGCATTGTAGTTTTGCCAGGCGAGATTCCTCTTAAGATGACCCATCCTCCACATCAAGTGCTTAGCTGTCGTTTTCAGGGTGCCTAACTGAGCTAAAGGACTCAAGCAAATTTTGGGGCTTAGTAAATAAGTTTAAACAAAAAAAACCCAGGGGTAATACCATCTCTCTGAAGCAGTAGGGGCATATTATCAAGAACGGCGTTAAAAATTATCTCCGGTTTAGCGGCAGAAAACTGCCGCTAAAGCGGCGATAATGGGCTTGATAATATGCCCTTGAGAATTCCAATAGAAGTCCATGTTCTGGTGTGAACATGGGCTTCTATTGGAATTCTCCAGGGCATATTATCAAGCCCATTATCGCCGCTTTAGCGGCAGCTTTCTGCCGCTAAACCGGCGATAATTTTAACGCCGTTCTTGATAATATGCCCCGTAGTCTGTTCACATAAAGCAACACCAGGGCGAATTTTGCCAGCTCCAGAAAGTGGGAAGCCAAAAAAGTACGGGGAACTAGCAGCAGTACAACACAGCCAATCTGCTGAGATTATCGCTAAACAACAAAATGAATCACAAACCTCTTGCCCTGCAGATGTGATGAGCTTACTAGCAGAAACGATGTTAGTAATTATACACACAGATATCCCCAGCGACAATGTATGGCCCAAATGAAATACAGTTTGGAAAGGAACTAAGGAATATGAGGGTAACAGGCGCTCCAGGCCCAAATGGCCTACCAGTAGCTCTTTAAATCAGATTTAGGCATTTGGGCGCCAATTATAAACTCTCTTCTCAGAATGTTACTCTTCAGGTATGGTCCTGGGAAGTTGGAGGGGTTCGATTCTGGTGCCAATATATAAGAAGGGAAGCAGATCTTCC
Organism: Calotriton arnoldi; assembly: GCA_963921515.1. Classification (NCBI taxonomy): domain Eukaryota; kingdom Metazoa; phylum Chordata; class Amphibia; order Caudata; family Salamandridae; genus Calotriton; species Calotriton arnoldi. The sequence continues at coordinate 283,508 of CAWUFW010015067.1, forward strand.
CCCGCAAACTATAGAATGGTAGCTTTGCTGGATGTGGAAGGTTAGAGCTTTGCAAGATTACTGAACGATGATTTGGAAACCTAGGCTAAAGAGAAACAACTGATCCCATGGTTCAAAACTGGTTTTCAGAGGCTCTGTATGTAATAATGAGGATAATCTCCTGTCCTTGACCTGTCTCATCAATAAAGCCCTACTCCCCAATGCTCACCCTCTTAACGTAGCTTTCTTGGATTTTAGAAATGCATTTGACAATATTCCAAGAGGCCGTCTTCGGCAAAGTTATGCAATTGGGAGATTCCACCTCAGTTTTTTAATACTATCAAGTCACTGTATAGTAATATGTAGGTAAGGTTAGATTATCAGCCAACTGGGCAACCTCTGAAAAAATCTACACAAACAAAGGATTGAAACAAGGCTGCATTCTTGATCCACTGCTTTTTAACCTATACAGTACACATGTGGAAAGTAATTTGGTTGCCTTCAGGATCTGCCTGCCTCACCTTGCGAAGAGGAAAATACACATTTTAAAATATGTGGATGATATGGTTTTATTAGACTACACCCAAGTGGGACTTCAGAGGTCGCTTGAAGCTCTAGCCTGATACTGTGCAGAAAATGACATCATTATCAATGTAACTTAAGACGAAAACCATGATTTTGAGTAGAAATTTGATTTAAAAAAAGTGCCTGGTTTATTGGAGGCTCTCATATAGAAAAAGTATAACGTTTTAAATACCTTGGATGAAGCTTGACGAAAGAGGTGGCAAAAAGGCTCAGTTAGGCACCCTTAAAATGAATGACAGCTAAACATTTGTGCCCTAATATGTTATTCTTGTGTTGCTGTTTTCCTTTGTGCTATTTTTCTTTATGTCACAGTATTGTGCTGTGTTCTGTTGTGCTCTGTAATTATTTTGGATATGCCTATCAATGCTGATAAATTAACAACCAAAAGCAGCAATTACATTAAAGGTTCCAGTGACAGACAACCAGACACGTTTTGAAGCATGGGTAAAGTGGGCACTTGGCCAGGCCCCCCATATTTCCAAGGACCACTCTTGTAAATTGATTGCCACAGGAGAAATCCTGCCATTATAACAGAGAGTGAAATAGTGAAAGATAGAGGGGCATATTTAGGAAGGCTTTGCATCATGCTTGTACCACACAATGTGGTACATGCACAACGAAAACTTCTCAGTCATATGTATGAAGCCACGCAAAGCCACTTTGCATGGCTTTGAATGACTTCACAAATGTGGAGTAATGCAATGCAGTGCAAACTGCTGCGTTGGCCTACTCTGCCAAGGGAGGCGTTCCATGAGCATTGTGGTGGGTGTTCCCATGCAACTTCCATGTTTTTTGATGCATTACAGGTTTACAAGACCTTATAAACCTGGGAATGCATCAAAATCTTATACCTCCCCAGGTGAGGCATAACAAGGAGAAATATGTTTATTTCTCCTTGTTTTCCCTCTTTCTATGTGTGCTGCATTCCGCACACATAGAAAGAGGAAAACGCCTCTATGGATAGTTTATATGCATAAAGATGCCCTTTCCTGCACAAAAACAATCCAGCCCGTAATGCAGGCACCCTTGCACAATGGTGCAAGGGTGCCTGCATTGGTGCTAGGCTGTCGAAACGGCACCAGTGCAGGGGGTAAGGACAGGAATGAATTGCACTGGAAAAATACGGTGCATTCCTGCTCTTTCCTTGTGACGCAGGGCAGCACAGCAAGGTAAATGGCTGCAGACGTGGTGAAGCTGTCTTCACTTCCTTCCCAGGACTTCTACGTTAAATGCAGCTGAGGGTTGCTGGTGGAGGCCCAGCAGGTTAGGTTCAGAGACTCAGAGCAATCTGGAAGTTTATGAAATTGGTTTGTGAAACAATGCATGAGAGTGATGCCAGTTTTAGGGCCAGATTACGAGTGCGGTGGTCGTCCGACCACCACTCTCGAGGTGGTGCAGCAGTGGTGGTCCTCCTTTGACCGGATAATGACTTTCAAACTGTACCGGCAGTGGACCACCAGCTGCACCAGGGAACAGTCAGTCCCTGGTGGTGGTGGAGCTGCGCCACAATGTAAAATGCTCTGCAGGACTGCACCAGTCCTGCTGTTCATATTACGAGTTCCTTCACCGCCAGCCAGTTCATGGAGGGAACCGTGCCATGAAAAGGCTGGTGGTGCAGGAACAAAGGGGGGCATGGGGATACATTCAGGGGGGCACAACATGTGCCCCCCGTCTGTATTTCCCCAAAGTTCCAGCACAGCTTGGACGTCACCGTCCATGCCGTGCTGGATCTTTTTTGCTGTTCCCATTGTGGTGCCTGTTTTCTAGGCACTGCCATGGGAAGGGCAAAGGATTCTCCACCTTACTTGAGTTCAACTTGTAATAAGGCGGGCAGTCCTTGCCTTGGCGCAGCTGTGCTGGCAGAGAGCCGGCACAACTGTGCCAAAGTCGAATCGGGCCAATAGTTTACTCTGTGTCTGAACTCCCTCAAAGCCCACAACAGATTAACTCCTAAAAGGTAAACTGATTTTTATAAGGAATCTCTGCTTGTCATCAGTAGCCTTGCTCAGGCAGTAAGGCTTTCGTCAGAAAAATGATTATTGTGAATATACAGCAACACCAAAACCACAATGCAGTCAAGAAACATACATTTCCAAAAATGGCAGAGCAAGAAAACTCACTAAAAAGCAGTCACTGTGACTGTGTCGTTTTCAGAGAGGGGTGTCACCCTGTCATCAGCCACAGAGAAGACATTTTAATAAAAAGTCACAATTTCATGGAAGGGCACAGATGATCTTAGATGTCCTGAGGCTGGCATGGGATAGTGAGGGGCTACAGGGACCAAATTTTAAGAACTACGACGGGGCAGCACACCGTCAATATTTGGTACTGTGGTTTCAAGTTGAGAACACAGATCCAGTGGCAGGGATGCTGACACACCTGACCTGGCCAAGGGCACTGCTGGGATTGCCCCTGGTTCCCACAAGGAGCAGAAAATATTGCCCTTGTAGGTTCAGACACTGTTGGATGTTTGGGGACAGGCAACAAAAAGTGAAGGGGACAAATGTATCTGTATGCGACTGTTGATACCCTGGCACTCCAGGATTAGTCTGGGGATACCACTCTTTTTTAGGCACAGAAGTGCGAGAGACACTCCACATGATATGGGAGATCTATTTGAAGATAAGCGAATGATGGGCTATGCAGCCTTCTGTGATAAATGGGGAATAATGGGTGGATGCTTTCTTGCATATGTAGGTTTAGCGTCAGCAGTCGCAAGGCTTGGGCAGGGTTTCCGTGAGAACCTGAAACGCATGTATTGAACCAAACTCTCCCAGACATGGGGGAGGAGGGCAAGCTTATTTCTAGAATATACTTACTATTGACACCAAGCAGACTACAAGAATGGCCACTCGAAATTCACACTGGGAAGATGATTTAGTTGTGGAATTAGGGGACAGGGACTGGACAACAGTACTGGGCAACTGCAGGAAAGTTACACGGAACGCACAAATGAAACTCATACTTTCCAAATGCACGCATAGAGACTAAGTAACACCACAGTGGCTACATAAAATTGACCCTTCCAAACCAGAATGGTGCCCCAAATGCAAAAAGACAGAGGGTACCTTTCTTCATATGTGGTGGATGTGCCCAAGCGTGAACGCCTATTGATGTGAAGTGCTCCAGCTCCAGACCTTAGAAATAATAGACATACAACTGCAACCCACAGTTCAATTATGTTTATTAGGGCTAATTACAGCAACTATCAAACTAAATGATCAGAGAAGGTATCAGAACTCGGTCTCACAGTGGCAAAAAATGCATAGCCCGAGATGGATGACTAAATGCTTACCCATGCAAAAACAGTGGCTATGGAAATTCACAAGGTGGGTGTGGGCCAAATTAGGTGCACAACACAGACTGATTTCAGTGGCAGCTGCCAGCTATCGGGAGTGGTGGGGCGGGCAAACCGCTGCTGGGAACACAAAACATACTACACTACACACAAAACAAAACAGAAAAGAGAAAAAGCCCCTTACCTGATCGCGCTGCTCACTCCGGACCCGACCTTCCTCCTTCCTGCAGCACACCAGCTGATTGCTCTGCAGCGCCAGGATTGGATGGAGCGTCCTGGCTGGACGCTCCTTCAGGCCCTTCAGGCCTGTGCTTGGTCTCCACCCAGCTGTCTAAGACAGCTAGGTGGAGAACTTCAAAGTGTGCATGTCACTTTGGACAGCGCAAGACAGCCGTCCAAAGTGATATGCGCACTTTGGAGAATCCAGCCTGCACTGCTCCTGTTCTCTGCTGCCAATCGGCAGTAGAGGACACGCCCCGTATGTCTCTGGGCTCAGAGCATGCTGGTTGCTATAGCACACACCATGGTAAAAAATAAACTGGCAATGACATTTAATTTTTATCTGCGCAGCTTGCAGTGGGTGGGGGAGCGATGCTTACCCCCCCCCCCCCCCAAGTGAATAAACCGCCGCTGACTGATTTATTACGGGATGGAACAGGAAGGGTAGATGGAATGGGACTTGGCGGAGGTCAGATTGTATCAGGAACTGGGAGATCTTGAGCCTGAACAAAATACAGATGAAACTGATGTATAATGACCTATAGATGCGACATAATTATATATACATTGTAACTGCCCATATGATGACATATGTCTTATTAGTATAGTCTTCTTGCTATGTATATGCAGACGCCTAATGTTATATGATGTGACATAAATCTCTCTTCTTGTTTGGAGGGGCGTGGGGAGGGTAGGATGGGACAGTGATTGAATTGTAATGTTCTATTTTATTGACATGAAAACTAATAAAGAGATTTAAAAGAAAAATAATTTCCACTAATTAAATCGATGAGTATGTTAAATCTTTAAAAACGATGTCTGGGATGGTTCATGTTATAAAATATGAATAATGTGATTTAAACTTAAGGTTTACAAGTGCATTATTGCATAGATAATACGCTCTGTCTAATGTATTCATCACTGGTTGGCATTATGTTGTTGGATTTCTTGTACATGATGCATAAAAACAAACTAAAAAAAAGGTTTTTCAAATGCCGAAAAAAAAGTTATAATTTCACAAGATATTCTATAACTTTACTTTCCTAATTGCAATCACTTACATGCTTTCTGTAAAGGTTCTATAAACAACCTCACATGGATTTCAGCGGCAGGAGAACTCTTCACAATTCCACAAGAACTGGTACCTATGGTTTCTTCGCAGCAGGACCAGTTCCCATAGCTCTTACAACCTTATACCTGGCCCAGGAATAGGGACGAGGTTTCACAAGAGCAGGAAGAAAAACGCATTCCGGTACCCAGTTTTAACTGATTCACTAATTTTCTTCTAGGTAGACCATAGGTTCTTTATTCCAGGACCTTCTGCACACCCCAACAGAGGTAAGATACCACTGGGCTTAAATGGTTCAGAAAGCCTGCAGCCTTGTGGGTCAGCAATAGCCTAGAATCACTAGCCCTAGAGAACTATTCCAGACCCAGATATTCAATCATGAGATGGAGACACTGTAGTGATTAAGTCCAGTAGACAAGATGTAGTTTCATTAGGTTTATTACGTCTTAGTTACAAGCTGTTATGTTCCTGTGAAGCAGCCCCACCAGGAGCAGCCTGCCTGCTGCTCAGCCCATACTCCAACTGTCACACTTCAAACTCCAGGCACCCAAGCATTCCATCCAGCATTATCACATCAACATTCCAGGCAGCACACAGCACATTCACACTGGCTGAGCAGCTAAGGAGATAATGACAGGATATTAACATGAACAGGAACTACAGACACCTATCTCTAATACTCAGGTGAGTAGGCAGCTATTTTTCAGTGAAGCAAGTAGGGAAGCCTTATTATCTGTTCTAGGCAGCTCTCTTCTGGAAGTGGGTTGAGCAGGGCAATTTAAAGGGTAAACCTAGCTTGTTATTGGCAACGATCCCAAAGTGAATCAAACTAAAATTGTCAGACTTTACCATCTCATATTATGAAGCAATGTGACTCTGCTTTTTCCTAAGCATATGCTTTCTGATAAAAGTCACCCCACACACAGTTTTTTGTGTCTTCATTACGATGCTCTCTTCACCCAATCGCCAATATTAGCCGTTCAAACGTTCGCACCTCCTTGCCAAGGTGGGTGGAGCTAATCCTTTTGCGCATTGTTAGGCCATTGCTCTGACATAAATGCACAGAGCTTAGCTGGAATTGTTAATCATTGGACCCACTCCTGTCTGACTCGAAACCATTCGATCATGGAGAACCACAAATTAGTTTTACTCTTATACACTTGCCTGCTTACGTCCATCAACCAAACGTTCTTTACTTGTTTTAACCAATCCATAAATGTAGGAGGAACAGAGTCAATTCATTTTCTACATATACTAAGTTTTCTATTATTACCAAGTAAACCATTACGGTTTTTCCCTTCCACTTAGCACATTTTTCTTCTGTCTCCTGTAACATTGCCAGATGGAGGCTTTCCTTGGTTTCTTTGCTACCTATTTCGGAAATCACTGAACTTGCATTCTTCCAGAATAGTTTCAAGCCAGGGCATTCCAGAAACATATGCAGATCATTTGATTTAACCAGTTTGCACTTCTTGTAACAAGGCTTATTGTGTTGGAAATCTTCGAGAGTTTGTACGGGGCCCAGTAAACCCTGTGCAATGTAAACAAATGTTTTCTTTTGAGTGTGTTGGTACTGACATCATCATCTAAAGTGCAAAAGGATACTTCCCCTAACGTCTCCAGCTGATCTCTTGGCAGACATCCTTCCCATATGAGGCGGTGTTGACTTTAGGTCCTCAGCTTGACACAACAATCCGTAATCAATCGCAATTTCCTTTTTAATCTCTGGGAGCTGTAAACTGGCCACATTATCAAGTTATCTTCATTTGCCACTGCTCACAATGATAGTTGTAAATATTGTAATTTGGACAGATTTCCCCTATCTTCATGTTCAGCTCCGGCCGGGGTTTTAGCATGAATCCGTCCAGCAACCCCGTCCCCCCCCCCCCCCATTTTTTAATTCCTGCAACACACAACGGGGCACATAAGCTATCTTGTAGTCCCAGATTGGTGCATAAGTAGAAGTATATGGTATTAACCATATTTTCCGGAGCTTAGCAAAAAAGAGTAACAGCAGCTTCTAAAACCTTCAACCACATCTTTTTAGAGTATTTGGGAACCCTACACCTATATAGGTAACCAGCTACGTCATCCTGAGTTCCTAACATAGCTCAATACATCATATCTATATCCATGTTACCCGAGTCTATAAATGTGCTCAGCACAGTCCTAGATGACTTAAACTGGAATGCCATACAGTAGAATTGAATATCTGGTAACTGTAAGCCCCCCTTTCTAAGCCTCTGTCTCGAATATATAGTATTAGATCATCTGCATAGAGGCAATTTGCTTTTCATAACCACATATTTTAAAGGGGCAAATAGCGGGATCCTCCCACACCTTTTGAGCCAGTGGATCAATATGTAAGTTGAATAATAGAGGGGATAGGATGCACCCCTGCTGAGTACCTCTAGATGTAGCAAATGATCCCATTAAACCACAATTAGCCAGTACTCTAGCTAAGGTTTTTCAGTACAGTGCCTTCAATGCCTCTATAAGTGAAGTTGGAGTACAGAGTTTGTCTAAGCAAAGCCACAAATAAGCCCAGTGCACCTGGTCAAAAGCTTTGGCCTCATCAAAGGTTAGTATTGCCAGGGGAAGTTAATAGGTATAAGCCAAATCAATAGTAACTATTAACAACCAAGTTGAGTTATGCATTTGTCATCCTTTTATAAAACCTTGTTGTTGATTTACATTTCATGACATAAAACTAATGATTTGCTTATGACCTATCATTAGGTATCTTCCCTACTACATTCTAATATGCCCAACACACACCATCCCACTTGTTTAATCGAACCTCACAACTTCTTATGGGTTATTATAATAATGGTGATGAGTACTCTTTTTTTTCAGATTTTTCCCACGTGCTCTCAACTTATTGCACACCCCCCAACCCTCCAGCCATGTTCTACCCCATAACACTGAGGAACCCTCCGAATTTCCCTTGGCTCATACAGCTGGTTGGATGTGCTATGATGTCTCCTTCTCCTCCATATATAGTAGGTAATTCAAAAGAGCTTCTAGATTTTAAGAATAAAACCCTAGCTCAACAGCTATGCTACATCAAACAATTCCCCTTTGCCTCTTCTACCCACTGTGATTCATCATTTATCATTATGTGGTGTAATATCTACAAGTCTTGAAACAATATACTGGTTACTAACCTACTACCCAGATATTTGGTACCAACCTACCTCTCTTATGTTCACAAAGTGCATTTTGATATTGCACTTGACCTTCAGTGTAGTTGGAAATTTCAATTGGGCAGACACCTCTAATTCCTTAAATTTAACCATCTTGACCCCCATATTCCATCTTCTTTCCTTTGTTATACTGCCCACGTCTGATCTGATGGAGCATGAGAATCCTTCAAAAGAGCAAAACTTAGTTTTCAGATCCTTGAATAATATTGCTTCTTTCACCTGAAAGGTATGAAAATTCACCAACATTTTCTGGGGTTTTTCTCAAAAGGATCTCTTTGTACTGTTTGAATTTCTGTGGTCAAATTCTCTTGGCATGTCCCCTTGAATAGCCCCTCATTACTCAACTTGATAACAAATGCCCTAATGTCCAGCCAGTCCTTCTGTTCCTCCCGGAACATTCAGGATCTTAATATTGTTGTGTCTCACCTGATTTTGTAATCCCTCCAGGGCCATTTGCATTATTTTAGTCTGTGCTTTGAGTTCCTCCACCTCTCAGGAGTTCCTTACCACATCTACTATCATCTTTGCCATTGATTCCTCTAATGCTGTGGTACTCACGGCCAACTTAACAATTTTATCTGAGAGCTTCTGACAAGTGTCTCAAATCTCCCTCTGGTTGCTCTCTGATATGTCAAATCTATTTTTGACCTCCTTTGCAAGGTTTTGCAGTCTCGCTCCTGTTCTCCATAGCTTGGGGCATCTGGGGTATCTTGAGCCTGGCTGGGGGAGTTTGTGTTTGCGACTGTAAAGCCTTAAACCACTATCACTTCCCCCCTTTGTTGTCTCGGGCTTCAATTCCTGGATACCTACTTCTGCTGATACTCTATTCTCCTGAGCTACTAAGGTTATCTTTCCACTAGTCTCTAGTTCACCTGACCCCTCCAGCTCATTGAATGGGTCAAACCTATTAGCCACCGCTACCATGCAAGTCCCATTGCTTCTCTGAACCATCAAGGAGGCAGAATTACCAATGGCAGTGGAATCTCCATTAGGATCTCCATTAGTAGTTGAACCCATATTACAACTCTTCTAAGATATCCAGAAGAAAGGGAGTAAGGAAGGAGTTGGTTTCGAGGGTTCAACAGACTGGAGGGGATCAATTGGTCTAAGAGACTTTATTCCCTGGTTCTATTTCAGTATACAAACATCTGCTGTCCCTTTAAAATGCCTAATGCCTTTCCCCTTTTTTTTAAAAAACTTTCTCCATCCACCTCTGTAAAAATGCCTTTTTGGATATTACCAGCGAGTGTGTGTTAATGCTACAGACCTCAACTGATATCTCACTGTATGCTTTTTGGATCCAAGAGGGTCCCCCTTCTTATGCACACTCCAGCTGCACATATATTCACACTGGAAGTCTGATATCCGTATAACCAAAGACCATATAGGATCAAACCCCCAACTGGGTCGATAGACTCCACCAGCTCACCAAAACCCTAGTTTTCCAAAGCACTTGCCTGAAGCTGTGTTGCAACATCCTTGCCATCAGTGCCTGAGGACACACAAAACCGGCTTGCCGCCTGCTCTCTGACATTCAATCAAAAGCCTAAGCCTTTATCCCAGCAGATGCTGGTGCCTTCTACCTGTGCCCTGGAAAGGAATTCTCCAGTCAGTGGGGAGATCTCTATGGAATGCAGCAGCAGCCAATGCAGCTCGTGCCGCATACTCCTAAGACCAAGCATTTGCTTCCACCCAAGGAAATGTATTTCTGCAACCGCCCCAACCAACAGAGGTAAGTGTGATGGGAGGGGTAGAATAGGTGCCTTAAAAACAAACAAACTACCAGGATACATTATCTGGAGCTACAAGAGGAGAGGGATTCACTCCCACCCTCTATCTAGTATTCAACCCACCACCATGTTCCCTGCCAATCAATACTGAAGTGGTCCCACCCCACACACAGTTTTACCACAGAAATCCAAGATGGTGGAATCCTCGTTAACTCGGTCAACCACAAGGGGGAAGAGGGAAGTTAGGTGTGAATGAAAGGAGAGTAGCCAGACATGTAGATGTTAGTTTGCTAAACTCTTTCTGCAGACCGCCAGTCAGACTATCTTTCATGATTTAACACAGAAAAACAATAAACAAAGTTAAGCACCAATCATTTCATTAATCTAATAATCAGCAACTTTGCTGAAAAATGGTTAACATGTTAAAAGTTTAAAATAGATTTTAAATCTGTTTCCGCACCACGGCTGTGGAAAACATGTACTTCTAACAACACATACCGAATTTTAGGAGCCTATCGAAAAACGTTTCCTTCTCTCTAATACCCAATATCAGACCTTTCTTTAACTCTGGAAAATATTTGGGCAAATGCAGTTGATTTACCAAAGTGGCAGGAATAGCAAACTTAAATTAAAATATTTATGTTCTTTAAGCCCAACACACCGCTGGCACCTGGCCAATAGGCCGCAACTACTCAAAAGTAAAAAATGCCATGGACCCTATTCCCAAAGATAAATTCTGTTATAAACATATCTACAGTGGAATTTACCTGTTTTATGGCTGCCAGGAATTCACAGTGAGATTTCTGGCAGGTGTAATTCCGTTTACAGGCGCAAAACTTCCACCACAAGTGCAGGGTTCTCCAGACAAGTAAATCCCACTCCAGTGGTGGGAAACTGGGTGTTCCAAGCCATGATGAAGAGTTTCTCTCATTCCCCTTTGTAATAATATAATTTTACTCCATACAAAGGCTGGTGTAAATCCCTCTCCAGGAAGGGATAGGAAATGGATCACCCCAAGATTAGCTGGTGGTGTAGGGGAAGGTGAAATAAAAAAAAGGTAGAAGAAAACTCCCCCCAAAAATGTGCATTTCCACAGGGATCTCATTCCACCCCTACAGAGTTCTGCATAATGGAAAACTGCGCACAGCGGGAATGGGATTCTGATGGGAATGTGACATCACCTTTCCAGAAATATGACTGCAAGCCTGCGCAGAGCTCTGCTTTCCAGGTGTGCTTCTGTAAACATTTGTAATTTCCAGAATTTCGTAAAAATACCTCCAGACTGAGGCAGAATTCTCCAACTGTAATGTTCTGACTTTCTTTGGGAATCGGGCACATAATACCTAGAAGAAATAAAATGGGGATGAAATCTTTGTTATTTTGTGTCAAAAGTGTATGGCAAACAATACAATTGCCCCATTTGTATCATCTGATTTCCGCTGATAATCCCCAAGTGGAAGTTATTGAGTTCTTGGTCTCTGATATTCAAGACTCGTTTATAGGCAAACCATGGAAAGTGTAACACAAAGTTGCCTTGGACCCTCACTTTTTCTTGCCTATAAATGTCCACAACTACATGTTTGGCACAAAACCTTTGTCCATAAGAATATAAACATGACATGAAGTCATTTTCTAATTGTAACTATGTTGTTTATGAAGATGACATCCCTGTAATCTATTTCATGTGGGACTGACTACACAGCCAGTGAATGCAACAATAGGTCAGCACATGAGCAAGGTCTGATGTAAAGTTGCCTCTGTAACATTTGTGATGCATTTTTTGTGAAAGGTCATACAGATGAAGACATTCAATGACAAGTAAATGAGGTGGCCCTAAAACCACAGAGGTGGCGATCGTCAAGAGATTTTGCAAAAGTTAAAGTGTAAATTATTCCATTTGTGTAGCCCAATTGAGTATTGACTAAATGCTAAATACTATGGAGGAATTGTTGAGTATGTTCAAAGACTAGAGGAATGCCACAGAAGAGAAAAAAAATAATGTCTGGACTCTAGGAAATCACATCAAAACGTACTACTAACTGATCTTTAGGAGCAGCATATTTAGCATGGTACTCCATTGCCAAATGATCCATGGTACAATGTGTAAGAGAGGAATCTACTGCTAACATCTCCTGAGGCTAAAGGGTCATTAAAGATGATTTGATTTGATCTGATAATGGACCAAATACCACTGGTTCTTTATAACTCTAGATGCGGATTCCGTCAGAGACTGGGGGTATATTCACAAGAACGTGCGCTAAACATCTCCAAAAAATGTTAACACAACTTCACACATCGCAGTCTATCGTGGGAAAATAACCCAGTGTTAACGTGGAATTCACAACATGGCGGTACCATGCGATAGTGTCCTGAAAACGCGGACAATGTCCGCGATACAACAACCGCGACGGTGATAAAAACCCAAACCCCAATGCAAAAAAACATGCAATGGGCCAAACCGCGATGAGGAAATCAGCGATAAGCAGCGCCAGGCCTGCAATACACACACGGCAGGCGGGAAAATCACTACAAAAGTAGAAAAAACACACAAACACAAAATAACCAACACCGAAGCACCATGGAGGCATCCGGAGCAGGCGCAGAGGATGAGCGGAACCCCACAAGCACCCCAGACGACCAGCCTGGGACCTCGGGGACAGGGAAGGGCAAGGACAAGAAGAAGAGGAAGAGGCGGTTCGGTCCGCAGGAGAATAGGATCCTGGTCACGGAGGTGATGGAACACCATCAAGAACTGTTCGTCACCTCCAACGTGTCATTGGGCACCAAAAATGGAATATGACGGTCCATCGTGGACAAGGTGAATGCCGTCGGAGAGCACAAGAGGTCAATGGACGAGGTCAAGAGGCGATGGATTGACATCAAGCGCAAAACCAAGGAGAAACTCGCAGACAACCAGAAGGCAGCAATGCAGACTGGAGGTGGGAGCCCAATGCCACAGCTGGAGCTGGATGACATGGAGGAGCTGGTGTCGACAGTCATCAGTGTAGAGACCGTGGCAGGAGTCGGGGGAGCGGACACTGCTCGACATGACACAACACAACAGCAACAGGGTGAGTAACCACCAGGTACTCGGGGACGGGGGGAGATGGCCACAATGGCACACATGCACGATCAAGCAGAGCACAGTGCACACCCACAATGACTCTGGATCATGGCCCTGATCTACAGACTGTCACAATGTACATTGCCATGCTGTCTGAATGTGAACATGTACCATGCGGCTACATACATGTGGACACATTGTAATACAGCATCTCCCCTTCACATTGCAGAGGCACCGTCAACACCTCCTGCAGAGCAGTCCCAGCCACTCTTCACTGATGATGAGGAGGACACCGCCAGCATCGACACCGAAGCCTTCCAAGCAGGGCCGGACTGGCTACCGGGCGTTTTGGAATGCTGCCGAGCTGGGGGCTGATGTCACTGCGGTAGGGGCTAATTTCGTTGATGGAGACCTGCGTGTGCTTCGAAATCAACAAAGCAAAACGAATTTCGTTCAGCACATGCAGGTCCCCATCAAAAAAATCAGCCCCCAGCTCGGCAGCATTCCAAAACGCCCGGTAGCCAGTCCGGCCCTGCTTCCAAGACATCATTGAACTCATCCGCCAATCACCTCCAGGATCAGGGCACCCCAGCTGCATCGAGGAGACCCCACCCACTCCACAAACCACCCATCAGGAGGCACCCACAACCCCGGCTGTCTCCCAGGACCCCCACGAACAACACATGGCCTTCCAACGCTGTGTGTTGGAGGGCCAGAGGGAGATGGGTGAGCAGGTGCGGGTGGGGTTCGACCTCATGGATACCATACTTGACGCCATCCATGGGTGTCTAAGTCCCATCAGGGACCACCTCCAGTCCCTAACGGACACCCACAGGCCGCTCCATGGTCTCCAACGAGCCCTGGCTGACATCGCTGGAGTCATGACTCAGAGACAAGAACACCTGTCCGCTCAGAGTTGCTCCGGCGATCTCAGCCGTGAGCTGGCACACATGCGGAGGCTCATGGAGGACATGGTGCGGATGGAGGCGGAAAGGATGGCAGCCACCGCTGCACATCAGCAAAATGTAGCTGGGATCTACCATGCCCTGCAGATCCTCATCATGGCATTGCTGCCACAAGGCGTGGCGCAGATGAATGTTGCTCCTCCTACACCATCCACATCTCCACCCCCTGGTGTGTCAGTGCCTCACAGTGCGGCAGACATTTCCACTCTGGCACCTGATGTGTCACTGCCACACAGTGCGGCCGACAATCCACCTCTGGCCCCTGGTGTGTCAGTGGCACACAGTGCTGCAGCCGGAACTGCACCACCCACAGGTGAGGCAGAGCACACATCCGAGGACGAGGACGTGGATGGGATTGAGATCAGAAGGAGGCACTAGCATTCATTTCCGCCACCTGGCCTGTTGCTGCTTGGTGCCGCACATGGCCCCATGACCTTCCACTGACCCCCGATACACTCTGCTGCACTCACCTTGGACCGCGACATGGACTGCCATATCCTGTTTGGTGACCAATGACACGGCGACCAGACTGCGGACTGTACTCTTCCTCTTCCGCTGTACTTGTCATTCCCCGATGGACTCTGGCTGGCCCTCCACCGGCCCATATTGTGAAGTGGGGTTGGCATGGCCCTGTACTGCTCCAGCTGCAAAACTCCACTGGATGTACATTAAACATTCAGAAACGCACTGCTGTGTCATGTCTTTCATCATTCATGTATGAATGTGTGGATGAATGTAGGGTCAGTGATTCCCCCTAACGTCAATGATGCTCATCTAGTGGGATTCCAGTCACAGTGTGCTACATTGCCGATTGCGTTCCAGGTGCTGTAGACACTACAACAGAGACACACGCATTAGTCACTTCCTTGTCCGGACATGGACTGAACCACGCCCAGAGCCCCCGAGTCATTGTTGCAAGCCCTGCGCTGGTCCGGCGTACGCCAGGCCAGACCACTCCACTTACGCTCTGAGGGGGGGGCCACATAGCTACATGTCACAGGTTTACTTGCTAGTGGTCTGCAGGTCACTGGTCTAGTTGTCAGCATGTCACGGCCACTCCCTGAGGGCAGGTTTGCACACACTCCACACCCATACGGCATAGGCGTCACAGGCCATGTGACCCCGCCAATATAAGGGGCCGACAACGTCACATTCCCCACTGCCGGAGGTGACTGGATGACGGACGTTCCACGATTCTCAATCATGAAGGGTCCATGAGTTGTTGCGCACAGGGTTAGTGGCACCCGAAGCCTTGCGGCCGTCACAGGCCTACCACCATGTGGCGCTGACTGGGGTTGCACAGGGTTAGTGGCACCGAAATTGCTGAGCGGGTGTGCAGCCTGCGATGATGACGTGTGCACTGATGTGGTCTCTGCCATTGATGCCTCAGGACTCAGCATCATGTGTGGGACCTGCTGGGCCGTGGTGCTTGTCCGCATGATGTGGAGCATGCCATGGTGGCGGGAGCGGGGCCTTGAGCTTGCACGGACACGTGGTGTGCCCACTGGTGGACACACCGTTGGTGGCAGGTGAGCAGTGGGGCCTGGGTGCGCAAGGGCGGACAGCCAGCGCTGACCGGCGGGAGGGGGTAGGGTGCGGCTGCATGTGTGCGCAGGGACGGACAGGCGTTGTTGCCGTGTGCAGTGAGATGGACTCTGCCATTATTGACTCTGGCCTCAATTACAGATTGCAGACCTGGTGGCTTGCAGTGTATACCGGCACATGGTTGGAGACACACCGGTGGCAGCAGGTGAGCAGTGGTGCCTGGGTCCCTCTCTCTCTCTCTCTCTCTCTCTCCCTTCCTTTCCTTCTCTCTCTCTCTCTCTCCCTTCCTTTCCTTATCTCTCTCTCTCTCTCTCTCCCTTCCTTTCCTTCTCTCTCTCTCTCTCTCTCCCTTCCTCTACTTCTCTCTCTCTCTCTCCCTTCCTTTCCTTCTCTCTCTCTCTCTCTCTCTCTCCCTTCCTTTCCTTCTCTCTCTCTCTCTCTCTCTCTCCCTTCCTTTCCTTCTCTCTCTCTCTTTCTCTCTCTCCCTTTCTTTCTTTCTCTCTCTGCCTTTCTTTCATTCTCTGTTTCTCTGTGTCTCGCTCCTTTGATGTGCGCATGACACACGTTCTGATTTTGTGCTTTATTTTCCAGGTTGTGACATCAAGATTGTGCCGGACGGACCCGACAGGAGTCTTCCGCATTGGTGTTTTGTGTTGTATTTCAATAAAGTTTTTGGTTGTTACTTCAATGATGAGTGACTGTTTCTCGTTCTTCTGACCACACATGTGTGTTTCTTTTTGTCATTGTGCAACATCATGCGCTTTTTGTGGCTCTTGTGTCGTGCACGGTATGTGTTTGTCCGGGTGGGGTACGGGGGGGGGACTTGGGAGTGGTGGCGGTGGGTGTTGCGGCCCTCTTGGGACTCCGAGCTGCATGATCATTGGCTCCATGGCATCTGTGGGTCTTCTGAGGTGGCTCTGGGCTGGGCTCCCTTTCGTACTGCAGGTAGTCGTCCTGCTTAACACCAGCAGAAGGCAGGTGTTAAATCCCTGCTGCTACCGCGGCTTATCGCCTGTTTTTGGTTCGCATCGCAGATCTGGCAGTTCGTTGTGAAAGTGGTGTAGTGGTGTTTTCGTGTGTTTTTGCACGGGAACGCCTACTCTGCATCTCATTAGGGTTAGTTGGTGGTGTCACCCGTGGGGGTAAAATTTGCGGCAGTTATCACGGGAATACTGGCGATGTCTGCAGTTTGCACACGCTTGTGAATGGGGCATTAAATCTATCTCCACTTTTGATGCGCTAAGGTGGCGATAACTCAGCGATAAGTCCTTGTGACTATGCCCCTGGGAGTTTCGATACGGTCCAAAACGAATTATTGCATATTGTTTCAAATTTATATATTTTCTTTGATGTAACTTTGTCAAATACAAATACACCCATGTTTGATGCACAGCTGTGGCAATTCAAGTGCGCAGCTCAGTCAAAGGAGACGCTGGATCGTAGTGTTGCCAAGCAAAGTTACTTTAATCCGTAGGAATTCCCATCCACCCTTCAACTTCTCTTCTCATTTGATCCATAACACATTCCATCAACTGGGTAACACATACCAGGAAACACCATAGTGCCCCAAGTCACTGCCATGATGACACCAAGCTACCACACACCTCCCTCCTTAAACATGAAAAAATAAAACTGATCATGAGAACACATTAACATAAAATTATTCAAGAAAATGTAATCGCATGTGCAAACCTAGGCTGCACCAGGTACTGATACAGTTCATTCAAGTTTGTACCACACAAAGACATTGACTTGCTGGAGACCATGTCCAACCACCCGGAAAGCAAGAATATTAAACATAGTCTCCCAAGTATTTGGGTCTTCCCACAATTCTCCCAGATTTTCTTGTTCCCATCTCCTTGTTGCATCTCATCTCATTTGTACTATTTTTGCGCAGCCCTTTGCAAAGGATAACTGTTCAAATTCCCTAAGCATTGATCCTGGGTCTTCACAAACGCCCACATGCACCTCCAACTTCCTCACTGAGTTCCTAGGGTCAAATGTCTTTTTCCTGAGTTGTACTGTTCAAAATCACTTTCTTCGGTTTCATGTGATAAAACCATAAAAGCACAGGTAAAAATATAATACATGCAATCCAGACGGGAACATACCCGGTTGAAGCATGGTATATACAATGTAAAAATATATGCAGTTTTAAAAATATATAATTACCAAATCTCCATGAACACATATAAAAATATCTGCTAAACAACGCTCTAAATGGTGCAGTAAGACCTCGTGCTTAATTGAGTTGTTAGTTAAACGGCTAGTGGAGCAAGGTAAAGTGCATAGTGCCGAGGATAGTGACATGGGTCAGGCGAGTTAATCACAACTCGCCCTAAGCCTAATTGCGGATTTAAAAAGTTAAGCACATAAAAAACTGTGTGACCCGTCAACATTTGAAGAAATATAAAAGCAGGCCATACTTGTCTAAAATTGGCCTGTTTCAAAATAGGAATTAAAAAGGATTTTCTGGGCGTATCATAAAATGGACAAAACATCATGAAATGAACCATGTCCTGCGGAGATGTACCATCGCAGTCGCAGGACGAAAGAGTATGCCCTTTATTCTGACCCCTGGGATGGGCAAGAAGAAGATGGAAAAGATCAAACCGAAACCTGGTCAAAAGAAAATGGTCGAAAGAGTTTGTGAACCCCAGCAAGTACGGCTCCACCATCGAGTTGCCAAAATATCCAATTTTAAATATCGAGTTCCCAAAATATCAACTTACAAAAATATAGTGGTGCAGAATATCGAAATGCAGGTAAGAAATATCGTTTTTCATAATATCGAAGTTAGTAATATCAACAGTCATAATATAGTTGTAAAAATATCGTTTTTTTTTTAGTGTTTAAGTGTTAGTATATGTGTTAAAAGTATATATTATGTTTGTAATGTATGTTGAAATTTTTAAAAGTAATGATTTTTATGTTAAATCATTTTTGCGTATTGTAGTTCCGTAGCAGGTTGTGGGTTTATAGGGGAATAGGGTGGGAAGTAATTTAATTATAATATATTAATTAAGAATTTCTTTGAATTAATTACTTATATGTTAATTAATTTTTGTGTAATTTTATTCCGTAGCGGGTTGTGGATTTATAGGGGAATAGGGTGGGAAGTAATTTAATTTAAACTCATTAATTAATAAATTAATTAATTAATAATTTTGTATTTAATAATTTATATTGTTATTTGTGTTAATTAATTAATTATTAATTGATTCATAATAATTAATACATTATTGGTAATTATGTTTAATGTGTAATTTGTTTTATTAATTTGTTATTGATTTGATATTAATTATTAATAATTAATTTGTTAATATGTTCATTGTGTATTTTTTTAGGAGTGGGTTATGGGTTTATAGGGGAATAGGGAGGGAAGTAATTTACTTGTAATAAAGTAATTATTAGTTTTAATTTATTGGTCTTGATAATTAATTTATTGTTAATTAATTATTAATTGGTACATAATTTTTATTAATTTATAATTATATTAATTGTATTAATTATTATTGGAGCGCGTTGTGGGGTTATAGGAGAATAGGGTGGGAAGTAATTTAATTGTAATGAAGTAATTATTAATTTTTATTTTTGGGTATTGATAATTAATTTATTGTTAATTAATTATTATCTGGTCATTTTTTTTATATTAATTATTATTTATTGGTATTGATATTTAATTTATTGCTAATTAATTATCAATTGGTAATTAATTTATATTAATTGATTAATTGATCATTATATTAATTATGAGAAATTGTATGTGGAGTGGGTTGTGTGTTTATTGGGGAATAGGGTGGGAAGTAATTTAATGTTATTAAAGTAATTTTTAATTATTATTTATTGGTATTTTCAATTAATTTATTGTTAATTTATTAATAATTCATTATTTAATTACAAAAATTATTTAATTTATAAGTATGTTATTTTTAACCCCTACGCTATCCAACGCTTTCCCTCCTGTTGCATTCTTTGGAGTGGGAATAGTAATTTTTACCCCTACGCTATCCAACACTTTCCCTACTGTTGCACTCTCTGGAGTTGGAATAGTAATTTTTACTCCTACGCTATCCAACACTTTCCCTACTGTTGCACTCTTTGGAGTGGGAACAATAATTTTGACCCCTACGCTATCCAACACTTTCCCTACTGTTGCACTATGTGGAGTGGGAATAGTAATTTTTACCCACCCGCTATCCAACACTTTCCCTACTGTTGCACTCACTGGAGTGGGAATAGTAATTTTTACCCTCCCGCTATCCAACACTTTCCCTACTGTTGCACTCACTGGAGTGGGAATAGTAATTTTTACCCTCCCGCTATCCAAAACGTTCCCTACTGTTCCACTTGCTGGAGTGGGAATAGTAATTTTTACCCTCTCGCTATCCAACACTTTCTCTACTGTTACACTTGTTGGAGTGGGAATAGTACATTATTCCCACCCGCTATCCAACACTTTCCCTACTGTTGCACTCACTGGAGTGGGAATAGTAATTTTTACCCACCCGCTATCCAACACTTTCCCTACTGTTGCACTCACTGGAGTGGGAATAGTAATTTTTACCCTCCCGCTATCCAACACTTTCCCTACTGTTGCACTCACTGGAGTGTGAATAGTAATTTTTACTCACCCGCTAATCAACACTTTCCCTACTGTTGCACTCACTGGAGTGGGAATAGTAATTTTTACCCACCCGCTATCTAACACTTTCCCTACTGTTCCACTCGCTGGAGTGAGAATAGTAATTTTTATCCACCCGCTATCCAACACTTTCCCTACTGTTCCACTCGCTGGAGTGGGAATAGTAATTTTATCCCCTACGCTATGCTACATTTTCAGTATTGTTATATTTTATGTATTGTGAAATATTATAATTTTTTTAAATATTTATTTTAATGTTTTAACTTATATAAAATGTATTTTTATATTTATATTATAGGTTTATTTATATATATATGTAATTATATTTTAAATTATGTTTTTAACATTTTATAATTTAAAATATTAATTATTTTTTAATATTATTAAGTTAATATATATAAAAAAATAAAAAATGCATGTTTATTTTTTTTTACATTACATTTATTATTTATTAATGTTAACCTTTTTAATCATTTTTAAGTATAGTTTACTTATTTATATTTATTATTTCATTAATTTTATATTATTTTTAAGACATTTAAAAAAGTCGATATTTTAGCAAACTATGGGGCCCATTACGAAGTCGGGCGGAAGCACAACTGCTGTGATGTCGGAGGCAAAAACCGCTAGTTACTGTCCGCCAGCAACGGCCCACACGCACGCAAAATTAGGATGTGAAAAGTCAGGCAAACACCGCCCGTAAGCCTGTGACGCCGCCCGCCATCAAAGTGTGCCCATCTACGTAGCCGCGCGAGCCAGTGGAGACACACCGTCCGACGAAATGACGTACCGCCCGGCGTACAAATTACGATGCCACAACCAAACAGCCTCACCGGCAAAGAGACACAGCACGAGATACCAAGGCGGAAACCCGACTGTTCAGTACGGAGACTAAAAAGGCGGCCCACCCAGAGATGAATCCTGCACTCCAGGCCATCCCCATGCTCTACCTGATGCACCACCTAGGAGTGAACGCGCCACGACGACGCAGGTAGGCAGACACACAACAAGGGCACGCAAACACTGCACACAATGCAAGGGCGGAAAAACTGTACATGGCCCCCAGACACCCCTGTGTGGACAGGACACATCCACCACTGTACCCACACATGTCCCACCTGTCAAAATAAAACAACTCGCAACATCCTGGGCACCCACTACCCGGGACCAGGAAGTGACGTCCCCGTCACGGCACCGCAGCGCAGCGGCGATGACGCAGGTACACATGCGCACAACGCAGAGGCCAACGACAGCGCCATGCATGGGCTGCACACAAACACCACAGGGTCACAACTACACACCCCACACACCAGCCCCACCCTGAAGGCACATGTCACGTGGCCTTCCTGCATCAATCATGTCCCCAACCGACAACTCACAGTTGTCAACTTGATGTCACACAAGTGTCCCGAACAGGGGAGTAATGTGATGGCAAAATAGGACACACCCTTGTGTGCAAAAAATGGAGAAGCACACGGCGGCTGCTACATAACAGCGCAGAATATGGACATTGTCCGTAAAAGGCACGCCAGTCTCATCTAAAAATACCTATACCATCCTGCTCGCAATATCAAGCCATGCAATGTACAAAATTGAAAAACCCTGCTGCCTGAGAACAGGTGTTTCCAATTACTACACCCACACAGAAGCCCCAATGTATAGCGGAAACGCAGTGTCCCGCCCACACACGGGAGAGCAGATAGCACTGAATGGCCTTCCATTCCTACTCTGAAATCACATTGCAACAATTTATGCAGGAGAATGGAGCCATTGTACCAACAAGAAGCCAAACAGAGCCATGCAGGGTAAACCGTCCACTGGCAGATAGCGCCCAACATGAAAGAAAGATAATAACACAAAAAAAAATTATACCACTCCTCCATGTGGGTCAAATGCAAGTAATCTGGAAAGAGTCAGACACCACTGGCCTTGACCATTCATTGAAGCATGTGGGATGAGGGCCTGTGTCCTCCGCCCAAGCTATAACGCAAGTCCTGCCACCGTACATCCATCCCAGAATTCCCAGCATCGTCGGAGGTTGCACTCTGCTGACTGCACAGGCAGCCGGAGCACGCCATCACATCACCCTGTAGCAAAATGGCTGTTGCACCACTGCTTCCCAACTACGCCGGACAGATGCAGCTGTACATTGAGAGCTTGCTACAGATAGTGGGCTGTGAAAATCTGGCTATGCTGAACGTAAGTTACCAAGTGACTTACCCCATTGCAATGTTCAGCTGCGTCATCCCCGTTTTCTACTGTCAGACGTGTCCGTTCCACTGTCCTGTGGATTTATGTCTCTCCAACCCGGCATGTCCAAAGGCGGACTTGGTACACTTGTTTGCACCCCTGGACGCCCACGACAGGATCTGTTCAGTGTATGGGGGCATGGCGTATGTGGCTGCAATCGGACACACACTGCAATGGGACCAGTGTGCCTCCACACACCATATTCTGGATCACAGTTTCATCGAATGTCATCCAACATGTCCCATCAGGCTTCTACAAGGGACAACTTACGATGAACACGTTGCTAGCCACCATCCGCTTCATTGGATGGCATCCATGTTTATCACCAATGCCATGGATGCCCCGCTGGAAGGTATCGCATACCTGACAACTTGTCAATTCATCGGTGCCCGACTCAATACCCCCAATTGAACATTGATGTTCAACACCATACCTATGCTTGGCTTTCGCACGGAGTGGGCAGTTAGCTGTACAACAACTATACCATACAATCTGCAACAAACACCTTACCATCAACTCCACTGCCATGACATCGGACATTTCCGGGACATGCACTCTGTTCCTCACCATATCCCGTGTCTCTGCATGAACAGGGGGAGGCAGAGGTATGGGACTTGTGTACAGTAACCACATGGCCAATACTGCACGAACAACTATGCTGTAATATGTATTCTGCGCACCTGAACACATGCACCTGTCAGTGCACACTTATCTGTCTGTTGTATTACGTGAGAACTGTCACCTCACCATCGTCTGTACTTCCGTGCCAGGACTTTTGCATGGACAACAAATGCAACCCCCTACAACATGGCCCTAGTCATTGTGTCATGTTCAGTAGCCACCACATAGCAACAACCTGTGAGACGCTGCTGCATGCATGTAGGCTCATGCTCTGATGTCACCTCTGACGCAGGTGTGTCGGAGTCACTATTGTAGTAATCCCGTACCATGGAACTGAGATGTACTGTGCCTATGATGTCAAGCTGTCTGGTAGGCAAAATGAATACTGTCTGTGTCAAAGTCTAGAGCTCTTCAGTAATGAGCAAATGTACTTTAGCATAGCAAGGGCAAGGCAGTTGTAACTCTGAAGCCTTCATTCCACAGTCAACAACCAATCACATCTACCTGTACCCCCTCTTGTCTGTGTAATCATGCTAAGTATATCCCCCACATGCATTTTGCTGCCAGTAGTGTCCACTATACTGCATCACAGAGGAAGTAAGTTCAAATACATGCCTTGAAGCAAATATGTGACTATGTAGAATTATTTATCGAAGACAAGTACGAATGAGAGAGGATGAGAGTGTGTGAAGTACACGAGAGTCGTGAGATGACCATGTAGTCTAGTGTCATTGGATGTCAATGCATATGAGTTGCCGCCACAGTGGACCTAGTGAAATACCAGAGGTCGTGGGCCTTGGCTTGTCAGACTCTGACGTGGCCCAACAGATCATCACATTAACACTGACGGACTGGTCACTACAAAGCACAGTCCTACATATGTGTACAATTACCTTCACAGTCTGACATCACAGTCATCAAGCAAAATTAGGAGGCACGCAAGAAGCATGCTACAGCAATGCATGACAAAACACACACACGATATCAGTGTGGGTGGGCAGGTCTGCACAGTGAGTACGAACTGCAGAAATTCACATACATGCTCAATTAAACAAGGCACAATCTTGACAGTCACACACCCTGCAGACCCACAATGTCCAAAACATATCAAGTAGGAGTCATCCTGAACTGCAAGGACACACCCACACACTGCACACTGTGCAACATATAATACACACATGTGCTCACATCCACAGATCTGAACACGGATACAAACACCCACCATGGCCCTGGGTAACACATGTGTGTAGTCGACATTGCCAGAGCGCACACACACACACCAACACTACCCTAAAGTCACACCCTTCACACCACACATACCTACACCTCCCAAATGCACACATTGAAAGTAAGCCGTGTGCCCAGGCTCAATGTTCATCACAAGATTAAAATACACCTACACTGCTGGCCACACAGAAAGTAAGCTCACACATATATGCACACTCTGCACATGCTACCTGTCATCCTGTGGCAAGACTCACACCCTGTGCTTTGCTTGCCCGCAAACATGACACGTATACATTTTCGCAGAAATACCACCAAATACATGCAGACAATCCGTGTCACAAAAATACTTCTTCATCAGCGTCCCCCCACTTCTTTTTTTAGGACTCGTGCCCTGCTGTTGTCAGATGTGCCACTTTCCAGGGGGTGGAGAAAGGGTCAGGAATGTCAGCCTAAGATTGGCCCAGTTGAAGGCCCACCTTGACTGGGGAGGACAACCATTGGACAGTCTGGTGTAGCCCACACACGCGTACATGTAGGCCCTACATGAACTATGTCACCTGCGGCAAGGTGATGTCATGGGCAATGAAGTAATTGAGGAGAGCTGTCTGCCCCACGCAGAGATGCCGCACAAGCTCAACAGACCCAGCACTGAGGGCAGCAGGGGTCACATGTGCAGGGGCAGCTGTGCCTGGTGTGAAGGACACCCTATCCTTCATCCTTGTGCCGACACGTGTTGCACCAGTGGAAGTAGACGGGAGGGCGGGCATTGGCCTCTGCGTGGCTGAAGAGGAGCCAGAGTCCACGTCCCCTGTGCTAGCAAACATGGCTGCATCACCTCTGTCCTCAGATGACACCGAAATTGCCGTCTCGGCCTGTGATTCATCCAGCACACGTCTGGCCCCTCCGAGGCGCTGGTCACATCTGTCTCACTCAGCTCCTGTGCAGCTGCTTCATCCGATGCCTCACCACTGTTGACCGTCCCCTGTCCCTCAGCACCCACGGGAGATGCAACATGAGAGAGAGTGAGGTGGCCTCACTCATTTGGCATCAATTAAAAAGACATGTGCAAGGGAAGCAGCACAGAACATTCCCAAATCCACATGTTGCACGATACCTGTGCAATTGTATACAGCCACCACAATCAACACGTAATGGCTGGCCTACAGAAAATGAAGCCGCTAGTAAGTGGCACATGTGTTGTGCACATAGCACAACACCCGGCCTGTGTCACCCTGCGACCATAGCCACAAATCGCTGTGTGCAGACCCACTGTCCTGATGGTGGCAAGGATGACCACTACGTAATTAGGCCAAGGACATACCTGCATGGAGCAGAATGGGACACCACTCACACAGACTGCAACATGACAGTCCACAATGGTCATGAGCCCATGCCATCCACCTGTCGTTCGCACGAGCACAACTACTGTTGCACAGTGTGCCGGATGTGTAAGTACCAGGAATATGAGGTGAGGCATCGCACACATATGTCCGAACGAAATCAGAGTAGGCACAGTGCCTCAAACATACATGTGAATTGCCACTCCAGCCTACTACAGGTTGTTCCTGCGGGCTGCGACTCTGAATGCATTGACAATGCAGAGTGCTCAAATTACATCTTGACCCTCAGGAATCGCATATGCATGTCAGATGCACCCAGCACAGAGTACACTTACAACCCACTGCATCACACAACAAACATCACATTACCCAGATTATGGGTAGGCTGTGGACACATGCTGCCTCTCACAGCAAAAGACACCATCCCACAATACTGTACACTTGCTTGCTGCTGATGCCCCTACAAACGTGCATCCGGCACAGGCTGTGTGACTGTCAAGATGCAGACCATTAGTGGTGAAATGCAGCGCCGTGCTAACCTGACAATACGAGGGGGCATCCCCCGATTCGTTTTCGCCACGTAGTCGCTCATCCGGCAGATGACGTCACACCCTTTGTGGAATTGGCTGCACTGTCGGTTGCACATACACAGAGGCATCAACTTGGATGCAATGGCTCATCACAAGGCCTTGGGCTGGAGGACTTCCAACTGCAGGGATGGTACACAGGAGGGTTGGAATATCACTCATACACTTCTCATCATCACCCACATCCACCAATCACAATGGCATGATGCTGACCCATCCAAAATACTCAGAGATGTGTAACAGAGCCAAGAAGTAATCGGACATGGCCTAACAGCATGTGTACACCACACGTGAATGCATGCTGGTGGGAGTGTGTACACAGTACCTGTCCATCCCATTCACATGCAGGATGCCAGCACATTGAGCAATGTGTAGTCTGCCCACATCTACTGTCCATTGTCAGGTGGACCAACACATAGATCACAAGGCAACACATCTTTGTGGGTGGACTCACTGTGTCCAACACTGCGCAGCCCTCAACGTACTCGCCCTGTGAATGGCTCACCCCGCAATGGAGGTCACATTCAGTGCCACTATCTCTCACACACATCCCTATCACAAGGCCTGGAGTGTTCAATCGCAAGGGCTGAGTTTGCGCGTTTCCGGAGAGTTGTGAACAAAAGACACATGTAACC
This sequence comes from Calotriton arnoldi, assembly GCA_963921515.1. NCBI lineage: Eukaryota > Metazoa > Chordata > Amphibia > Caudata > Salamandridae > Calotriton > Calotriton arnoldi. Next base: position 310,473 of record CAWUFW010015067.1, read on the forward strand.
CACTGTACAGTCAGTGTTGTTTCCTTCTAGGATTGTGCGGTCAATGTGCAGCCCAGGTCTGCTGAGACTGAGAAGGCCAGCAGGGACCCAGCCAGCCATTCACACAAGCAATAACTGCCCTGAGTCCTGCATTGCCAAGTGGCTGCGTCACTGGATGTCTGACATGAAAATGCCATGTACCACCACTCGGGAGGGACATGCATGGGAAAGCGCCAGAGAGCCTACATACCCCTTCCACCTGTAGTAAGCATGGTAAGCAGTGCATGTTGGAACCCCACAGGCTCAGACTCATAGTGCTGCGGATCAACGACATGTGTGTCCCCCACATGCACTCCCACACACACTGTAGTTGTCTTACACACACAACTTTTGCAAGAAATAGCCTTGGGCAGTGTGCGTGGAGCTCGGAATCCAGGATCTCCAACTCCTCGCTGGTGAGTGTACCTGGACATATCTTCAGAGTCGTCGACATGAAGGTGGACATGTGGCAGCAGCAGCAGGTGTTGTTGTTGGATGCCAGGCAGCAGTCCCTGGAAGCTGTGGTAATGCCGGTCTCCCCCCCACACTCATGAAGCCCCCTGGGGCTGTTTCAGTGGGTCCAAGCTACTGCAATTGGTGTACTATGTCTGCCTACTTCAAATGCACACAATGGCCTGCTCCGAGCTGTCCCGGTACGCTTACCTCTATAGTCGAACACGCAGGATGCAATCGTGAGGGCCATTGGAGTTGGCTTCAAGGGCCTGGTCCATGGCGGGTACAGTCCGCTGGTGCCATGTGGAATCCACAGTTTAATGTGCGCCATGCATTTGCAGGTGTGGCCATGATTTGTGTGTTGGAGCATGTCCACACCAGACAGGGCCACTTCATGCTGTGTGCATAGGCATTGACGGCCAGTGCTCAGCCCCCACATGTCTGTTGGCACATCATCATGTACACATTAGCATGGGAGCATGGGATGTGCATATGCACACACATGCCATATTTCTCAATGTACATCTCCCACTTGGCACGTGCAACGTTACGTGTCACTTGTGATGTGTATTTGCATTCACACAGCTGTGTTGTCATGGAGTTGTCAATGTGTACACCTGTCAATGTGTGTTGGAGGTGTGATACGTACAGTGCTGTACATTGGGTGAACTAGGGACATCATTGACTGTCTCATATCCCGTTGTGCAACAGGACCCACTTGTTTGGGCCGCTCAGCCTGTGTACATTGTGTTGTTGGTGTGTGCCATACTCACCCAGCCTCGGAAGCTGTGTCAGGCACAGCAGCTAGGTATATTGCCGTGGTGTTGCCGCTTCACACATATGCAGTCTGAAATCATCATCATGCCTTTCAAGCTATTATGGCCTAAATCCCCATGTGCATGCTCATGGCAATGGTTTGTGTCAGTGGTCATTGCTATTGGTAAGGGGACCTGTGTAAGAGTATTGTAGCTGTGCTGTCCCTACTTGTCAGCTGTTCTGTGATTCTATTGCTTTGTCAGTAATTTTAGTTTTGTGTATGTGAAAATGCCATGTGGTGTGTTGCATTGACATGTGTCCACTTCCATCTGTCCTAGGAGGAGACCAAACATACATCGCCCCTACCAATTGCTGGCAGACATGGAGGATGTGGAGGTTATACGGAAATTCCGTCTGGACCGACCCACCCTGCATCACCTATGTGCAATGTTGGAAGCCCACCTTCGTCCTCGCAGGGTGTATCCTACAGCATTCACCCCCACGGCTAAGGTGATGGCTGCACTGCATTTTTTCGCCACCGGATCTTTCCAACACACGGTGGGCAGTGGAGGTGGGATGTCCCAGCCCATGTTCAGCATGGTGCTACGGGATGTCCTGTCAGCTATGATGCTGTACAGGAACCGGTACATCCGATTCCCCAGGGCTCGTGATTTGGCGGCAGTGAAGGGTGCTTTCTATGCCCTTGGACGCATCCCCCACGTTGTTGGTGCAATTGATTGCACCCATGTTGGCCTTGTTGCACCACAGGTCATGGAGCACATCTATAGGAACCGGAAACATTTCCACTCCCTGAATGTGCAAGTGGTGTGCCTGGCGGACATGATTATCACACACGTGTGTGCGAAGTTTCCCGGATCCGCCCATGACTCGCACATCATGCGCCACAGCATCCTCCCACGAATGATGACCAATCTTCAACCGGACCGTGCATGGATTGTTGGTGAGTATGCATACTCGTGTAGCGTGCTGGGTGTGACATGCTGTCTTGTATCCTGTTGGAATTGCAACGATTCTCTGTGTTTCTCACACCCAGGTGACTCTGCATATCCTAACGGGCCTTGGCTGCTGAGCCCACTACGGAATCCTAGGACACCAGCTGATGTCAGATACAATGAGGCACATGGGAGGACCAGACGTGTGGTGGAGCGGACTTTTGGACTCCTGAAGTCCAGATTCAGATGCCTGGACCGCACCGGGGGTGCACTGGCATACTCCCCACAGAAGGTGTGCCAGATAGTGGTGGCATGCTGCATGCTGCACAATCTCGCGATTCGCAGGCAGATCCCCTGATAGTGGATGACGGTGATCAGCCAGGGCCCCCGCCTGCAGACCAAGCCGTGTCCAGTGACGAGGACAGTGGAGAGGAGGAAGCAGTGAATGAGCGTCAGCAGCTCATCGCCCGCTACTTCACTTGACGGTGAGTGACCATGTGCGACGGATGATGTTGCTGTAGTTGTGTAGGTGTATGTGTGCATTGTCACGGCGGCCTATTGTTCACTGAGTGCTGTGTGGCAATGGTCCATGTCCAGGGTAGTATGCCACTGACAGTGGCTGTAGCATTGTGCCCTGTTGCTCTGTGAGATGTGTGTACATTGCTTAAACTTGATGACAAGTACTGTGTGATGAGTGTGTGACACACACATTCAATGGACTCTTGTTCTGTTTTTCACCCCTAGGTCCCTACAGCCTCTCCTGGCCTATCGACATACCACACTCCAGATGCATTTCTGATCATGGTGACGGTTGCACATCCTTGATTAAACACAGAGCAGATGAAACAGAATGTGATCCAGGTGTATTTATTTTAAGCGGTGACATGTGATTGTGGGCAAGGTGATCACAAAAGTGGTGCATGCTGAAACAATGAGTTGACGGACATGTCCGCGTGATGGTCAAGGTGTACCCATGTTGTTCTGGGTCCACAGTCCGACAGACACATGCCATTCACATGGCAGTGTGGGGTAGGATAGTAGTCCAAGTGAATGCAGTAGATGGCCACCGTGGCTGGCTGACTCACTGGCGTTTGGAGCGTGCGAAGTCATCTCTGGACACCTGTTTCCTCTTCGGACGACCCCTTCCACGTTTGAGAGGGGGGTTGTGTTTGTGGGCTGCTGGTGGTGGCTGAGGATTGCCCACTCGCTGTGGACGCAGGGGAACTGGATGTTGCACGACCCTGCGCCCCAGCAGGTGGTGGCGGAGGTGGTGTGGTTGGCCTTGATTGGGCCCTCACCGCCACCACTAGCTGGCCCATGAGGTCGACAAGTTTGCCCATACGGGTCACGAATTGGCCCATATGGGCGTCCATGGACCTCAACACCCCAAGGACTTCCCGCGTATCGGCAGCTGACCGGGCCCATTGTCCCTGGGCCTCTTCATAGGCCCCAAGGACTCTGGCGATTTGCGGCAGGGCTTGGCTCCCAGGCTCTGATGGCGTTGGCCTGACCCTGCTCCTCCCACCTGAACTGCTGCCACCGACCTGCCCACTCGCCACATTGGTCACCCGGGGCCTTGTTGTGGCTCCCAGGGTCGATGTCGACATGCGTACCACCCCTTGCGCAGGGTGAGTGGTCAGGGAGGCCCTGGTGGTGGTGGTGGTGGTGGTGGTTGCGGCGGTGGTGGTGGTCGCAATGAGCGTGGCAGCAGGGGCCTGGGACTGGTCACCAGCCCTGGGAGATGGGTTGGTGGGTAGGAGGGGTCCTGGGGAGCGGTTGCGCCCTGCCACACCAGATGTGCCTGGTCGGGAGTCCTCGTCCGAAGAGGTGTCCAGGTCTTCCACATCCGTGAGTCCGGGTGGAGGGCTTGTGGACTGGCTGTGATGGCTGCTGTCTCCCTCTCCAGCATCATGCTGTTCGTCACCTGTGGGGCGGAGACGAAAGGTTATTGTGTTGCACCTTGCAAGGTTTGTGTTAGATGTCTGACATTCACAGTTGGTGCACAGTTGTGCACTGATTTCCCAGATGCGTGTGTATGGCTCTACAATGTGTGTGCGTGATCAAGGCAATGGAATAGTGTGATGGGTGCATATGGCATGGGACGGATTTGGTTAGCCAATCGGTGTGTGTTGCAGTACCCCTACATTTTGTGGCTTTGGTGGAAACGGGGTACAGCCCCATGAACGCTTTGGAGATGAAATATGTTTTTGGGGTTCAAATGAAACGCTTAGAAACGCAGATGGCAAAAGGGGTACAGCCCCATCAACGCTTTTGAGGTGAAATATGGTTTTGGGGTTCAAATGAAACGCTTAGAAACGCAGATGGCAAAAGGGGTACAGCCCCATCAACGCTTTTGAGGTGAAATATGGTTTTGTGGTACATACTGTGACATATGGGTGCAGAAGGGGACATGTGTTTTGGCCACACGACACTGCAGAGACAAAGGTGTGTGTATGTCTGACATACCCAGCATATCTGCTCACTGTTATCATTTAGGGACATTACACTGCAAGCATTGTAGTGAGTGAGTAATGGTTGTGTGCCACACAACGTATTGCAGATGGGACAATTCCTTGGTGTGCGTGCTACCCTCAGCCATGTGCAGCAATGCAGTGCTCTTGGGGTGTTGACTATATTAGGTATGTTGTAAATCACAGTGTGACGTGCGCTTCAGACACTGCAGACACATTTTTGGTCATCGGCAGGAATCTTTGCTGAACTACTGTATATGGGACAACTGTTTAGATGATATACCTTTCATGACACTGGGGCTGAAAGATGAGATGGATGAGATTTTGAATGTGCATTGTGTAGCTGTGTGGTTCATGGGTCCAGTGGTGTATGTGACATTACTGGGGTTCCACTCTGTTACATTTAGACAAGATAGACTTACATGGGTGATGTTGTACGATGTCAACGGAACAAGCAGACACGACTACATGGACAAGACTTCGATGGTGTTGCTGATGTGTGTGATGACTGGCACAGTGCACGCCATGTGGGTCAGTACTCCAGTGAGACTTGTGCATGCAGACGTGACTCCTTACGTGTTAGTGTATTTGAGATGGCTCATGTGGGCTATGACTCTGTAATTCATGTCCGTGTGCACATTAGTCACATGATTATGACAGGGAGCAGTGCTACCTGTTCCTCTGCTACGTGACATGTCCCAAATGTTAGTCGTAGTACAGTCCTCATGCCTACAGACACCCCGCCCTGTACAGTAGTCTACCTACTTGTTGGTTTGGAGGGAGCAATGCAATGGCTACCACATGGTTATGAGAGGGAGGGGTGCTCCATCTTGCTGGTCTGTGGGAGTGGGGGCCGTGTTGTGAGTTGTGGTGAAGGCTTACCACCCACAGACACCCCTCCATGTAGGGAAACATATCTACCTGTCGGGTGAAGGTGTGCACTGCAATGGCTGACACATGGGTGTGGGGAGTGCTCCATCTTGCTGCGCTGTAGGACTAGGGGCCTGGTGGAGGTTGTACTTCTGCAGTCCCCCTCCGATACTCGGACTTTGTGGTAAGGCTACTTACCTGTTACTTGTTGGTTAGTGCAGCTATGGCTGACACATGAGTGTGGGTGTGGGGAGTGCTCCTTCCGGCGCATCTGGGGTACAAGGGGACCTGGTGGGAGTTGTGGTGCTGGCTGACTGTACACATGCCCCCATGGTTTTGTTTGTTGGTACCTTTGGGCTGAGTGTGTGGGAGTGTCTGTTGCATGTGTGAGAGATGTCTTGTGGATTGTGTACTGGACATGGGGGTGTTTGGCCCTCGGAGCTATGGCATTCTGGTAGTGCATGACAGTACATAGCGGTGTGCTGGTATACATTTGTTTGTACTTACCAGCCTCCACTCCCCCTGGTATTCCGGTGAGACTCTCCGGATGTAGAATGCCTCGCACCTTCTCCTCCCACGCCTTGAAGGTCTTGAATAGCGCGGGATTTCCGCCGCCAGTCCTGTCAGCCAGCTCACGATTCTTGGCCTCCTTCTTCCTGACCACGCTTTTCAGGTCGTGCCACCTCTTTGTGATTTCACCCCGGTTGCGTGGCACGTTCCCAACTGCATTCACCTGGTCTACGATCCTGCTCCACATTCTGTTTCTGGTGGCTACTGGTGTCTGTTGGACCTGGTTCCCATAGATTTGTGGGTGCACCTTGATGATCTCGTCGACCATGACCGTCAACTCAGTGGCAGTGTACTTAGGCATTCTTTGTGTTGCCATGGTGTGTGGTTTGGTATTTGTGGTGCTGGTGTGGTGGGTGTGTGGTGTGTGGTGTGTGATGTGCAGGGGTTCGTGGTGCCGTTGTTTCAGTGGTGATGGTGGTGGTGTTGGTGATGAGTGTGATGTGTGCGTGCGTGTGGTGTGCTGCTTTCCTTTGTGGCTCTCTGGGTTCTCTGATGGCGTCTTCGCTTTGTAGTAGTGCAAGGGATTGTGGTCTGTGAAGGGGCTGCTTTTGTACTTACCTATGTGGGTGTGTCATGATGGGCTGTCGTTTTCAGGTGTGTTGTGTCTGGTGTCCTGGGATTTGTAGTTTTTTAGTTTTGCCAGGGGGATGTGTCTTTGGGATGTGTTCTGTGTTTGGGTATTTTGGCGTAGTTTGCTGTGTGGACTTGTTGGCCATGTTGTGTGTATTTCTTTGTTCCGCAGAAGATTTCCGTGCACGGACGTGGCCGCCAGGCCTTCCGCCGTGTCAGTTATTCATCACTGTTGTTGACCGTGGCGGGCGGGGAATATGTGGATTTTCCGCGCTCATGTCGGGGAGATCATAATTTCACGGTCGTTGTCTCGGTCGTCAGAGCGGGCGGATTTGGGTTTCGGGCGGGATTGCGTCCGTGGCGGACGGATAATCTTCTACTCGGACATGGACGGGCGGAATTTTGTGTGTTTTTACTGCCGCGTGCGGAGGTTGCTTCGCGACTTCATAATTGCTCGGTCGGTATTCCCATGGTGCAGGCGGGCGGTTTTCTCAGGCTATAGTAGATGGCGGATTTTTTAACGCCGGTTATCGTAATGGGCCCCTATATTATTAACAACGATATTTAGTATTCAATATTTTTGTACTTACCTGTTTGTAGATAGGAAGTCGATATTCTGTCACTCGATATTTTTACCTCGATATTGTGGCAGGTCGATATTCTTCTCCTCGATATTCTGTCAGTGATCCGTTTTGAACACCCTTAAGTGTTTATTCTATTTTTCATTTAACAAATTTGTGTACCACTATTTTTGAATTCCTTTTTCTTCAATTTTAAAATATTTTGTGCCAGCGTTTGGTACCCTATTAATGTCAGGCTGTATATTGTTGATGTGCCCCACCCATGACGGAAGACACCTTAATGCACATCTGAAGTAGGTAATACTCAAAGCCTTCTACCTTGAGAAAATGATGTTGCACTGCCAGCCGTATCGTTCGGTCTGATTGTTCAACTGCATTCTTTCTTCCCAGTATTAGAGTCTGATTTTGGCAGTAGCATCATTGTATTAACTTGACCTCGCATTTTTAGCACAATATTTACTGCCTTTCCAAATAAATGGCATGAGCGTGTGGCTATTACCTTTTAAATTTCGATTTGTATCCTTTTTCTCCCAGTCTGTTGTTCTATTTGGGTTAGTGAGTTTCCCATATGTGTTTCATTGTAAACCAGCTATTGTCATGTGTATTTCAGTGAGTTTTTATTACAAATTTAGGGGCTGATTAGGATGGCGGTCAGAAAACCTCTCCGACCGCCATGGTAGCGGGAAAAGCCCGCCCGCATGGACCGCGAGATAACCGCCGGTCAAATTACGATGGCCCTTGGTCGAAATCCGACCGCGGCGGTACGATCGCAGGCTTTAACACTGCGGCGGTTGCTGCTGCCCACAGCACCACCGCGATGTCGAAAGGAGCATGTCCTGCATTTCCCTGTGCAGTGCCTGCCACCTGGTACAGGGAAATGTAGGGGGGACCATGGGTACCCTCCCAGTGCACCCACCCCCCCAACACATTGGGGGCCCGCAACGAGCCCCCAGAAGACACTCTCCGCCAGCCTTTCCATGGTGGTTTGACCGCTGCGGAAAGGCTGGCTACCGCCGGCATCATAATCGTGCCGGCAGAGCCTGCTCGGCACCGCCACCATTATCCCGGTCCTGCTCCGCCCGCCAGGCAGGAGTGCGGATGGCAACCTGCGGAAAAGCGGCAGTCGGAATTTCCCACCGCCGCGGTCACCACCGTCATCCTAATCTGACCGGCGGTTTTCTGGGTTGCGATCGCGGGCGGATGTCCACCGCCAGCACAGCGGTCGCCACCGCCGGCCCGGCGGTGGGCATCTGCCCGCCATCCTAATCAGCCCCTTGGTTTCAATCAGGCCTTGGAACCTTTGGCAATGTGAGTATACCTCCAATTTGTTAATTTAATGGTGAAGTCCAGGTGGGGCTTCTCCGCAATGGCGGAGGAGCATCGTCCCACTCGTCAGTCAGTCATGCAAAAATGAAATGATAATAAAACACTATAATTTTATTTTTCAGTGACTGGCTCTGGCGTACCTGGGTAGGGTGGGGTGGGCCGGGCGATGACAGTGAGGAGTGGTAGGCACTTAGCAGCGCATGTCAGTTTGGCCAGCTGTCTTAGGCCGGTCAAACAAACATTCTCACTTCTATTTCTCCAACCCAGCTGTGTCGCACAGCCAGGTTGGAGAAAAGCCACAGGCTCCCAGGCACTGTCTGAAAGGCAGACCAGTCGGCTCAGACAAATCTTGGCACTGCTCTCTTAGCATGAGAGCAGAGTCTGGATTGGTGGGGAGCCTGTGCTTTCCCAGTGACTGCTGGGAGAGAAGCACCAAGGCGGCAGGTGACGGCATGGACAGGTAAGGGTTTTTTTTATTATTTTTATTTTTTTTGCCATAAATTTCCCCCCACCTTCCACCCCCCCACTTTCATTTTGCGTCGGCCGCCACTGGTGAAGTCCTCACATTACTGGTATATTAACTAGTATTTTCCTTTAGATAGTGTGGAATTTTTAAACAACGTGAGAAACCCATTTTCATTTTTAGTCTGGAGTTATCCAAGATCTTTTGATTTTACTAAAATTATATTTATTATATCCTTACTTAAAAGGGCTTTCATCAACCTTTCTTCATACATTGGTCTGTTGTTGTGTCATTCACATTTTGCTTCCGCCCACTACAGCATACAACATGGGGCAATGGGTCAGTCTACTGTAGCCACTGGTTAACTTCACTTTATGAGGCTGCCTTTTGCTCTTTCACAATCAGCACATCTGCACAGTAGGTAGTTCCCATCATTGCCAGTGTTTTTGTTTTTACTTTATATTTACTTTACTGTTGCCTTTGTGTTTAGAACTGGAAGTGAAAGCAGCACTCTCTACTAATGTGTGCTGGGCTTACATTCCAAACTTTATCAATACCTGTCTCATGCCAATGCTGTTGTAAATTCAGAATAATTGGCTTTTTTAGATCTGTGTTAGCCAATACCTTTTTTTCTAAAATTATGTGTATGACATAGTTACCTATAGGGATTTTCAGCCACATGTTACCATTTGTCTGTGGTTATGTCATTCAGATCTTTTTCCAATCCACTCAAACATGCATCTAGAACAAAGCAGTTCAATTCAGTTCAAGGGAGTACTATGGTAATGTGTGCTTTTTAAGGACACAAAATATTTTTTCCTTTAGTCAAAGTTTTTTTAGATTGACGTACACCTAGCTGCTTCCTGAACAATAGCGGTTTGCAAAAACCATGTCAAAACAAAACAAGAATTGCCAAAAGCCTGGTGGAAAAATGCCAGACCTATTGGCTTTGTCAATGCTTGCTCCCATTTGGCATTGATGACTGGCATTCCACACCTCTTCTTTGAATCCGATGGAGCGTTTTGATTTGCAGGACCTTTTGAAGCACTATACTTTAAATGCAATTTTGCAATACATTTCCAATAGCCCCATGAAAAAATTCAACTTGAGTACTAATACAATTACACTATTTTATATCTTGCCTTCTTCAGGTGCTGAAAATGTTCGGTGTCCTGACGATAACCATTCAGGTTATTTACAAGGTCAAAACATTGTCAACACTACAGCAAACAAGCATTGTCCCCTTACCTTAAATGAAGGACTATGCTGCAGATGTTAAACTGTGTATACTTGGCAAAACTAAGAACTTAAAGGCATATGTATCAAGCTATTTTGCGGTCGCAAACACTGCGAATCGCAAAAAAACAGTGTTTGCGATCGCAAAATAGACTTGTCCTATGTATAACATAGGTTCGCAGCGCAAAATTGGTATTCGCAAAAATAGCAATTACCAATTTTGCGAGTCCCAAAATTAGCAAACAATATTTGCGAAATCGCAAACAGCGACACGCTATTTGCAATAATCGCAAATAGTGTAATCGCAAGTTGCGAATTCGCAAAGAAATGTCTGAAAAATTTGCAAATTGCGAATCCGTGAAATTTGCAATTTTGCCAATGGATTTTACCACCAACTCAAAGCAGGTGGTAACCAGGTGCAACCTATTTAAACAAGCCCACAATGCAACAGGGACTTTCACAATGGCAGCGCTGTATGTGATAGCCAGGAGGATGCGAATTCGAGCTGCAGCACAGAGAAGGAGGCGACAGGAACAGATATTCAGAGTGCGCATCACTCTGCTCCAGCAGACCGACGAGGAGATCCATGAGAAGTATAGGCTGGACTCAGCCAACATTATGGACTTGATAGATGAGCTAAAACCCTTGCTGGAAAACCCAACACGCAGGACCCAAACCATTCCAACCCATGTGCAGGTCCCGTGTTCACTGCACTTACTGGCATCAGGGAGTTTCCAGGGGGTGATAGCAGCAGCAGGAGGGGTCTCCCAGAGTTGCCTGTTGTGCTTCTTCCATGCATTCCTGGATGCAATGGTACAGAGGCTACATCATCACATCCAATTCCCCAGCACACAACAGGCAATACAGCAAACAAAACAGGACTTCTACCAGATTGCCCAATTTCCCCACATCATTGGCTGCATAGATGGAACCCATGTAGCCCTCTCACCCCCATCAAACAATGAGTATGTATTCAGGAACCGCAAATCTTATCATTCACTCAACATACAGGTCATCTGCAATGCCAAATATATCATCACCGATATTGTTGCAAAATACCCTGGCAGTACACATGACTCATTTATATTTAGACACAGTGGGATATACAGACGTCTCACTGCTGGCGATTTTGGTGAGGGCTACCTGCTAGGTAAATGCATGTCTAACATTCTTACATACAGTTAAGGTCTGAAGTGGGAGGACAGTGATTTACCTCATGTCTTTTATCCTGTAGGAGACAGTGCATATGCTGTGCGAGACTTCATCCTAACACCGTACCTCAATCCAGCCAATGCAAGGGAGCGAAGATATAATCGCGCACACAAATCTACGCGCTGTGCAATTGAGCGGACATTTGGGATACTAAAGAGCCGGTTCCGCTGCCTGCATAAAAGCGGAGGAGCACTACAATACAGCCCAGATGCCTGCTGCAAGATTGTGGCTACCTGTGCCATGCTCCACAACATAGCAACAAAAAAAGGCATTCCAGTTGAACTTACTGATACAGATGCATCTGATGATGAGGGCCCAGGTCCACGTTGCAGAACTGCAGGTGGTGTAGGGGCAGCTGCCGGACGACAGAGACGTGATGAGATAACACAAAACTATTTCTAGGTGAGTAATGATGACACAATGTAAAAGAAGATTTGTGCACGACTGTGTTTTATTATTCCTTTAGCTGCAGGAAAATATCAGTCACACAGCCTGACACACACTTTATGTGTGTCACAAGATGTTGCACATGTTATGCCCACAGTGCATGGATGACGGCCAAACACAAGTCCACATGCAATGGGTTGCTTCACCCATTGGCATTCTTCAATGGTGCCAGTTCATTTTTTGCGGGGACGGCCTGCTGTCGCACGCTCAGGGTGCTGACTGCTCTCCCTTGACTCATCCGGTGTTGTTCCCTGCCTCACACTGCGCCGTCTGGTTTCGGGAATTGGTGGGGTGATGCTCCTCCTGCTTGACAGCTCCTCACTATCCCCTGAGCCCAGGAGTCCTGTGCCACCTGTGGTAGCTGTCTGCAGCTGTTCCACGGCAGTCGGCACCTGCACCAAGCCTTTGGCCACATCCTGGCTGCAGTGGGCCATTTCAACCTGCATGCTTACTGAGCGGCGTGACAGCAGGGACGTGGCAGTACATAGACGGTTGACCGCCTTGCTGTAGGTGTCCAGACGGCTGTAGAGACGTTGTCTCCCCCTGTGTCTGGCAGCCTGGTCTCTCTTCATCGTGGCACACAGTTCTTTAATTGCGCCCTACATTTCCCTGATGCCCTCCCTCATGTCACTCAGATTGTGGTTGACAGAGACCATCTGCCGGTGCATTGACTGCATTGATTTTGTTTGCAGGTGCTGTACCTTGACCATGCTGCCTTCCAGTCCGGCAAACACCGTGTGTTCCTCAACAGCAGCAGCGCTGGTGGTCGCCCTTGGCCTGCGTCTCCCGCATGTTTCTTCCCTACGGTGCACAGGGGGCTGTTCTTGGACCTGTGCTGCACGCTGGCCCTGGTCTGGCTTGGCCTCATCCCCTATGGACTGTTGTTCTGCCTCTAACAGTGGGAGTGAAGGCACAATATTACGCTGTCTCCGTGGGACAGGTGTTGTCAGTGTGCTTTCCTCGGTGTCCTTTTGCCCTGCCTGGTCCTCTGTATGTGCTGCCTCCTCAGCTCCTGAACTGTCATCCTGTGTTTCAGGTAGTACTGTAAATGAAAAGACACATTTAATTTGTGTGTTCTGCTTCACTTTGTTTACTGAATAAAGTTTTCTGATTTTGCGTTAGCTAAGTACTGTCTAGCGTATTTTGCCTTTACTGATTTACTTATACTGATTGTACATTGCTGTGTCTCATTGCTCCACTGTATGATGCATGTGACTACATCTCCCATGATGCATTGCTGGGTGTGCTGGTAAATGTGTAATGGAGTTGCTTTTTTGCTTTGTAGTTGGTGAATTCCTGAGTGTGTGTTTGAGATGGTAATGTGTCAGGGCTGATTTGGCATGCATCTTACCTTGTCTGGGGTTGGGAGGGTCGGAGCTGTCGATGTCAGCCACACCACTGACACTCTCTGGCTGAAGGGTGGACTCCACCAACCCCTCAAGGGGCGTAGATTCTGTTTCAGTGGAAGTTCCCCCACCAGTCTTCTTTGCCTCTGCCAGCCTGTTTGCCACCTTGTCCTTGGACCTGTAGCGGATATCATACCAGCGCTTGCGCAGGTCATCCACAGAGCGCTGGGTCACACCGATGGCATTGACCTTTGCCTGGATGTCCAGCCATATTTTCCTTTTTCGGGACTCTGGCACACGGAGTGATTTTTTGTCAAAGAGCAACTCATGGCTATGGACTATTTCTTCTATGAGCACCTCCTGCTCACTCTCGCTGAACTTTTGCTTCCTTTTCCTCCCAGCCTCCTCCTTATCCGTCTCTTTCTCCTGGGGATCCATTTGGAATTGTTGGAGTTGCAGTCCACAGTTGTTTGCCTCTCCTCCCAGCCTCTGACACAGCCTCAGGCAGTCAGGAACAGCATGGGCAGTCACACTTCCTGGGTGTGATGTCATCAAGCTGCACCTAAATTGCAGATTCTCTAAATTTGCGATTCCTAATTTGCGAATTCGCAATTAAGGAATCGCTATTAGCGGGTTCGCAGACAAATTCTGCAAATTTTTGGGAATCGCAAAACTTTTGCAATTTTTTATTTACATAGCATTTTGCGATTCTCAAAATGCGATTTCCACACAAATTGCATTTTGAGAATCGCAAATTCCGATTTTCATACATATGCCCCTTAGACGTTTGTTTTTGTTTATGCACAGCTACAATAACAATTACTTATTGCACTTCACTGTGGGCACTGAGCACAGTTATTATTGTATATCATGTAAAGGCGAATTAAAACATAGCCTGATTGAAAGTGCTATATTATTGGTTCTTGAGCTATATTGGCTATGTTCATATTTGTGAAATTAGTCCATCATGAACCACTGTTTTTCATTTACAAATGTACCCAAGTTACTAATTGGCATAGTGGGCTGCTCCTGTTTCTTATATATATAATTATCAATAATGATAGCTGGTAAGAGGAGACATATGTATTAGATATTTTCAATGGCGTCACACAGTCTGAGATTTTCGCTTCTCCTTAGGAAGGTGAAGTAGACTTAGACACAATAAAATTATTTAATAATAGGCCCACATGTAGGACAGATGTGTTCATGAAGGTTTCCTTATATTCTGATAGTAGTGATCTGGCTTGGGGCGTTACACTTCTTAAAATACTTCTAAGCATCATGTATTTCACGTACAGACATGTATTTTGATTCCTAGTACTTTTCATCTTTCTGAAAAGCTTTGTTTTCTTAAAGCTCACCTTATGATTCATGAGGATATAATGAGGATAACATTCTGAAATAGGGAGTGATGCATGAAACCTTCTTTTGCGAGTACAAGCCTTGTGATTCAAAGATTTTGGGGTTTACGACTGGAAAAGTGCTTTATGCAATGTATCAAGAACTTTTTATGATTCAGAAAAGCCTTTATAATTTGTAAAAGTGCTTTTTATACCGTTTACAACTTGTAAATTGGAGAGGGTCTGAATAGAGTGCTGCTCTATTTATGAATTGCAAAGGTATTTATAAATGTTGTTTGTCCACAATTACAGTGATAAACCATTAATCAGTTACTGAGTCCCGAGTTGGGGTGGTGACTGTTTCACAAAGGAGAAGTTGTAGTGTGGGATAGCTTCTCCTTTGAAAATCTTGTTAAGTTGCCTTGGGGTACCAGGTTGTTGTTCAGAGGACGACTGCTTGCGTTTCAGAATTTGTTCTGAAACAGGAATCATTAGGTCGAGTCTATAGTGACAGCGCGCATGCGCTGCTCGCCTTCCGAGGCATGCAGTATTCAGTATGGAGTGGAAGCTCCGTGGAAACTCCGCCCACTCTCCGCCCATCTTTTTCATTGGCTTGTGTCTTAAATGCTGCCTTCCGATTGGTTTTAGGCTTGTTAGTCCCTCCTTATGACGGCCATATCGTCATTTGTATCCTTCCATGGCTACTGGCCCCTTTACTTTGAGTGTTGCACAGTATGTTTTTTTAGATTGTGAGCACTACTTTCTTCCTGTGCCTCCCCCCCCTCCCGCAGTCCGTGCCTTCTCGCCCCCCCGTTTTTCGTGCCTTCTCGCCCGCCCACACTCCCGTTTGCAATGCAATAGGTCTCGCCTAAATGTGAGTCCTATTGCATTACAAATGCTTGTTTAATTACATGATTCTCATTTTTCACAAATGAAAAATGCCATTTTTCCAAGTAGCTCTAATGTATTGAGTATCCTCGATGCAGACCTGCTGTGGAGACTGGGGACAAAATTCACAGTGACCACGAATGAATAGAGGGGGAGTGTGATGCGGTCCCCGAGCACCGCCATGGCTTTAACACTGCAGACTGGACACGGAAGCAGGCACAGACCGAGGGTCAGCAAGCTGCCGCCTGAGGCGTGATCACAGCACCGAGTGCGCGGCTCCCGCCCCCTGCCTGCCCTCATAGGCTTTCACCCTCTGCTGGGGCAGCCCTTGGTTCAAGCTCACTTTTAACTCTCTAGATGCTTTCTTGCTGCTTTCCTTTACCAACAGTCTCCCGGCTCCGTTCCTTCCAGCTGCTCGCGCTGACAGACAGACAGACGGACAGGAGGGTCGTGCCTGCAGGTGAGTCCTGCATACCGCCCGGCTCCTGTTGGGGGACGCGACTGTAGCTGCCGGGAGGCAATGGGTGTTGGCCGCGCCGACAGTACTTCCTCACCGGCTTCTTCCTTGTTGCAATCACATGTCTCCCCCAGGCAGGAGCGTTCGGTTAATCTCTGACCGCTCTGAAGAGGGGGCTAGGGCAGTAGGGGCTCTCTGCAGCCTACAGCCCTGATACTGGGCAGTACTGGTGCTGCAGCGCCTGCCCTTGGGTTGGTGGCACTGCGGCAGTTGACGTAGGTGTTCTAGCTTAAAAAGAAGTGGTGTATGGAAATAAAATAAATATGCAAAGTGTGCCGGCCTTTCAGTGGACCAGTTTTCTTCTGCCCAGACTCTCTTTGGGGGGGGTCTCACATACTCTAGCTACAATACCATGTCCTTGTGTGTCATGCACTTATTCTGTGGTTTGTCATCGGTCAGGGGCTTGGTGGAGGAGTGCTATTCAAAGCAGATGTTAACCGTGCCCGTGCAGACGCCCGGGGGCGTGCAGGGCGTGATCAAGGCAGGATTCGTGCATGGCGTGTCTTCCCCTGCAGCTCCCTCCCTCCCCTGCCTTCGGTTCCCCCTGCGTTTGTATTGGTTTTGTTGGCCGCTGTGACTCACACAGTGTGCATGTAATGTACAACGTGTAGGGGCTGGCTCTGCACCCCGCCGCCAACACCCTTACTTGGGGCTGAGTAACGTTTTCTTTTCATGGTTTCAGAGGGCATGGCATTTCTCGATTTCACTTAGGTTATTCGGTAGGTCTGTTTCTCCACCTGAACATTTAGATCCGCAAATGGAAGGATTATATTTCAGTTTTTGATTCTGCATGCATGTCAATGCGTTCACTCTTCTCCAATGAGGGTGACATCATATGTTTAAGAGGGTGATCCAATTAAAGTTAGTGGGTAACGTAGACTTTCTTCAGTTTTGAGGTTATAAACTCAATCCTTTTGTGCCTTTTTCCAGTGGAAAGCGGAATAAGACTGTGGTAGGTTAATAGAATTTGCAGGTCTTGATTACCTCCCTGTACTCCTACGTGGAAGCGTTGAACCCAGGGCTAAGTGTAGCCCCATCAGAGCTAGCCAGCTAAGGCTGTCACAAACTATAGTGTATAGATGAGAGGGCCTCCAAGAGGTGAGGGGGGCGGGGGGGCCTTTAGGAGCAAATTCTGATCGCCCTGCCTTCACTTTGTCTCTAGAAATCAGAAATCCTGAAAATTGCAGATAGTGTTACGGGCTCCTGCAGACCTTAGCAGTATCCACCTTTGACAATTAAATCACATGTTAAACTCTTGGACTCTGCCATTACCTTCCAACTTGAAGAACAATCTCACTGTATGAGGATAGGGCGGCGGGACATTGAAGGGGGCGGGGCCTCGTGCCTAGAAGTACCTACGAGGCACTTTTGAACCCCACCCTGCCCCCAAGCTCCCTCCTCCAAAAACAAGCATTTGCAATGCAATAGGACTCTCAATTACGCGAGTTTAAGCTATTGGCATTGTAAATCACAATGCCTTTTATGTGTTAAAAACCAAAACATAAATAAAAGGCATTGTCATTTATAATGCCAATAGCTTAAACTCGCGTAAATGCGAGACCTATTGGATTGCAAATGCTTGTTTTTTGAAAGCAGCCCTCTCCTTCTGCTTGACACAGGATGCTTTTCGTTTTCTGAAGGTATTAAGAATGCGAATGTGGGGATGGATATCTGTTTTCCCTGCATTCACAGCTAGTCTCAGGGGTCGCAAAAAACAGCATGCCTGAATACTATACATTAGGCAGCTCGTTATGGAACCTCATAAGAACAGTGCAATCTATTAGTACTCAGGCTGCTTCAGAAAGTGTCAACCAGTCAGTGTGTAAATTGCATACTGTGATTTGCAAATGGGTAGCAGTACATCAGGCCCACAGTTCCCTAAAGGTCTTTCTTATTACTGCAGAATTTAATGAAGTGGGCTCAACTGCTGGAATTTTGCTCTATCATATTCCTTGCTTTATATGTTTTACTTGCCTGGTCACTACCCACCCACTCTTTCCACTGTCAATCACTTTTATCATTTTATATTGGCTACTGACGTAGTGCTTTCCGTTCCCCCTTATAAAGCCAAAGCAAATTACTTTCTGCTTTTTTATCACTGCTTCCAATTTGCATTCAACCTGCTCAATCCAGGCAAGTATCAACTAATTCACCTCTTCTTTGTTCACCATTACAGGTAAAGTTAAAGCTTCTTTGATCACTAGTAACTTACCATAGGTTTTATAAGTCTTATTTTAATTGATTAAAGTTCTAATGGCCATACAGTCATCGAACAATGTGTTAATGATATTGTACTTGAATTTCATATTTAAAAATGAACAAGTCTCTAACAATTGTCTCTCTAATTTCTCAAACTTTCATTATTGAGTTTAATAAGGCCTATATCAGTACAGTAACAGTAATTCAATTCGAGGGAACCTTAATTATACATTGAGATTGCTAGTATAACACACAATTTCAACAAGATACTGGTCTCTCAGTTATAAAGAAGCAAGCTAGGTGAACTATCACTGCCAAATCTGTAATACAGTCCAATAGGGTAGATAGCTCCAAGGCACAGCCACAAAATCTAATGGTCTCCGGAGATTTGATAATTGAGGGTCTCATCATGTAGCCGCCGGAGGGCAAACCCAGGAGTATTCAGAAGTGGATGCCCTAGAATATCCTCGATCTGAGACAATATTTCGGACAAGAAGGGTCTAATAACAGGGCAGTCCCACCAGATGTGTTTAAAATCCCCATGTAGCTCACAACCCCTCCAACACAAATCAGACGTAGTCGTGTAGATCTTTTTAAGTTTGGTAGGGTTTATATACCAATCAAAAAGCACTTTGTGGTGTGTGTCTCTCATTCCCATTGAGTGGTTAAATCTAGGGATATCTCTCCAAATCTTACACCACTGCTCTTCAGTGATAGTCTCTCCAAGAGTTTGCTCCCATAAGGCTATATGATGAGGTCTGGTTGCGCGGGTGGTGGTGATCAATAATGAGTATGGAAATGAAACACAGCCCTGTGGTCCACCTGCCTTCCTTGGAAATGTTTCTATTGGCCAGAGTTCTCTAGTGGCAGCTAGCCTCATATCTGGCTAAAGTACCCAGTGTTTTAACTGTGTATAGCAATAACTCTCAGTGCCTGGTAGATCAAACGCCAGTTGACAATTTTCAAAAGTGAGGATGTCCCGTCCACTGAATAAATCAGATATAGTAAGCCAAATATCCCAGGCAGTAGCACAGGTGTGAAGGCCGAGGTAAAGTGTATAGGGGTGTAGTGTGAGGGGAATGTTGCCCACCCAGTGGACCGGTTCATCTCTTCCCAC
Source organism: Calotriton arnoldi (assembly GCA_963921515.1). Classification (NCBI taxonomy): domain Eukaryota; kingdom Metazoa; phylum Chordata; class Amphibia; order Caudata; family Salamandridae; genus Calotriton; species Calotriton arnoldi. The sequence continues at coordinate 329,806 of CAWUFW010015067.1, forward strand.
ACTTTAAGGGTGGTATTGGTTGGTGTACCAAGGTAAGCAATAAGAGGTCTGCTCGGATTTGGTTTCCACAGTACATCCCAGATGTATCTACCCACCACCACTGACTAGTGTAGCTAGTGTTTATCTGACTCTTTTAAAGACAATTCGGAAATCACCCTCAACTACGCTGCTATATGGTATAGTGTAAAGTCAAGTAAGGTCAATCCACTAGAGTCGCTCAGTAGTGTCAATAATTTATATTGGAGTCAAGCTCTGCGATCCTGTCAAATAAATCGAGTTACACAGGAACGTAGGGCAGGGAAAAAGTCTAATTCTTTCTCAATGGGGAGCCCTTGAAAAAGGTACAAAAGCCTCAGCAGGACAGTCATCTTTATTGCATTCTTGCAACAAAGCCATGATAATTACAAGTGCGCCCAGCGTTTAAGATTTGCTTCAAGCTGTTGCAAGAGGAGAGGATAGTTTGCTCGATAAAGATCAGCCACTTTTGGAGTGATTTTAAACCCCAGGTAGGTAAGCTCTTTTTTAGCCTAATGAAAATGAGTGGACCCAACTATTGGCTCCAGCTTGTGGAAAGAGTCAGGTTTAGGAGAAAGGCTTTGTGTAGATTACTTCGAAAACCTGCCACTATCTCATAATCTTTAAGTTAAATTTGCAGTGCAGTCAGGGACGTTTGAGGGGATGTAAGGGATAGCAGAACATTGTCTGGCAACATGAAAATTTCAGCTGCGGCCGCTGCAGATAAGAGCGGTAGGGCGGTGAGGCCGGCTGGGGGGATTTCGAGAGACGACCACGAGGGAAAATTAATTATTTATTTAATTTTCTCTTGTGGTCATCTCTCCAAATCTCCCCTCAGCCGGCCCCTCCGCCCCACCGCTCTTACCTGCAGCGGCCGCGGCTGGGATATTTTATGTTCCACAGAGCTGAATGAAATGCCTTGGATTGATTGCATTGCCCTCACTCTAGCTGCAAAGGGCTCAATACTAAGGGCAAATGCCTTGTGCCACGTTAAAAAGGTCAGAGCCTGCTCCATATACCTTCACTTGCAATTGTCGGTGAGTGTAACTGGCCTGAATCAGGGCTATAAACTGTTCCCCGAAGCCAGTTCTTCAAAGTGTATGGAAGAGGAAGGACCAGTCCACCCAGCTGAAAGCTTTTTTGACATCATGTGCCAAAAGAACAGCTGGAATGTAATTTTTAGTAGCTTTTTCGACCAGATGGACCATCCTGCTCTGGTTATCATGAGTTTGGCATACTTTAATGAAACCAGACTGGGCCGAGTTGATCAGGTCCGGCATGATATCTTCTAGCCTAGAGTCTAATATCCTTGTATATACTTTGGCATCCAGACTCAATAATGCAATGGGTCAGTAAGAAGCACAAAAATGTGGCTCTTTCCCAGACTTCAGTATAACCTAGATCAAGTCTTCCCCCATCGTGTGCATAACTCGGCGGGTGTTGGCTATGCAATCAAATGGGGCAGTCAAATGAGACACCAGATTGGAGCTAAAAGTCTTATCAATTTGGACTGTAAACCCATCTGGCCCAGGCGATTTTGGGAGTTTAAGAGCATCAATAGTAGCTGCTTGGACTTCATCTTCCCAAATGGGAGCCTCCAAGGCCTCGTTTTGGTCAGCTGCCACCTTGGGAAGTGTCAGACCTGCTAGATAATCCAGTGTGCAGTCCCATCTGAGGGCTCAGAAGTGTATAGTTGTTTATAAGAGTCTTGGAAAACCGAGCCTTATCTTTTTTTTTTTTTTTAATTCTTTTTTTTACAGAGTTTTATATAGCACGAACTATCGGGTATCGGGTATCAGATCGCTTTACATAGCACCAGTTGCGTTACATGAGGACACATTCATTTTTGTTAGGCACGGGGAGATTAAGTGATTTGCCCACAATCACAGGATGTTCAGCATCATTGCCGAGACTCGAACCCAGTTCCCCAGATTTGTGGTCGACCGCCCTAGCCGTTAGGCCAACTCCTCTCCCCTCTCTCCTTCCTCTGTAGTAGCAGCCTCCTCGGATTCCAGTGGAAGTTGACCAAAGTATTATTTCTCATGTTTGGCTCTAAGCTGCAGAGCCAGGTGTGTGCCAGCCTTATTCCCCATATCATATCTTGGTTTTTTTTAAGGTGCAATAGCGTCAACTCTGCTCAATGTGTGGAAATGGCAGTGAGCTTTCCCGGTAATGCAGTTACCTTTCTTTGCAGAAGCAAGGTAGGGGAGTCTTTGTGGGCTCGCTCTGCTAACTGGAGTTCAGCCTCGAGCGCTATTCAATACTGAGCCTATTGTTGTGATAGAGTAGACATCAATGAGACACATTTCCCTCTAATTACCACCTTAAAGGCATCCAAGATGGTGGAGTGATTAGTATCTTGAAGGTTGTTCATCTTGGAAAAGTCCTTGATGCCTTTGCAGAGCTTGTCTCGGAAGAGATGATCCTGTGTGAGGGGCACAAGAATGGACCACCCTTGGAATTTGGATTTTGGGGATTCCAATCTAGTGTAATCTCTAGCATGGTCTGAAAGTGTATCTGGCCTCCATAATAGAGTGTGTCAGGGATTGATTTATGAAGACATCATCAAGCTGAGAGTACATGCATGGGAGGGAGAGAGAACGATAAAGTCTCGGGCTGTAGGATGAGAGGCTCTCTTGGCGTCTATCAAGCATATGTGCAGGATTGCTTTTTTTAGGGCTTTAGAGAAGATCCCAGTGTGGGTACTATGTAAGTGAGAACTATCCTAGGCGGGATCCCATGTAAGAGTAAAATCACCCATCAGAATAATCTCTCCTTTCACAAAGCCCCCCAGAAGGTATATAAGCGAGTGGACAAAGTTGGCTTGACCAATATTCTGCGCATATATCGAAGCCACCATACATATCCATCTCCTAATGGTTCCCTTAAACATCACAATTCTCCCATCTTAGTCTGCCTTAATTCCTACCAGCTGGAACTTTATAGAAGAATGGAAGAGGAGAGTTACTCCATTGTGTTTAGTGGTTGCTTAGGATTTGTATATCAGGGGATATGCTTTGTGTCGTAGTCTGTGTTCATCACTACGTATAAGGTGTCCTTCCTGTAATGCTCCTATATCGTATCTCTGGTCAAGTATGTATTTCCAGAGTTTGTGTCATTTAGTCGGGGAGTTTAAGCCTTTGACATTCCATGACAGGGTTGTTAAAAAAAGCTGCCCCATACTCCAAACCCTGTCCCTCCCGCTGCCCCTCCATATCACAGTACATATGGTCTACTCATGCAACATAAACAAATATAGTAAAACAATAAAACCTGGGAACCTAGTTCCCCAACAATGACTTGTAATAACATCTGGCATAGCAGAATCAGGTGTTTAAGTCATGAACTGCTAAAGTATTCTAGACAATGCAAAAAAAGTTCAAGGTAGATTGGTAGCAAGGTGTCATATTGGGAGTGTGCAGCAGCACCTATCATCTCGGAGTTCAGAGTGCTGCCCTCAGAAACAAACTGGGCCTGCAGGCATGTATGTAGCAGCTACATCTCTTTCAAGTGTCCCACACGGGGGAAGCAGGGAAACATGGACAATGTTAGTCGTCTGAGTAGGTCTGTCCTTACAAAGTTTTCTGATTGGGGAGTGTACCTGACGTTTGTGACTCAGCTCTAGGCCCAACATTTTCCTTGACATTTCATACTGCGCTACAATTGCTATTGTCCCTTGTCAGAGCTGTTCGCTGATCCTGTGGATGTTTCCCCCAGATCCCCATCAGGCCCTTGGTGCTCAGGAACTGGTATCCCCAATAAGAGTGAAACTTCATTCAGGTCCATGAAGTTGTGAGACTGGTTCTGGTAATCAAAAGAGAGCCCAAAGGGGTAGGTCCATTTGCATTTGATGTGTTCTCAGCACAGTTTATCTGTGACAGGCTTAAATTGTAATGAGTGTGGTGGGCTCAATGTCCTAAAATAGTAAGCACACCGCTCCCTGTAACAAGACTGCATCTAACTTCCGGGCGGCTTGTAAAATGAGTAGAGTTTTGCTAGTACATAATGAGGGTGCCTCCCCCCTCCAGAAGCCAATGGACCAACTCTGTGCACCCGATCCAGTTTAACTTCTGTATGGTTCTCTCCCAGAAGCTCAGAAAATATGCCCACTACGAAGACCTCCGGGTTGGGACCTTCAATCCCCTCTTCCAAATTACGAATCCGAATATTGTCTCACCTTGAGCGATTTTCTAGGTCATCACATTTTAAAAGGGTGGTGTGCAGTTGAATCCGCAGATGTTCCAAGGAGTCCTCCGTCCCTCCAACATGTTGCTCCAGTCTCTGGAACTTTGATTCAAGGTTCACGTTTGGGTGCTCACTGAGTCAACATCCTGCTATTGGGAAGTGAGCTTGGAGTTAATATCGGACTTGAGAGCTCCAAAGGAGGTGGTGAGGTCTGCTTTCAGTTCTTCCCTCAACTCTCTCTTGAAGCCCTGGAGTGGGAAAAGGAGGTCTTTCTTGATCAAAGCCATAGTCTCACCAGAAGTGGTGGTGAGGCATGAGTCCCTTGCTTCAGCTGGAGTAAACTAACTTGACATCCTGTTGTTTGCGGTTTTTCAGAGGCATAGATGCTGTCAGAGAGAGCGATACAAGGTGCCCCAGGGGCTGAGTGTCGAAGGTCGCCCCAGAGTGAACTGTAGGAAATTGAATAGATTGTCACTCCTCCTCACAGTTATGGAGTGATCATTTTATTAAGGAGTCTTTAGTGAATATGGTCACTGTGTCAGGTCTCAACCTTAAAGGGTCAGGGCCCTTTCCATAGCAGACTTTCACCACTGTTGCCAATGGTCTCTGAATGTCAGGGGTCCCTGCAGCCGAAATTCGTAAAGGAGCCTTCTGATCAGTAAAGAAGCTAGGTTTGCCTCTTTCCTTTGCTACCCCCTGGACAGCAGGCTAGTCTCTAAGCCTCCAAAATAGGGTAGGTACCCTGCTTAGAAGATGAGGATCCCCGACAGTCTGGAACACTCCCAGTGGTAGCAGCACTCAGAACAGCTTGCCAAGGATAGGGAGCAAGGCCTATAAGTGGTAGAGGCTCTCACCCGGCTACCAAAGTCACTTCATTCTGATTCCACAGAGGGGTGATATATGGCAATCCACCTATCACATTTCACCGTCTCTCTCTTACGCCATGCTGGTGCTGCATAGTGAGGGGCTCTGCACACTCCATCGCGGGTCCATTTTCAGAAGACAGCCGCCATTTAGAGTCAAGCAAGCGTCCTATTGGGAGGTTGCTGGGCAGCCACCCTCAACCTAATGTCCCTTACCATCTCTCCTGGTGCCTGTTCAATGGGGTCCCCGCTTCAGGCTGGAGGATTGTGGAAGTGTACACCTGAATGAGGGAAGGCGATGGTTCAGTGATATTGGCCACCATACTGCTCGCTGTCACCCTCAGCAGCCGCCGGCACTCTTGGTCATTCATCCCTCACTACGATGTTGAGGTGGCCTCCTCAGTGCCCCCGTCGTCCTCACTGCCCACACATGCCAGGGAGTGGCCAGTTGCAGACTATTGGTAATTTTGGATTTCTACATTATGTTAAGCTCCATTGAGGTGCATCAAGTAGGAACACTAAATCTCATAAATCAAATAACGAGTACATGACCTGACATTAACATAATGCAGTAAAGTGAGATTAACTGTTGAATTTGCTCCCCATAGTGCCTGATTGCATTTGCGTGGTCCCTTGTTCAAATTTCTTTGGCTTCACTGAATCAAGATCTTATACATTGTGGGACCAACTCACAAACTGCATTTTGGAGTGTGCTCAGTAGTAATACAACAGCACCAAAAAATATTACAAAATGCTATTCATAAACTTAAGTGAAGAGGTATCCACATCTGCTATCTTTTATGGGCATAGATCTCCTCACCGACAGCGTATATATCTGCACATGTAGGTATACAATTTAATATTAAATAAGGGAGGTACAGTGAGCACTGGGTTTAAGATTGGAATACTAATCAGTAAATGGCTGGGGTTTAGGGAGGAGTAAAGAGGGCTTCCTAAGGGCTAGAAAGGGGTTTTGGGAGGGTCATGCACACACCCACAAAAGAGTAAGCTTATTGCTATTCCCAAACAGTCCTTCAAGTGTTACAGCAGCTACAAAAGACCCAAAACAGTGGTAAATATACTCTAGTTCAGGGCTGCAGTACGTCCAGCACCACACATGGTCAACCACTGGTACTACAATACGCTCCCACAGAACATAATGCAGCTACGGACTTAATATAAAACCACATGGGAAATAATGTTAAAATAAATTAAATTATTTAAATAATTTCAAAACATAAATACATTTTATGTAATGTTAAAAAAACATTTTATGCATAAAAGGTAATTATTATTTTTTTTTTAAATATTGTATGAACCTTTTTTAATTTAAAGTCAGAGGGGGGCTGGGTACAGCCCCCAGGTTATCCTTTGAAACTAAGGAAGAGGCTAGGTAAAGCCCCAAGGCCACCCAGCTCATAAAAACAGTACCCCTCCCCACAGTCAAAGTCATTTGCCACTGTCTTGAAACAATACACTTCACGGTCCAGGGTACCCAGTCCAGTGTCAGGTGACACTGGACTCCAGCAGAAAGGCTAATGTTTCTTAGTCAGAAAACTGACAGCATTCCAAAAGTGTAATTTCTGAAATAAATATATAAAATCAGACTTTGGAATAGAGTTGGATTTCAAATTACTATTAAAATTATTTCTTGAAGAATTTTGTAGTTGTTCCCAAACTGAAGTTAATCATTATAAGCTTATATAATGCAACACAGTGCATTTCTATGGGAGAGCCAGCTTTGCCACATTTAAAAATGACTTTGGAGGTTTTTAATTCCCAGGACATGTAGGGGAATAGTTATGAAAATTGTGGTGCACGGCAGTGCAACAAGTCACATTGCTGCACTGCCCTGCATCACAGGGAAAGGGAAGGAATGCACCATATTCATCCAATACGGCGCATTCCTGTCCTCTTCTCTTGCACTGGTTCTGTTATGGCAGCCTAGCCCCGATACAGGCACCCTTGCGCCAAGGGTGCCTGTGTTGTAGGCAGGATTGTTTTTGTGCAGGAAGGGGCACCTTTGTGCAGAAAAACTATACTAAGAGCCTATTTCCTCTTTCTTTGTGTGCTGCACAATGCAGTCCACATAGTAAGAGGAAAAAATAAGGTGAACTGAAGATATTTCTCCTCGTTAACGCCTACCCAGGGCAGAGTAAGGCAATGCAGTGATTTGTGACGTGATGACTTACTCCAGATTTATGAAGCCACTCAGAGCCATGCATAGTGACTTTGCGCAGCTTCATAAATCTGCCATAGAGGTTTGTGTCGTGAATGTACCACATTGCGTGGTGCAAGCATGATGCAAACCTCTCATAAATATTCCCTATAAAACTTAAATTATACATATCCTATATTTGAAATAACATGCACCCTGCCCTAATTGCATTTAGAGCCTACATTAATGGTGAGTTACTGGCATTGAAATGGAGGGTTTAGCTCTGGCAAAATGCTTATTTTGCCAGGTCGAAATGGCAGTTTAATCTGCACTTACAGGCTACAAGGTCAGGCCTAGAAAATGTTTTACAGGTCTACTTCGGTGGGTCGCATAATGAGTACAGCAGACAATTTGTAACATCTAATTTACAGACCCTAGGTACATTTAGTAGTATATACTAGAGATCTAAGCAAATGAAATGTACCAATTATGCCAATGTTATCATCTTAAGAAGGGAGAGTACAAGCACCTTACCAGTGGTTAGTGTGCATTGTCCAAGGGTCAACAAAAATGGGTTCAGTAGGAGAAAACAAAAATCTAGAGGGAATATCCCACAAAATATAATAATTTTCAACATTAACTCTTTTCATTTTTCCTGTGATTCTTGATTCTCTTTAGATTTTCTGGCTTACCTGTCTCACCTATATAGCCTCCTCATTTGAGCTTTAGGGGATTTAGATGAATTTACCTGCATTCTCTGTTTTGTGGGTCGTCATATTAGCTTTTATGAATTTCTGCTTTTAATCCTCCAAAAATCAGCTTTGAACCAAATCTGAAAAATAGGTGCCTGCATGTGATTCATGTTTCCTGTTTTTGTTATTCTTTTCCCACTTCTGGTGAGCTTTTCAAATTGCTTCCTCCTTGTTGTCACTACTTTTGTTTGTATATGTTTTCCAAGCGTCCTACCTTTATGGGTGTTTTTTTCAATGAGTAAGATCAAAAAGTTTACTTTACGGACACTCTTTTACTAAAGAAACATAAGCTTTATCTTCAGGAATTCCTGTGTACTCCACCAAATCTCAAATAACATGGTTTTGTCGGTTCTTCTAGCCCTTATTGTTGTAAGGCAAATACTTTTTAATTAGTCAAAAATGCCACCTCTAAGGTCATGCTATCTCTTTCTCTGCCTCGACCATAAACCTGTCTTGTATGGTTTCTGCCTTAATTAATAATGTATAACTGCAGCGCGCGAAATTAGTTTTATTTATTTATATGTTTACTTACCTCTATTCGGCCATATTCCGTACTTTATTACCCCCTACCCTGTCCCTGCCCCTCCCCCGCCCCACATCACCGCCCGGCAGCACTCCCACCACGGGCCGCTACTGTTCATCACTGAATCATGACTTAAGGAAAACTCGCAAGCTATCATTGATCTATTAGCCCCATCTGATTCTGAGACCATCAGAGCAAATAGTTCTAAAAATCCTGGTTGTGGAGTGGCATTAATTCAACAGAAAAAACACTTAAAGTTGCCTGTAAGCCGATTTGTGACTCTGTAATTAATCTTCATACCATCTACCTACCTCCTCACAAAACTTTCATTGCAGAATTTGCAGAGTTTCTAACCAAACAAATATCAAACTCTGGGATCATCTAACTTAGGGATATTAAAATCAATGAACCAATCCTTCTAATTCCTAACAGCAGCTCTGTTGAAGCTAATTTACTTTTTTAATCTACACCAAACATCCAAGGCAAAACCATTGATTTAGTCTTTGCTGATTCTACTCCAATCCAGTAAGGTAGAGTGGACTGCACAATCTTCTGATCCTTATCACCATTCACTTGAATGGTACTCTAATCATGCAGTGCTCAACACATGAGTTTTACTGAAAAGATCCTTCATACAAATCTCCAACATGAACTCGTCATGAGCAATAAATTACATAACCATGGTTTCAGACTTTTCTCATGATGTGAATACATTATTCATCTCCCATGCACCTAAAAGTAACTGGGAAATTCACTATCCAGCACCTCCAACAAGGATGAAGGCCACTACCAACAAATGGAAAAACTGGTTCTCTATGGGTCTCTTCCAGGCAAAAGAAAAATATAAAGCAGGATAATTCAGAGACTCAAAAATTCAAAGAACACATCAAATGCACAAAAGTTGATGGGAGGAATGCTTGCAGATCTTCTATACTGCAAGGCAGGTCTCTATCTAGAGTGGCAAAGTTGGACAAAAACAATGAGCTTGAATGCTACATGACTAGGGGTACGGCCAGACCTGGGTCCCTTACTCGCTGTGCACCAGGCTTCAATCTATACCTCACTAATTAGGCCTAACTAGACCAAAACCAGTCTGGGGTTGCTTGCATTGCCTTCTGAAGGGAGCTTTGCCTAGCAGTTCGGGGTGCACTGTGCCCACGAGGAGCAAGGTCAGACCTGAACCGGCCGGGCCTCTGTGTAGAGTGGCACAATGGTTGGCAAACATGAGTTGGAATGCTACCTAGAGTGCTTGCTAGTGGTTTAGACTATTTGCAAGCATTGCTCACATCACCTTTTGTGTGTTTGAAGCAACTCCCTAGGAGAAGAATATACCCAGACATAAGTTGATTGCCCACAGTGTCACTGTATCCAAGCTATATCTAATCGACAAAGCCTAACAGGTCCAAAACCTGTCTAGAGTTGTCTCCCTTCTAGAAGGGCATTTGTCCAGCAGTTGGATAGGGACAGTTCCCATGAAGAGCAAGGTAAGTAATTATTTGCAGAAGGTGGGTGTCTGCTTAGAGTGGCACCACTGGCAAAAATCTATGGGATTGAATGCTGCCTAGAGTGATTCCCAGTTTGCATGCATTCCTCAGATCACCTTTTGTGTGTTTGAATCAAAGAAGAAAGTCTGTTCTCTTTGAGCTCTCAAACAAAGTGAGAAGAAGAAACAAAAATCATGTACTTGTTGCTCAGTCAACAGTCACAGAGAGTTATATAAATGGGTGAAATTGAACAACCATCAGCATTATAAAGCCCTGGCAGTTTTAAAACTGTCTAACTGCTATGATTATCTTAATTTATTTTTCAAGAAAATCAAACTAATTAAGAATTCCATACCCTCCCAGTACACACATCTCCAGCCTCTCTCCTCCCAAAATGCCAGTTAATGGAATAATGTCAGAAAGGCACACTGCCTTCAGAGCGCCTGCATGCACGGAGTGATATTGACCTGAGGAAATTTGTGGCAGCATGTCCAGCAATCCCAGAATAATCCTCTACTGATGGTGGAATAATCCAGAAACAGATGTGCCCAGAGATACGGCAATGATGGCATCAGTTTTGGTAAAAATTATGATGAACTTTGATGCAATCGCAAAATCCTGTACTACTCTAGCCAGTATGCAAAGGATTAATCGCGCTGCAATGTGAGGCAGTGTGCTCCTACTCCCTCCCCCCTTACTGTTTAAAACGGCTCCTGTGAGCCTACAAGCTGATGCGTTTTGGAGCTCCTACGTGCTAGGAGTGGTATTGACCTGAGGAAATTTGTGGCAGCATGTCCAGCAACTCTAATGAATAATTTTATACTGATGACGGAATAATCCAGAAACAATTGTCTAGAAATATGGCAATGATGGCATCAGCTTTGATAAAAGTTATGAAGAACTTTAATACAAGCGCGAAATCCTCTATTACACTAACCAGGATGCAAAGGGGCAATGGTCCTGGGGTGTGAGGCAGGGTGCTCCTACTCCCCTTACTGTTTAGAGAGGCTCCTGTGAGCCTACAAGCTGACAAGCTTCAAAGCTCCTGCATGCCTGGAGTGGTATTGACCTAAGGAAATATGTGGTCCCATGTCAAGAAACCCCAGAATAATTCTGTACTGATAACTAAATAATCCAGAAACATATTTGTCTAGAGAAACGACATTGACAGCACCAGCTTTGGTAGAAATTGTGATGAACTTTGATGCAAGCGCAAAATCCTGTACCACACTAACCAGGATCCAAAGGGGTAAAGGCACTGGGGTGTGAGGCAGTGTGCTCCTACCTCCCCTTACTGTTGAATTTATAGTATATTTGAGTTGAAGCTGTAGGAATTGATTATCCATGGGTGAATAGTAAAGTTGAGAACAATGTTTTGCTAGAGATTTGTAACAAAGGATAGAACAATGTCACTCATCACTCTGATGGTGGCAACCTAACATGATTGGGATTATGGGATAGCATTACCTTTGATATTTCGGGTCTAACATGGTGCTGTACTTAGACCTCAGTACATGATGTCCTGAGATGGACAGCATTGCGACAACTATAGGAGAGTACCTCAGATATGAGATGTATTCACTTTCCAGCAGTCTTCTTTCTGGTAAGTACAACATAAGATAAGATGTCATAGAATACAGGATTATGTCTAAGGATCCCGGTTTTCTATTTTTACAGATTTTTACAGATAAATGCAGACCGAAAACAATGTGATTTTTGTCTGCATTTATTTTTTAAAGTGGATAAATACAGAAAATTGGGCTTCTTTTAAGTGACTGTCAGTGCTGGCTTCATGGCTTATAGGCCAACATCTAAGCAGATGGACAGCATTGAAAATTAAAAAACAGGATGCAATTTCTTTATGGTTTAAATCTTTTATTAGTATTTTCAAATAAAGACAAAAATACCAACAGCAGATTCACATCCACCTTGGGTAGACACCCACAGTGCGACTTTACAAAGCATTATTTTGTGCTGATAACAACAAAAACTAGACCCCTCCCCTCAAATTTCATCTCCCCCGGCCCCCCTCCCCACTCACCCCTATTCGGAACAATACCCTTTCTATAGTTATAGAGTCTTTCCCTTCTCCGCACTTGCTGCTGGCGGGCTGCCCCCATCAGGCGTAGTACCCGGAGGTATCTGGGGCAAGTCAGCTCCCGAAACTCCTCCGATAATAACGACACAAATGGTCCCCATGTGTCAGAGAACGCAGAGCCCCGCCCAGTCAAGGACATGGTGATCTTTTCCATTCCCAAGATGTGCCATATCTTGTGTAGCCAGTTGGTATGTGTGGGGATGAGAGCCGTGCCTCAGTGTCCAAGAATAGTTTGAATGGCAGCTCCCAGTGCCATACCTATCTGCCGGCCGTGTCTAGATTTTAACGGGAATGTGAGGGGTTCGGAAGACCCAGAAGTATATAGACCGGGAATCGCGGCAGCTGAGTGTCCAGATGGTGGTGTATGTCGTCTATGACCTGTGACCAGTATTGCTGAATCTGGGGACAGTCCCACAGTATGTGTGTTAGAGTTCCCTTACCCCCGCAGCCCCGCCAACAGTTGGCGCGTTGCGTGGGCCTTATTCTGTGTATCCTGACCAGTGTGTAATACCAATGTGTTGCAATTTTGGTCAGAGTCTCAGTGAGAGCTGTGTAATGGTCTGTGTGGCGGGCCCTGTCACTTAGAGTCCGCCCAAGTTCCTCCTCCCAGCTAGCCCGCCCTGCCTTGAATGTGTGGTTGTGCGTTTTGAGTAAGATGGCTTATATTTCGGATATAAGGCTTTTATCCGACGATTTGGCCAGAAGCCAGTTCTCGTATTGGGTTAGGTAACGCTGCGCTTGGGGTCTATTTAGCACGTGTGTGATCCAGGGCCTAAGTTGTAAGTAGTCGAGCCTATCAGATTCGGGAAGTCCAAATTCTTCACGCATTTGGGGGAAGGAGAGTATGCCGTCAGGGTTAGAGAAGTGGCCTATGGAGCGACAGGCCGACCGTCTCCATGTTGCAAATCTCCCGGCCTTGGCCCCTGGAGTGAAATCTGGGTTATCAAAGAGAGGGGTCAGCGGAGATGGATAAGTGGTCAATCCGTGTTTAGTACTGGTTTGATCCCAGGCAGTCATGGTCGTCCACGTTACAGGCGATAAATATAAGGAAGGGGGCCTGTGTTTTTTAGGGAGGAAGGGAATCTTCCAAAGGGATGTACCCGCCACTGCCCTATCCTGGAAGAGCCAGTGCTTTTCAGACTCTGGGCGACCCCACTCCACCAAATAACATAGTCGTGCCGCCTTGTAGTACAACAATAGGTCCGGGATACCCAGGCCCCCTATGTCTGGTGGAAGGTAACCCAGGGATCTCTTTATGCGAGGTTTCTTACCCTGCCAGATAAATTGTGCTAACTCGGGCTGGAGTGTGGCGATCATGCCCAGTGATGGCGAGAGGAGCAGGGTTTGAAAGAGGTATAAGACTTTAGGGAGGATTGTCATCTTAGATGCCGCTATCCTGCCCAACCAAGAGATTCGGAGATGCTTCCACCTTCCTAGGACTTGCCGGATTTGGCAAAGCAACACCTTGTAATTACAATCTACTGTAGCACAAATTATGGAGGCCAGTTCAATCCAGACGTATGGGATCGTCTCCAAAGCCCACTGGATGGGGTAGAAACTTGCCAGTTGCGTCACGGTGTGAGAAGGTATAGAAAGTTTAAGGGCCTGGGATTTTTCAATATTGATTTGGAACCCTGAGGCTGCCCCGAAAGCCCCCAAGTCCCCCAAGACAGCTGGCAAGGAGACGGTTGATCTCTCCAAGGTCGCCAGCACATCGTCTGCGTATAAGCTGATGGAGTGACGGTCCCCACCGAAAGGCACACCAGTGATGTCCGGGTGATCCCGAATCCTCTGGGCCATGGGCTCCATATAGAGGGCAAAAAGCAGGGGAGATAAGGGGCAGCCTTGTCTGGTACCCCTGTGAATCGGGAAGGGAGTGGAAGTGTACCCATTGAGACGGACTGCTGCCGTAGGTGCGTGATAACAATTAAGAATACAAGTCCTGCATTTGTCCCAGAATCCAAAATGTTTAAGAACTTGTTCTAAATAGACCAGTGGACCCGGTCAAAGGCCTTTTCAGCGTCCACTGCTAGCAGCATGTATTCCCCCTGTGCCCTGCCAGCTTTATCAATGATGTGAAGAATACGTTTAGTATTGTCACTCGTTTGTCTGCAGGGAATAAAACCTGCTTGGTCCGGGTCCACTAGAAAGGGTAGGCATACGTTGAGTCTTTGAGCGATAATGCTTGTGAATAATTTTAAGTCTATATTTAACAAAGAGATGGGTCTGTAGGAGCTACATCTCATTTTATCCTTGCCTGGCTTGGGCAGGACTATTATGGAGGCCGCAAGCATCGAAGCCGGGATCACCCCGGGTTCTGAGAAAGAGTTAAAGAGCCTTGTCAGGAGTGGTGCAAGAACTGAGCAGACGGTTTTATAAAAGAACGCCGAGTACCCGTCCGGGCCTGGTGATTTAGCGAGTTTAAGACGTGCGATGGCCGACATGACCTCCTCTATGTGGAAGTCCTCGTCAAGGGATTCCGCCTGGTCGGGAGTGAGCGAGGCCATTTGTGCATCTTGGAGGTAATGAGCACTGGCCTCGGGGTCCAAAGATTGAGGTGTGCATAGAAATCCCTGAAGGTGTTTGCTATGTCAGGGCCATCGGAGGTCAGCTCTCCTTGCGTTGTGTAAATTGATTGGATGCGCTGGTCCTATCTTTTTATCTTCAGTGTGTTGGCCAGACGGTGACCACAGTTGTCCCCCCATATAGTAAGAGTGGCGCAGGTGCAGAGTGGCGTATTCTGTCCTATCTGTGTCTATCGCTGCCAATTGAGCGTGGGTGTTGCTGAGCTGGTGCCATATTCTGGGGCACCCGTATGTTGGTGGATGCGTTCAAGCTCTTTGGTTTGTTTAATGAGGTCCTCCTTCTTTTCCCTACGGATTTTGTTATCTGCTGACCAGATTGCAATAAATTCTCCCCTCAGAACTACTTTAAGCGTTTCCCATAAGACTGCCGGTGAAGTCTCTGGGGTACCGTTGCGTGAGAGGAAGTCTTTAAGTGATTGCTGAATTTGCTTTATAACCTCCTGGCGATGCAGCATAGTGTCGCATAGTCGCCAATGCTGGGTATGGGGGGTCGCTGGGGGGGAGGGACAGCGAGATCGCAACCGCTCCATGGTCTGACAGCACGGCTGTGTAGATTTCAATGTCTCTAGTGAGCGACTGGGTCTCCCGTGTGCCCAGAAAATAATCCAGCCTGGCATATGTTTTATGTGCGTTGGAGTAGAAGGAAAATTCCTTGGCCAGCGGGTGTCTGGACCTCCACAGATCCACCACACCCATCTGGTGCAATCTCTCCTGGCCCTTGCTTGACAAAGCTCCTACCTGACCCTGTCTCTGGGCTGACCTGTCCAGCGAGTTGTCTAATACCAGGTTTAGGTCCCCTCCCAGCAATACAAGTTGCTCCCCTGTGCCCAGCGCCCTCTCCAGGGCGTTGTGTAAAAAGCCCCCCGTCTCTCGTCAGGAGAATATATAGAACCCACCACTAGTGGTCGTCCTGCGAAGGAGAAGCAGTAGCTAAGAAGTCTGCCCCTAATCTCATCGGTCTTCCTCTCCACTTTACCCCAAAAGGATTTAACCACCAGAATGGCCACACCTGCTTATTTGGAAGGGCAGAAGAGAAGAATTGCTGTGGAAAAGCCCTAGACTGCAGTCTATGACAATCCCCGGCGGAAAGGTGGTTCTCCTGTAGGAGGCATATGTCTGCGTGTATGGATTCAAGGTAGTTAAGTAACGACCTGCGTTTGATCGGGTTATTAAGGCCGAGCACGTTAAGTGTAAGGATTCTGAGAGGGTTGCTGGCCATTAATTCGTAACGTGTTATCAACCCCCATCTGCCTCAACACCGCCCCCACTCCAGGGTTGCTGTTAGCCACGGTAAACTCATTGTAAGCCAAGTATGTGAACAACAACACAATCTGAATGCAGGTGAGTGTGTTTCCCAAAACAAGTCTCAAACTGAACAAATTGGCAACAATAACAGAAACCCATAAACATTGTCTTACGGTTAGTCATGCGGTCATCAGAGACTGCATGGTGAGTCCAGTGGGGTTTTCAGCATGGCTAAGTGATCCGACCCCCCCACCCGCCGCCCTGCCCCGTTTTAATGCTCAGTGCTGATGTGTGGCCCGGCCATTAAACCCCTTCAGTTTTCGCTATGGCCGAAGGAACTGCCTCTAGCACCGCCTGTTGGCCCTTGGCATCTCCTCCGGATCCGGTTTCTTTGCTATGCAGCGTCGGTTTACTCTTTGCCATCCAGATTTCCACTCTCTTTGGGAGGGAGGAGGGGACACTCCTGGCTGCTGCTCCCCCGGGGGCTCAATTCCCAGAACTCTGCAAGTCTCTGTTAATGAACGTAGTTGATGAAGCTTTCCTTCCCAGCGGAAGATCAGGTGGTATGGGTGGCCCCATGAGTAAGTAATCCCATGGCTGCGAAGGTGAGCAGTCGCTGGGCAGAATGTTTGTCGCTTTTGTAGTGTGAGGTGCCGCAAGGTCCTGGAAGAGGGTCGGGGAATGTCCCTGGAAATCTATGGGGTGTATGTTGCGCGCCTTTCTCAAGATCTCCTCTTTGACCTGAAAGTCGTGCACGCAAACGAGAATATCCAGTGGATTGGAGGAGTTTTGTCTGATGGGCCCCACTCGATGGGCCCTGTCGAGTTGAATGCTGGACTCTGGAGGGCCACCCAGGATGTGATGGAAGAGGTCGCAGACGAAACCGAAGATATCTGCTCCCTCCGCTTTGGACGCCACTACTCGTATGCGGATGTTATTCCACCGGGATCTATTCTCCAGGTCTTCACGGGGCGATTGCAAGTCAATGTGCTGATCCCTGAGGCAGAGGACCTCCTGTTTGAGTGCCTCTGTTTCCTCTTCTCGGCCCCCCTTCCTGTCCTCTAGTTCCGACACCCGTTCTCCAAGCGCGTCCTCATCCCGCCAGGTTTCTTTAATGTCCTGGGCAAATTCACACTTTAGAGAGTGAAGGTCCTCTCGAAGGGATGTGAAAAGCGCCTCTATGAATGTGCTGGTCACCGGCTCCTCTGGGGACTGGTTGGTTCGGGTCCCCGCTGGGTCTAGTTGCCGGACGGTGTCCTCGGGCGTGCTCGTCCCTGGGCGAGAGAGCATCTCCTTGAGTGTGCGGTCCTTTTTAGGGCGACCAGCCGCCATTTGACCCTAGTCCACGAGGGTCCCGCCGCCTTGCTATGGATCCGGTCCGAAGGCGCGTGATGCCTAATGGGGCCCGGGTCTCCCTTCGTCCCTGATAGGGGTTGGTGCTTGCAAACGAGAGCCTGTAGAGGTGACGGGAATGGGAGACCAACCGTGCACCTTCCAGAGTTAAGGCTGGGTCAATCCTGGCTGTCCACTGTTGGCATGAGGGTTGAGCTGTTAAGGCCCCCGAGTCCCCCAGGCCTCCCTGCCTACTTGAGCGCTCGTCCCTCGCCCCTGGTGGTCTCTTGGCAATTCGCTGCTACTCCCATCCCGGTGTGGATGTGCCACTGATGCTAGCCTGTCTAGGCCCACCCCGCCCTGGAGCCGCCTGAGTTCACCCGGGGCAGGCTGCAGGTCGATCTCCTTACGAGGATGGTCACACGTACTCTAGTCCAGGCCTGCATCTACATGGGGCCCCTGCTGTGTCAGGGGTCTCCTTTCACCAGCCGCTTCTCTCCGCTCATTCACGCTGGAGCGCCACCGGTTCTGGGTCACAGTATTCCCTGGTGCGGGCGTCCATCCGCTACTACACCGCACGTCTCTCCCAGGGTCCTTACTCTGCCAGCTGCTGTCGTCTCGCTGTCTGTCTGGGCCGAGCCACCTGTCGATGGCGCAATAGCATAGGCCACGGCCTCCACCAACTCCCCCCAGCACGGTCAGGAAGCGGCGCCAAGTGCTCACGGAGGGCGCCCCAGTCCAGGACCTGGGCGTGCCCTCAAGCCCCTCCTCACCTCGGGGTTGATGGCGTTGTCGGCGAGTGAGGCAGGTGATCAGCTCTTGGGGGCAGCCCTCCTCCCGACTGCGGCTCCGCTACCTCGCGGGCAGCCGAATCTCTTCCCGTGGGGCCCGCCACGGGCCGATTCTTCGGTGCTTTCAGTGCTCCTCGCCGTTCTCTTGGCACTCCTGCCTTTTTGGCGGCTCCAGGACGGCTGCTGGGGCCTAGGGCTCAGTGACTAGGCCAGCGACAGGCTGGAGAGTCGTCGAGGCACGTCCTACCTCGGCGCCATCTTGGCCACGCCCCCGGATGCAATTTCTTTAAATAATGGCATGTGTCAGCATACATTTGTGGTATACTGCTAATATTTACTAGTGGATGTATTGTTATGTAATATTTGGCATCTTAAATAGCTAAAAAAAGACAGACATCAAAGTATGAGTGCTGGTCTATCAGTTAAATAAATATGGAAATGTACAGTTTTACAACTTCATTTATCTGCAAAACAAAAAATAAATATGGATAAATACAGACAAAGTGGGCTAAAAAATAAATATAGATAAATACACACGGAAATGTTAAAAAAATAAATACCATAAAACCGGGAGCCCTAATTATGTCCAATAAATGATATCTGAAGATACTGGGTGTAGTTTTTCAAACAGACTTGTGTCATTACCCTGGGTGAGAAATGTATATTAATATGGTTGGGCTGCTCACTCGGGTGATAGAGGGGAATGCACATATTGTGGCACACAGGAATTAAATATATATTTTACAAATGTGTAAATTATTGACATTGTATAATTAATATTCTTGTTAGTATGTGGTGTCTTGTTGGTTCATCGTAATGGTGTGTGTGGAGATGTTAGGTTGTCTTTCCTGATTTGATTACGCATGGACTAACAGGATCTAGTTGCCAATTGTGAACCCCCACATTATCGTATATATGTTCACTTCCAATAATATCACTTATTTGATAGCATTCGTGGCTGCTGCCTGGAATCAGCAGTAGGCAGGGGTGGGGGGGTCACTATAAAAAAACGTACCTTCCGTCCGGCCAGCTGGCCGACCTTCCTGGCTTCTTCTAAGAAACAGGAAGCATCAGGGCTCCCACGCTCCCCGCAGCCAATCACAATGCTGCAATGCAGCGTTGTGATTGGTCTGAGCACCGTGACACGCTCTCAGCCAGGGGCTGTAGGGGTGGGCATGTTCTCCATGCAGGTTGTACTGAAGCCTGCATGGAGACTGGGGAAAGGGCGCATGACTGGTTTGGGCGGTCTGAGAGGGCCAACCAAACAGTCATTGCGCACTTAGGAGGGTTGTACCCTCCTCCCCTGCTCTTCAGTCCCACCCTCTCATGCAAACTGCCACAGCAGGAGGACAAAATAAAATGATAATAACATTAGTTATTATCATTTTATTTTGCTGCTTCGAGGCAGTGGGGCGATACTCTTCCGCCTCAGCGGAGGAGACGCTACTGTTTGATAGTATGAAGCTATTTAGACTATTGATTGCTTTGAAAGGAAAAATATTATGTCTTGTGCTTGCCCAGATAGTTTAAATACTAATTGTGGTGCCTAACTCCATACAGAGATTTTAATTTGTGGTTTTAGGTAAGAATATGGTAACGTGCTTGTATAAATACCCTAATACATGGGTCTTGGGTATTCTCACAATTTGGAGTAAAGTCATCAGTTTGCACTTTGACTGGTTACATCATGACTCTTTGCACCTTTCCCCTTTCATTTGATTTTCAAGGATATACGTACTTGATGAGTTCGCTGAGGGGTTTTATTCAATTTTTCTTATAATTATGTGTAATAGTTTGATCTAGAAATGATCAGTTTGGCTATGGATCTATGAAGTTGGAAACAATTATGAGTCTGTGAAGTTAAAAACAGATAAAAATGATGACTCATCCTAGTGGGGCTGAATAAAGGGTTTTTATATCTGATATACATTATGGACTACTCAAGTGTTCTCTGATTGTGCTGACAAAATTTGTAATTCACCTATTTATTTATCACACCACTTACTCCCTCACTAGAGGTGAGTGAGCCCCCAAATTGACAGTGAGAGTTGAGCAAGCCTGGGTTCTGACTTGGCTCCTAGAGTGTTTGCACAAGCAAGCCCTGACAATGTTTGCTATGAAAATCATACAAACAACATCACATAACATATGATAAAGTCTCTTGTGAAGCTTTGACATTAATATGTCACATTATACCACTGCCCTGAATACTATCTATTAAAAGTGATAATTTTTAAACATGAACCATTAGTGAACAAGAGACGTGACAGTTGTCATGTAAACCCTGTACACAGACCAGATTATCATAGAGGAACATTATAGTTTATTAAATCAAACAAAACATCGTTTTGTTCAATTGATATTCTGAAATCACATATTTGAAAGTGTCTTCAGAGGTGATAAGGAAGAAAAAGGAGTTGTGGTAAATAAAATATTTGCCTAAGATCACACAAATTAAGTAGAGAAGCTGTGATTTATCCAGGCTTTGCGATTTCACTTTGTACAAATCATTAAGTGGTTATCTTTTTGATTTTCCATGTTAAGGCTTTGTTTTCACCTCTTGCGCATTTCTCTCAATTTGAAGATTGTGATACCTCGACCAAAGATATTGGAGTACTTTACATGAGCAGCAGTTACATTAACCAAAGTCACACTCAATGTTTATAGGCATGGGAAATTAAGTGGCTTGTCCAGAATCACTGAATGCTGAGCAGACGCCTCAGACGCAAACCTGGTTTCCCAGTTCCACAATCAGCATTTCTGGCAGTAATAACACATCTAGGTACAGGATTGGTTGCAGGTAGATGCCACATGAAAGCTAGGCTTGTTATGGGCTTGGAGTTCCAACAGGACCTCGAGCTGAGCCAGAGCCAAGCATCAGGCTCGAGCCTGGCTCTAGCTTTCAGTGGCTGGCCCATCTCTATCCCTCACCATACACCGCTGTACCCTCTACACAATCATCCACTGGGACACCCACTCAAAAACTCACCCATTCATGAAATCACACACCCACAGTCCAGGAAAGTAGGGGGGCCATGCCGAATCCCAGTTCCAGCAGCTATTTCTGGGCCAGATATTGTATCCGACCTACGCTGAAAACATGCTACATTTGTCCTGGTGTCATTTTCTGACACTAGAACACAATTTAAAAGTGCCTGCACATCGTCTGCATCCTGTTTGATGCAGCAACATGGAGGCGGCGAGGGGGCTTTCTTATTTCAACGTACAGCTGGACCTGACTTAAAGGGCCATCACCTCTCCTTTTGTCCAATTACCACCTTAGCTGGAAGCCATCTGCAGCCTAGCACCTTGATGCCAATACAATGGTAGAATCAAAGACGCTCAGCTTGTTATCATTACAGAAATAATTAAGAGAAACTATGATTTAGAGGCAAGCTTTTAACTTTGTTCAGCTCATTATGTGAGAGATGTGCTTGCAAGGTAAGAAGGCAAAATGTATTTGTCTGTATGAGTAATTTCACAAATATTGATTTAAGTGTCATCTACTTTTTTATTTACTTGTTTCGAGCACTATTCATCCCATTTTAGGGTGTCAGAGCCCTTTACACCACACACACAGACACAATAAATCATACAAGTATATAAATCAATGTACAGGAAATGTTATATAAGACATTGGGGGTTAAAAAGTGTAATAAGAATCGTCATTCTCACTTGTGGACATATGTTAAGAGTGAATGGTAGGTGTGAACACAAAGTCAGGTTATAAAACATAACACAATGACTGTGGTTGCCTGTGCTAACAAGACTTTATTACTTTTCAAAGCAACCCCTTTATCCTAGAATAACAACAAAGTGAGAAAAAAAACAATAAGGCTTTACACACATGACTTACAGTTTGCAAGCATCTCCTTGATAATGATAAACAGATCACTGCTATATTAGAAGGCTTGCAACTTATGAACTGGAAGTAACAAAATTATGTTTGTGTCAAAAACAATTGCCCATTTACCTATCTAAATAAAGTACAAATCTGTCAACTGTATGTTACATGATGTACTTTCCAGTAGGCACTTTAACCCTCTATGCTACTTTATGACTCAAAGCTGTGACTGGACACAGCACAGAACGCTCACAGAACTGTGTTAACCACAATATTTATTTCACCACTATCATAATCCCCTCAAAATTGGTGGGCACACAATGTTCTCAGCAACAGGTCTCTTAACCCTGAAACATATTTCAAAATGCAGCCTCTTTGTGACTAATCAGGTAATCTATAACAGATTTACTTTCAAATATACCCTTGCTGCCAATTAGTTTTTTAAAAAATAAATGCATAATTTGGCTGTCAGAATCTGCTTTTCAAGTGCCGCCTGTTGTAACTCCACGCCCTTTTCTCTGCCACACCTTGACCCTCAATTTATGGTTTCCCTGAGCACATCTTTACAATTCCAGCACTGCACACATAAGCATATCCAGACCATCAATGAGCAAAGTCGCACTTTACTTTTAGAAAAAGCCGTACTTATTGGAAGTGTCAGTGTTTTTTACTGTAAAATGGGCTTGCATATGGTAACAATTCGCATTGTGCATGCGGAATGTTTATAGTATTCCTCCCCTTAGACACATTCAAAGCAGGTCCTATTATCATAGATCTGTCTGTACAACCACAATGAAACGCCGAAGATATCCCAAAGAAAGAGTGGAACAATATGAAACATGATTGAGTTCAGCAAATCAGAGGTGGCACTTTTACGACAATCAAAACACCGCCACACAGACTTGTTTCACAGAATGTCTTTATAGAACGTGCATTTTCGAACCGCATTTGACACATTCTGGAAAGTCACCAGGTGAGCTTTGACAGCATTTCTAAAATTAAACCCATTAGATACAAAATGACTGACAGTTGAAAAGAAATAGTAAAACAAGAACATTCAGTTTCATTCCAAAGAAAACATATCTCCCGAACCAGGGATTTTTTTCAGCCAGCTTTGAAACTGCATTTTAAAACGATGTCTTGGAAACCACTATTTTAGATCTCGCTGTCAAGAAGAAACAAGTACTGATTCCCAACCCAAAAACGAGGTGTGCATTCCTCATTTTTGTTTGATTGTACTTTCTAATATGCATACATTTAACTTGAAAAATTTCCGAGTTAATAAATGCGCTAGAGAGCTCAGAAAAAGAGACAGAGAGAGAGGCAACCTCTGCTCACTGACTGTAGTACATGGACTAATTAAAAAAAAAAAATCGAATTACGTGTATAAAAATGCAATAGCATAAACATTGGTGCACAACTGGCCCATGTGCAAATGGACACTTTCAAGATATGACCCAAGGCCTCAAGAGTGAGAAAACCAGGTAGCAAGGGGACACTGAAAAGTTATTTAAGATACGGCAGAGGAAGCAGATTCTAAGGGGGGGTCTTTACGATGTCGGGCGGAATCACTTCCGCCCGACACCGACTCGGTCATTGGACTGACCGTCATCTGGGTCGCCGGTCCCGACCGCCCCATTAGGATGCGACCGAACACTGTTCGGTCGCATTCCTATATTTCACTATGGGAGCATGCATTAGGGCCGTAAACTGGCCGAAATGCATGCTCCCATAGTGAAATGGGAGGTGCGGTTCATCTCTGCACCCCGTGGCAGGCAGGCACCTCAAGTTCCCTGCCACAAGGTGCAGGGCTCAACGTGCCCCCTCTGCCTCCAACCAGAGGCCGTTCTCTCAAGCGGGCCCTACTGGGGGCCCCCAAACACGCTTTCTGACATGGTTTCCATGTCGGACAACCGGCATGGAAACCATTTTGGAAACCGTCATTGTAATCTCAAGGGCGGAAAGGCCCGCCCTTGAGATTACTACCCAGCTTCCGACTGAGGGACGGGCTGTCCGAGCCCGTCGGAAGCCAGCCGGAATGACCAGTCAGTTTTCTTTCCAACAACCTCCATCCTAATGAGGCAGTTGGGAAGGAAATCGAGCAGCCCATTACGATGCAGCCGTAAAGGCTACGACGATAGGTGAGAGCCTTTACGAGCTGCATCGTAATCAGCCCTTAAGTATGCAAATGGAAGAAAGGGAATCTGAAAACAGAGAAAATATCTCAAAATCTGGCAATCAGAAGATTTGATGCCAAATACTGAAAAGTATCTAATTGAAAATCTATGTAATTAAAACTACAAGATGGCAATAAAAAAGAAATTGGAAAATGTCAAAATATTTTGTGTAGATTATTTTGATTATATATTATATTGTGTATAATAAATTCAGCACATAAACTCTTTAAACATTTTCAAGATGTGTTAAAGATTTTTATCCATCTATATTTCTGGGAATTATTTACAATATGCAGAAGGTATTTTCACACTCAATTAAACCTCTACACACTGACATTGTACTGCTGCTTTTGAAACAAATTATCTATGTTGTATAGAAGTGCACTTTTCTAAGCCTTGTTACCTAGGCCTCAATTTAGGTATAGATGACATCTTGTCCAAGATGGAAGTTACCCTTGTCACTCATGTCTTTACCCCCTGCCTATATCTCTACTCGCAATTTCTGCAGCTCAGTTAAGCTGAGATCTGCTTGTTTATTTCAACAGTCATTGTTTATGCTGCTCTTGATGACCTTTCTCATTCCCAAACTGCAACTTTCAAGGTCCTTCCACTGGTTCACTGTGCTCTATTTGTTTACATAACATGCTATTGTTCATGTATCTAGTTTGTTTCTTGCATCTTGTGATAAATTAGCGTAGGGGGGCAGAATAAATATTCATATAGTGGGATAGTGCTTGGGTGGTAAGGCAATATGACATTTATTATCGATGTGCTCTGATTTGCTGATGAAGTGATACCTTTGCTCGTCACCACAGCGAATCTTCAGTTTCTGTCAAATTTGATATGTGGAAATAATGTATAGAAACCCTTGATTTTGGGGGTGAGCCAGAAGGCTTTCCTGTTCTACTAGGTATGCTGTCTTTTATTGTCCTAATTTTGCCATTAAAAGACTGTCTGAAACAGACTTTGGGGGACCCTAGCAGGGCCCCCGTCCCTCCGTGGCCTCCGCACCTGTGGTGCCCCCCCAAACATCCATGCCCTGCATGCCAGGCACCACATGTTTTAAAACATTCATGTTTCCAATGTGGCTTGTGCTGCGGCCCTTTTCTGACTGCAACACAAGCCACAATGGAAAAATTGACGTTGGGCAGTCACCTCCTAATTTATCAGATGGAACCGCCGACTACTAATCGGGCGGTTTCCATTCCTGCATCGTAATATGCCCCATAGTGTTTGAATGAGTGGGCACAGTTCATCAATGTGTGTGAGAGCATATGATGGGTACTAAGTATGATTATATTGAACTAAAATAAACATTTGATCATGTTGAGCTTAGGGAATGATGATTAACACTTGGACTACAGTGGGTGGATAGAAATGTTGTAAGACTTATATACTCTGTACACAGATCATTATGTAATGTGAGGAGGTGGCAAAATGCAGTAGTTTGAGTGGCAAAGAATACATATAGCAAGTAATGTCAACAGCACTCAAAGGCCCAGATTTTCAAAGGTTTAGCCTTGGGTTAGCATTACTTTTACAACGATAGACCGACTCTAATCCTTTTTTGGGATTCATAAACCAAAGTAAATTGGTATTTGCGTTGGTTTGTACGGAAAAGTAATGCAATGCTGCGCGAAACGCTGCTTTGCATTACTTTGCGTCAAGGGGGCATTACATGGGTGGTAAATTGGTGTACCCATGCTACCACCCATGATTTTGGATGCTAAATTCTATTCTCAAACATCAGTAAAAAGGGTTTAGCGCCAAAAATTAGGGCAGCTAAAAAGCAGGCATTAAATGGAGAAATTTTTAATTTCTCTGTGCTTTCCCAATTTTGCATGCGTGCTGCACTGTGCAGCACACATACAAAGTATGAAAAGCTTTTTCACTTGTCTAAGCACATAGTATTTTGTACAGGAAGGATAGCCTTCCTGTACAAAACCTATGCTAGACTCATGCACTCACCCTAGCACTATGGCGCTAAGGTGTGTGCATGGCGCTTGGCAGCTGAAATCAGAGCTGATGCTAGGGAGAGGTGAGGAGAGGGCCATATCATTGAGAATATGGTGCTCGCTCCCTGTCATGCAACGCAGTGCAGCATTTTTGGCTGCTGCGCTGCTCTCCGTGACAGCTGCGATAATCTGGGCCACAGTGTATTAAAAATGTTGGGGTAGGAGTGGCGCTTGGGATTGAGCTCTGGGAAATAAGAGAAGATTCTATAGTGCACGGAGCAAAACAAATATTTTTAAGGTCGCTATTACATTGATGAGGAGGGATCCTAACCTATAAGTGAGGTAACAGGCCCTATAACTGTAACCAATTGGTTAAAACTAGGGATTACTCAATATGGTTAGTACTATATAACTCCACAACGGAAAACATGTTCTTATCAAGGACAAAGCAGTGGAAACATGTTATTTGATGACGCATACTTTTAACATTCTAAAAGATATTGTATGTATATATTGGAAGCACATAACAATGAGAGAGTGAGGACATAAGAAAAGGGCATGTCCTTTTCCCCTGGAAACAGTATAAAGTAACATTGAGGACGGGCCCTAGGGGGAAATCCAATTCTGCTGCATCAATAGGCCAGTATATAAGGGAAACCCATTGGGTTTATAGAATAACCCTCACCCACCAACCTAGTTGGTGGCATGCTTCATCATCAGGTTCCCACCTAGGGTGCCAAGTGCATCCTAGGTTTGCTTCGATGCCTGATTACAGCGGAGCCGGTGTTTGTTTTATGACAAACATGCAATGAGTGTTCAGGTAAAAATGCCTCTAGGATCCTCCTTCTGAACTTGAAGTATTTTAATGCTGATGTCCTAGGACAAGGTAAAAAAGGGTATAGGGCGGATATCTTTAAGACTAATTTGGCCTTTAATATCCTGATGATGGTCTACCTGTTTCAGCCATTATATCACACATTTTGTAAAAAATTTGCGTGAATCACTGCATAAAAAATCTTATTAAAGTGTAAGTGTAATCACTCTGTCATCAGAAATAGTCAAAAAATCTTTCTTACGCTGATGTAAGAAAGATTTTATGACTATTTCTGACGACAGAGCGATTAGACAAAATACCCACCTCCCACTGTTCTTCTCTGCCAATACACTTCAATAAGATTTACTGCATGTAGGTAATTAAGACAAATACAATCAATAAACTCAGGGGATTTTACCTTTATCGCAAAAAAATGGGTTTTGTAAGGTTGTCACATGACCTGCCTAAATGTTGAACAATCTGAATGCGTGACCCTTCCTGCATAAAAAGAATCCTGTTGACAACACAGGCACGCTTGCACCATGATGCAAGGGCGCCTGTGTTGGTGCTAGGTTGCTGAAGCAGTGCAGTGCAGGGGGAAAAGACAGGAATGCATCGTATTGGATAAATACATGGCATTCCTGCCCTTTCACTTTGACATAAGGCAGCTCAGCAGGTGACTTGCTATGCTACCCTACGCCAAAATCCCATAAATGAGGCCCTTTGTGTAAAGTATTTAACAGTACCAAACAACAAAATAAGAATGTCACACAACACGCAATATACATGATACCAATTTATGAAGGTTTTATAATTTTTTATTTCAACTGTAAACAAGCATTGGTAAATGTAAAGTTTGCAAACTTTTGAAAAGTTTGTAAAAGTTAGTTTGGCTACTCTGACCCGGCTTGGGCGACTGAACCTGACAGAAAGAAAGTCTGGGGGCCAATGGGGTACATATGGATAGTTACCTGGCCACTAGAGTGATTTCCAGTCCAGTCACAGACTTTACAACACGACCACCATAGACGTTAATTGAATGGCCCTGATGCTGAGGATACAGGATAAAAAAAGATGCTCAAGATGCCTTTGTGGTGATTCCTCAGTCCACGGGTCATGTGGAGAGACTTTGGCCACAGCGGTCAGGGACCTCAAAAATGTAGAAGGCCTACTGTGTCTGGGCTACCGGTCTCCGCACACAGCAGTTACAGCAAAATCTTTTAATGGAGGCTAGTGTCCCTATTGGGCCACCGATAGGTTCTCTGATGACACTCCTGGGTCCAGCTGACTCAGGTGCAACATTTGGCCATTGAGGATTGGTCAGTTGGGGTGCCCAACGGCAGCTAGCAGCAAATCTTCTGCAGTGGCAAGAAAGTTGCCAATTTGGGCTTCTTCAGTTGTAATGTCCCTGTTGCTGTCCTAGGGGGCAGGCAACTGACCATTGGAGTCACTGCCTTAGTCTGGGGCTGAGGGACAACCTTTCCCCAAGCCACGAGCCATGGGCACACTCCTAACTTTGCTAGCCAAAGGTGCAACAGGTGCAGTCCAGCAGACGGTGCAGCCTCACTGAGATCCAGGGGTCAGCAGGGCAGTCCTCCTTCGGTCCTTGTTCCAGTTCCGATGTGATCAGAGGTTCTGGGGTGCTATATTTATCCCTGGAAAGTGCCCTGAGGACTAAAGGCCGTTACTAGACAATTGGCTACCAGGTCCCCTCCCTCATGGTAATGCTTTCTGGCTATGTGTGGCATATGACAATGCCAGAGTGCCCTATTCTGGCCACTCTCAAGATGTCTGAACCTTCACTTGACTGTGTGGAGCTTAGAAGCACATCCTAGAGATGTTGCTACCTGTGGGCTAAAACGCCACAGGAAAAATGGTTTGGGCACCGATCTTCTCTCTCTGTCCCTGTCTCCAGATGGTCTACCTGACCAACGGGCAGCCCCTTGGGATGTTATCGCCATTTGCCCACCTAAGGTGGCCTCGCCTTTGAAGCTCTCCTTTTGGTCTGACACCCTGAGTGTTTCCTGCAAGGGGGAGGTGACACCTCTCCCCGCAGCAGGCTGCTATTGTTTCTAAGCCTGAGAGCCTTTCACACAACTCCCCAGGTGTGAAGAAAGCTATCTGTGGGCCAGTGCCTGTGAGGCCACTGGACCAGCTGGGTCACACAGTGGCAACTTTCTAAAAGTTGCATTACTTTAAATAGTGACATTAAATTCAATCTGCGCATCTGGCCGGGCTTAATGCCATTATAAATTTGAAACCTTACGGAACCCAGTTAGGCAGTCCCCTTCAGAAGTTAGCCAGGCTGAGGTACCAGCCGATAACCCCTTGTTAGCCAATAGGATGAATAACTTTTCCACAGCAAAACAACAAGTGGGGTTTTGCTGCTATGACACATATACACATACATGTCCTACTTGATAATATACAGCTCCGTGCCCTAGGGCTCTTTAGGGCTTCCTTAGGGGAGACATACATACAATGTTAAGGGCAGTGGGGCCTTTTCCATTAGTTGTAATAGAAAAGTCGAACTGGCAGTGTGACAACTGCTCTTCCAGTCTGCAGTGGCAGACTGAGAGACATTTTGTACATTATCACACACAGGGGGGCACAGAGAGTGCTGCAGCCCTGGGTGGACAGTCTGCCATACATTCTCCAGGTGCCCTGGGTGCCATATACTAGGGACTTACAAACAAAAATTCAACATACACTTCGTAAGGGGTTAGAACACTGGCACTGAGGTCTGATTAGAAGGCCTCAGTGTACTCTCACAGTCGAAAACCAGCAGCTTGTAATGGAGGCAGAACTGGGGGAAAACCTGCAAAAAGCCTGTTTCCTTATACCTGGCCATTGTTCACCTTTGAAAATGGGTAGAGGAAAGAGCTGAATTAATTATTCAAACAAATACTGAATGTATTTGTCCACTCACCAATCTGTGGTTAGCTGTTATTAGGCCAACCTAAATCAGAAATCTAGAGTTACATCCTATACACAAACAAGCATACTCCTGGAAAAAGCTTGAGATCAAGTCACCATTATCTGTAGCCATGGGAGGCTTGATTCCCCCACATTGACAGGCTCATGACTGATAAGGTGTATGAGATGGTTAAAGCCTGTGTTTCAAGGTTGCCCAGAGGAGAGATGCTTTCTTATCCTGTGAGTGTAGTTCTAGAGAGATTCAAGTGACAAAACACAATACCAATCTTGAAAAGGATATTTGTTTCAAGAACAGTCAAGTTGAATTACCTCATTATAACTGGAGGGTACACATAAACTTTTGAAAGACCTAACTAAAGTCAGTTGAAATAATCCAAGAGTCTTGTAACTATTATACTTCATTGACTGTTGAATCTCCCCAAACATATTTAGTCACAGTACTTTGAAAACTGAAGCATAGCAAACAAATGAAACTTGTCATTTCTCAAATACTCAATTAACAACTTTTCTGAAAGCTGCTATTTTTTGGTATTCAGAACCTAAACCTAAGGAGAGGCTACTGCCAGATCTGTAGGAAGAAAGATGGTTAGGATAAAATAGCTTTCAGCTTCCCACTATCTATCTATGAGTTCAAGTGAATATCTAATGTCATATTTGGGGTATGAGAAACATTTCAGAGTTCCATGGAATGACAAGGGAGTGACCGGAAATGTTTGGATATATTTGTGTACATGATTACATCTTCCCCTTTGAAAGAATGCTAGAAGTCCTTGAGTAGAGTTTACAGAATGATCTCAACCACTTGAAGAAGCAAATTCTCAAGTGCCTCTGGTCAATTGGCAATGGTGCAACCTGTTTGGATTCAGCAAGGGATTTGTGGTTTGAGGACTGCTACAAGAAGATGTGTGAGGCAAGGCTTTGGAAGACTGGCTTTTCGCTGTGAGCAGCAGGCCAGCTTGTGTCAAGGATGGGACT
This sequence comes from Calotriton arnoldi, assembly GCA_963921515.1. Classification (NCBI taxonomy): domain Eukaryota; kingdom Metazoa; phylum Chordata; class Amphibia; order Caudata; family Salamandridae; genus Calotriton; species Calotriton arnoldi. Next base: position 360,539 of record CAWUFW010015067.1, read on the forward strand.
ACAGGGTCACGACAGGCAGCAAAACCTTTTAAACAACATAAAGGCTTCTGGACGCTGTCTGGCAACTTTCCATGCTGCATTGGCATTCAGTTTGCTGTGTAGTTTGTTTATTGTTTCCTCTCCCTCCACCTTTGCCATGTTTCCCCTCTGCAGCTCCGCAGTTACCAGATGTGTTGCTTCCTTTAGTGACCATACTCCTTGTATTATGTTTTGGCTTTGTCAGGGTGCGGTACTTTGTCCTATTTCTCTCCCTTCTCAGATGAGTCCTGAATCAATACCTGGTCAATGGCTTACTGGGTTTGACCTGCTTGTCTAAGTTTTGCTGTGGCCCACCATCTTGAGACCGGTGAGAATACTTGTTTGTTATGGTATTATTGCAGATATTTCTTGCTTTTCATTAATACTGATGTCCTAGAGAGTCATTTTGTTACATTCATAACCTTAATGCAACCAGATACAAAACACCTAAGAATGCTGTGCTAAATAAGGCATGGTATGTTGTGTGATGCTCTCTCTCAGTTCCATTCGCCTTTCCCTCCCATATTTGGCTTTGAATTGTGCATATTTGTTTTTATGGGCAAAGCTACATTTGACGAAGTGGGGCAGATTGTTATCAGAATCTCTTGCAAAACCATACACGGATCCATCATCAAATATGTGTGATACACCATTCCCACAGGAACACAGAAGTAGTTCTGGTGAAATACCACACAAGGTTCTCCTTAAGTGTCCTGTAACCTCTTTGTGTTAGTCTGTAGCGTTTGGAAGAGTCAGCTAAGTAGATGCACTCTCAGCAGCTACATCTGCCAATATAGACAATGAAAAATGTATCTGAGGTTGTGGAACCTTGACGACCACATCTTTTAACCTTGTTCAGCAGAAGGAGTACAACCTCCAGAAAAGGTTCAAAGTCTAAAGGTAAGATCTTCGATATGTATAAAGTGCAAACCCTTACTCGGTCACAGAAAATGAAACCTTAATCCCAGTCTCCAATAAAACATCACTGTTCTGAACAAGCCACCTGTGCCAGACCCTGCGCCACCATTTTTGTGTTGGGATTTTTAGTTTTTAATTTTAGCTGAGAAGTTACTTGGTGATGCTCCTTTTGTATCACAGATAGGGGCATATTTACAAGGATTTAACTCCACAGTAGAGTCCATTTTTCGATGTTACAGCTGCTTTTTTTATCGCCATATTTGAAAAGTTGCAGGCAAAGTCCAGTTAGCGGCATTTTTTCAGTGTTAACGTACATTTTTCACAGCGCCACTTCTGTTAGCTTGACTTACCGAAAACGAGATGCAAGTTAGGCGTTCCCGCGTTAAAACTCCCACGAAACACACAACACAACATTTACAAGGATTTCCTTGTACATCGCTAAAAAAGAAAAACTGCAGCTAAGTCCCATTAGCGGCAGTTTTTTAACATCAGAAATTACCTGGTCTTAAAAATGATGCAAACACACTTGGGGCCTCATTTAAGAGGTTTTGGTGCAGGACAGCGCAGCAAGGAATTTTGCTGCACTGTCTTGCGACAAAACAAAAGGTACATGTAGGAGGTACCAGGAGAGTGGCTGGAAAAAGGGGCATACTTACTAATAAATGTGAGGGTTTAGGGGGGAGTAAGAAGGGTTTTAGTTAGGGTTAGGGAGGGGTTTAGAGAAGGACACACAATCACCCACAAAAGACTGAGCCCTTTGCTATTCACAAACTGCATTTCCAAAGGTAGTACTACCAAAATGAAACCAATACAGTGGCAAATGAACTCCAGATCAGAGTTAGAGTAAGTCCAGCACCACACATGTCCAACCACTGGTACTGCAAAACCTTCCCTTAGAAATGCACCCTTGCCATGCACAGTTTTTTTATTAATAATTTCATTGCAAATGTTGAGATGATATTATCAAGGATGTCATGGAAGATGTCATGAGTGATGTAATAATGTAATGTTATATATATCCTACTGGCGGTCACCAGTAGGTATAGGTAGGACCCAGTTTCCACAGGAAAAGCGTTTTTTGACTTGGCTATATCTTTGGCGCCGTTTGAAAAATCTTCACTACATTTTTTTAAAATAGTGTGCCGGTGATTCTAGTTGTGCATGGACAATTTCAGGGTGCTCTGTAAAGCGGGAGCTGAGAAAAAAGGGGGGGCAATAAAATGCATTTCCCATGTTAATTTTATAGAGATTTTGAACAGGACTACAGCCCGAACCGCTAGACAGAATTGCACCAAATTTGGCAGAAGCATAGCTCTTGATTCAGAAAGAACACTTTTTGTTATTTGGTATAAATCCGTTCAGTAGTTTTGGAGTTATTAAAGGAAATTACAATTTATATATCTAAGGTTGCAACTAATTCGCGTCTACAATGCGACGAATCGTGAATGCGCATGCCAACAGGAACACCATGATTGGCTGGCTGCAACCTGAGAAGAAAGCTGCAGCCACCATTTTAAGTAACAGGACAGGGTTCCCGGACTGACAATTAAGTACAAAGTGGTATAAAGAGTCAGGGTAGAGGTACCCCGAACCCATGGATGGAATATAGGGGTGTTTGTGTGAAACCTAATAAGTTCAAAAAATGTAAAAAGTATTTTTCCCCTTGTGGATTATTTGTGAATGCATCACGATACTCAGCGCGACCCCTGTGTAATGTCATGAAGAATCTGTGAAAATTGCTGAAATTATTTTTAAGAAAAAACATTCACGCCCACTCATAGATGCACTTGGACACTTACACACCCACTCACAGACCCACCGAGACACTCATACACTCACTCACAGACCCACTCAGAGACTCATGCATCTACTCACAGATCTATTCAGACACTCACGTACCCACTCACAGACTCATGCACTCACTCAATGACCTACTCAGACACTCATGCCCCCATTATAGGCCTACTCACACACTCATGCACCCACTCACAGGCCCACTCAAAGACTCACATACCCACTCACAGACCTACACAGACACTCATGCACCCACTCACAGGCCCACTCAGACACTTCCACCCACTCACAGACCTACACAGACACTCATGCACCTACTTACAGACCCACTCAGACACTGATGCACCCAGTCACAGACCCAGTCACAGACTCATACACCCACTCACAGACCCACTCAGACACTCATGCACCCACTCACAGACCCACTCAGAGACTCATACTCCCACTCACAGACCCACTCAGAGACTCATGCACCCATTCAGAGACCCACTCAGACACTCACATATCCACTCACAGACCCACTCAGAGACTCACGCACCCACTGATAGATCCACTCAAAGACTCACTCACCCACTCACAGACCCAGTCAGACACTCATGCACCCACTCACAGACACACTCAAACACTCACGCTTCTACTCACAGACCCAGTCAGAGACTGATGCACCTACTCAGAGAATCCTACATCCACTCATATATCCATTCAGACTCATGCACCCACTCACAGATCCACTGAGAAACTCTTGCACCCTCTCACAGCTTCACTCATACACTCATGCAGCCATTCACTGACCCACTCAGACACTCATGCACCCACTCACAGACACTCAGACACTCATGCAACCTACTCACAGACCCACTCAGAGACTGATGCATCCACTCAGAGACCCACTCAGACACTCACGCACCCACTCACAGACACACTCAGACACTCATGCACCCACTAACAGACCCACTTAGAGACTCAAGCACCCACTCACGGACCCAGTCAGAGACTCATGCACCCAGTCACAGACTCTGTGAGACACTCACGCACCCACTCACAGACCCAGTCAGAGACTGATGCACCCACCCAGAGACCTACTCAGACACTCACGCACCCACTCACAGACCTACTTAAACACTCCTGCACCCACTCACAGACCCACTCAGTGACTCACACACCCACTCACAGACCCAGTCAGAGACTCATGCACCCAGTCACAGACTCTGTGAGACACTCATGGACCAGCTCACAGATCCACTCAGACACTTTTACACCCACTCACAGAACCATCTACACACTAACACACCCAGTCATATGGATAGAGCAAGTAATATAATTGTACATTTTAAATGTGCTGGTGTCTATTGAATGTCTGCTTTTGTTTTGTGAAGTTGCGACATATTCACAAATTTGAAAAACCTTAAACAATATGGATTTAAAATGAAAATGAACCTGTGTTTGGAAATAGGGTGGCTCTGAGAAGAGCCTTTGTGTTTATTATGTGTAGATGATGACTACACATAAAACAGTATGCAGTGTTTCAAATTGTTGAGGAACACCCTGATGCCTTTCTCTGTGAAGTGAACTCCATCTCTTCTATATATACTCCATCCATGTTGAAGCACAAGTTGTTGTTGTAGATAGAGCCCAGATCCCTGAGGAATGCAAAAACTGTTTTATTGACATGTTTCCTGGCTTTGTCTATTTGTGGATAGAACTCGTTTGTCCACTTCCATTTCTGCTTTTGGCAAATGTTGGAGAATACCAAGGCAGTCTGAGGGAAAAGTGCCATTAGTTGAGCAAAGGTATCCTTCATTAGGTTTCCAGTCCTACACCAGTAAGTGTGCCTAGGTCATTGTCACCACAGTGCACAATCAGGAGGTCAGGGTGTTGGCAATCCACAATGTTTTTTTTATCAAAGGCAGCAATTGATGCCACTTTAACCCTCTATGGCCAATCCAAGTAATGTCCACATTAGACAAGCCCAAGTCCCTGTCAATGCCACTCTTTCTAGCACACTCTCTAGCCCAAAACACAAAGCTGTGATCCACACTCTAACCATTTTGAAGGCAAGGAGGAGTAGCACACAGGAGAAGGCTGGAGCAGAATGAGACCATTTTCAAAATAGGACATATTTGATTGGATGGTGTAAATATGCAGGTAGTTAAAATTAGGTAGTGATTACTAAGAAAAAGCAAGTAGATCTGTGATTGGCTTTGATGAAAAAAAAATGTGATGCAATCCTGGATATGCTTTTAATTGCAAACAGTCAACCTCACCTGCTGCTGTTGAAATGGAAAGTAATGTGCTGCCTCTAGAATGTGTTGTGACCTTGTTACCTACTGGTTCGTGAGGGTGTTCTAAAGGGGGTTGCTATATAACTATGCTAAGACAGTGTTGGGGGAAGGGCATTAGACAGGCTGTAGTCTGTTTCTTAAAAATATAGTGGCTTAAACTCATTATTTATTAAGGATGCTTTATTTCCTTAGTGGCATGTATGCAACAAACATTTGGGCAGTTGCAAAGTATGAAGAATACAAAGCTAAATATGTTTTTGGACTCCAGTAGTTATTTGCAAATTCATTATGAATTTACATGGGAGGCCAAGCTGAGGGTTGCGAAGAATTCGCGAATATGTCCAAAAAGTCTACCACATTGGGCTTCTTTATTGTGGTGCAAGAAAGGGTTAACACACACTAGCCATTTAGAAGTGGAGCAACAAAACTAAAATATGAAAGGTATGTTTTGATCTGCTGCCCTCAGCAGGATCAGAGAGTGGAAGGTTGAAAAGGTTGCCATTAATGGTTGCTTTGTATGAGAGTGGTGTGCCATTCTTTTGCTTAGTTTTCACATTTTCTGAGAGATTTGATTCCATCTAATGAGAGCAACAAATAAATATTAAACAAACTCAATTTCCAGTAATGTGCATTCAATTGAACCTAACAAAATGTGATTGAAAAGGTATATGTGTATGTGAGGTTAATAAATGTAAGTATGATATATACAAAAGTGTTGTAACTCTATGAGAGGATGTGTTAGTGGTTGCGTGTGTGTCTTTTTAAATATATTTATTAATAGGTGAGTAACTCTCTTTCTGGGTGTGTGAGTATGCGACTGTGTGTCTGAGGGTGAAAGTATCTGTGTGACATGTTGCTTAACAATTTTCTGACCAGGTACTGTAGACTGTACATGTATTGTTTTACTGCATGGTCTAGTTGGCATAAACAAGTGCTTAATAAGCTTTTAACTACTATTTAACTATGTACTAACATCCCTGTAAAGTTACAGAGGCCCATGCGTGTTGTGCCTCTCCAGACAAATATTTTTCATTGAATTGTGGAACTTGTATTCTTCTTTATTCCATTATAAATCCACTACAAGTCCCAGAATTCAAATGAAAAAACCTGGACTGGAGCAGTACATCAGGCATGAACCTGTGAAACTTGGCAGCTGTGTACCAGATAGCCTTTAGGTAGGGTGTTGGTAAGTCACAGGCCAGGCTTGTGTGTGCTTAGATGGTAAGAGATGCTCTTTCAGGACAAACTTAGTCACATGTGTACTTCCAGACCCCTAGGCATAGTTAAATATAAAGGGCCCGATTCACAAAAGTAATCTGAGACAAAAGGCATTTAGGAGTAGTAAAGTTAGGAATCCTAACTTTACTACTCCTAAATGCCTTTTGTGAATACCGAAAGTCATAAAGTTAGGATTTTTCCCAGTTTAGGAGTAGTAAAGTTAGGAATCCTAACTTTACTACTCCTAAATGCCTTTTGTGATTACCGAAAGTCGTAAAGTTAGGATTTTGTCTCAGATTACTTTTGTGAATCGGGCCCAAAGTGTTTCACCTATACTACAAGTTATATTCATATGTAGAAAAGCATTGTTACTCACCTAGCCTGTGAAATAGAGAGAGGCATGTAGATATTCAGTGACATGCCCATGCAGCACTTACGTATGCAGCAGTAACTAAATATAAGTCATCCCTACCGTAGGCTGTAGGAAGGCTATAGGGCAGGGTCCTTGCCCTAAATGTAGATTTAAGTGTCACTGAGTTACATGTGTACTTCAGACCCACATGCTAGTTATACATTCAGTTTCCTACCTGCAGTGCAAATCACATGCAAATTAATAAAATATAGACATCCATAAACCCAGTCAGACAGTATCAAAAGCCCTTACACATTCACTCACACACCTACACAGAAGTTATGTATGCAGCAGTATCAGAGGCAGTTGCACACACAGTTACATCCCCCTATACTCACTAACACAGGCAGTAATCAATTAATAGAGACACTTACTTACAGATCTACAGACCCATAGAGTTACTAAAAGAGCAAGTGATATATTGGCATACTTACTTCAACATCTGGTGGCACACCAATAGAGAGACTGATTCACTCACTCAGATATATATTCAAGTTCTGACAGAACCTAGTTACCCATCCAGAGAAGTACTCCTTCAAAGATGGGTCGAGCCTTCTACTGCAGACCCTGTGTGTGCAGTTTTACTGCCAGCTCAACTTGGCATTAAGAACGTCTTTGCCAAACCTTAAACTTTCCATTTACTACACTTAACACACTCCTCAGCTAGGCTGTAGGTAGCCCAGAGGGCAGGGTTCTTTCTCTTTAAAAGGTTAGACATGTCCTTTTGAGTTTCACTGAGTTACGAGTGCACTTGTAGACTCATATGCCCAGTTATACATGCAGCCTTCCACCCATATTGCAACTCACATATATATTTACAGAAGCATAGTGCCGCTCATGCCCTCAGTCAGACAGCAAGAGAGGCACTTATACATTCACTCACACCCGCCTACAGCAGTTATGTATGCAGCAGTATCAGAGGCAGTTGCACACACAGTTACATACCTGTACACTCACTAATACAGCCAGTAAGCAATTCATAGAGCCACTTACATACACATTTAGACATCAATGGAGTTACTGAAAGAGTAAGTGATATACTGGCATGCTTACTTCAAAATCTGGTGGCACACCCATAGAGGAACAAATACACTCACTCAGATATGTAGTCAAGGAATGAGAGACCTAGACTCCCATCCAGACAAATAGTTGTTTAAACATCGTTTAAACATGGCTTGGGACTACTACTGCAGAGCCTGTGTGTGCAGTTTTATGGACAGGTTGACTTGCAATTTAAAATTACTTTGCCAAGCCTTTAACTTTCCTTTTACTACATATAAGTCATCACTAAGGTAGGCTGTAGGTAGGTCATAGGGTAGTATGGAATGTCCTGAAAAGGTGAGACATGTACATTGCAGTTTCAGTGAGTCACATACACACTTACAGATCCATATTCCCAGCTAAACATCTAGTGTCCCACCCATACTGCAACTCACATACATAATTAGAAAAGCATAGAGGCACTCACCCGCCCAGTCAGACTGAGACAGAGGCACTTACACATTCAGTCGCATCTCAATATAGCATTTATCTATCCAGCAATGAGAGAGTCAGTTACACACATAGTTAAAAACCTGAAAACTCAGTAATATAGCTGCTAAGTAATTCATATAGGAAGTTTTATACACACATAGAGACCCGTAGAGAGACTAAGACAGCTTGCCATCTAACAACATAATCATTTAAATGTGCAGTGACACACCAGGAGTAGAACTGATGTATTTATTTAGACATGTACTGAAGTACTGATAGTGCTATTCAACCATGTAGACAACTAGCCCTTTAATGAAGTTTTGGGCATGCTACTGCACACTCTTTGTGTGCAAATTTACTGCCAGGTGGAGTAGGCATTTGAAATACCTTGGTAAGCCATAAACTCTGTTTATTCTACATATAAGTCACCTCTAGTGTAGTCCGTAGGTAGACATTCGCAGGTGCATATACTGGCACACTCAGATATACTCTAATTTATATTGTAGTATACCCAGGTACACACTGATACATATACCAACACACTAAAGCACACACATGCATAAACTAGGACACCTTTCACAAATTGATGTATACAGTAACACATGCAAGAAGACAGGGACACACTGATGCGTACAGTAAGACACACAGAGACACACTTATGCATACACTAATACACTCAGGTACAGACTTAAGCATATACTGTTACACCCTGGCACAACATTACGCATGCACTGATACACCCAGGTACACTCTGAGGTATACAGTGACACAACCACACATACACTTATGCATATTCTGAGACACCCATGCACACACAAATGCAAACACTAAGACATATATATATACAGAGAGACTTGCTGACCCACTTCTACATACAGTATCACATCCCAGACAGTCATTTATGCATATAGTGGTACTCTCTAACACACACTGACACATATGCTCAGACACCCAGGATTGCAGTGATGCATACAGTAGTATCTCCACCCACACACTGATGGATACATTAATGCAGGCAGAGACACACAGATGTAAATATGAAAAATAATATTGTTAGAGTGGCTCCACTATATTATAACTGTTTACGTTGTCAGTTAAATGCTTTCAATATGTAATTTAATAGTATGTGAAAAAACATAAATGTACCCATTTGTTTTCTTCTCTTTGCGGACATTTACTTCCAAATAAAACAAGATAATTACAATGCCATCAAAAACTGAAAGAAAAAAGAAACAGAGGAAAGGATACTATCTCCTCGCGAGTGAGAAACAAAAGGGACAAAATAAAGAGAATATGGTGAAAGAGAAAAGAGCTGCTGGGAAGGAAACAAACAAGTTTCTTAAAATAGTATGTGGAAAACTGAAAAGTGAGCAAAAGAAAGAAAATAAAAAGCAAAGCTTCAAATCAGCTAAGAAAGGACAACATGTGAGTAACATTAAGAGTAAAAAATCAGATAAGAAAGCACATAGTTTAACAAGAAGACAGAGGCAGTTTAAAGAAATTAAAATCAAAATATTTCATAGTAGGGTCATTCAGAATCTTGTATGAACTATGAAGCAGTATAAAAGGAGAAGAGAAGCAGTGAAACAAAATAAATGTGATAAGGCATTTGCTCTGAAGAGGAAGCTATTTATTTTGATTCTGAGCAGAATGAGAACACTGGATAAATAGTGTTGTCTATGAGTAACTGAAGCCAAAAGAAAAGACTTGTGAATAGAAGTCATTTTTGCAAAATTTTCAGTGGCGAATGGAAGAGACTTCCAGTGCTGAGCCTTTCTTTAATGAAGAAAGCTACTTTCAAGAGAACACATTAGTGCATGTAGTTGAAGCAACTGGATGATGTTAAGAGGATTAGACCCATGCAAAGTAAGAAGGTACAAAAATTTACAGGGACATTCGCTAGCTTGTTTCTCAAGGAAAATGTGCAAAAGCACTTTTCATCTCTTTAGAATGTTAGCTGTTCACCACTCTAAAATGCGAAATTTAGTTAGGAGGCTTTACTATGTCAAAACCCCTGCCCTAAGTTTAGGAGAAATGAATAGAGCTATTTTGCATGACGTCAAAACGGTTTGTTTAGATGTTCAGTTTTGTTTCTTTGGTCTTGAACAGGAGTCTGAGGAAAATGAGGTGTTGATATGTGCAGGTGTAGAGGAGAAGGACACAGGTATTACCCTTGATAACTTTGCACAAGAGATTGCAAAGTTTAACCCCATGTCTTCAGAGAAACCAAACTGTGTTTGTATTTGTTGTTGACGCACTCACATCAAAAGCCAAACTCATGATGTAGTTGTATTCTCAAAAACTGAACAGGAGAACAGAGATAAGTTGCAAGAGTTTGCTGTATATTTATTTGTAGAAGAACAGTTTGATTTGAGCACAGGGCAAATTAGATGTAAGTACCGCTATGATAAGTTAGAGGCTAATAAAATGCCAGATAGAGCAGTACATAACGAGTTAGAGTTCGTTTCAGTTCCACAAGACCTACAATATTTAAATGTTTACAAATCAATTCTTATACAATGTATACATCCTTTCCAAGCTATAGTTTGCATGGATGAAAAAACTGGGAAATTACCGTCAACGGTGCTGCAGAAAGGTCTTAAAAGTAGAGTTGTGTACTTGCCGATAGATTTCAAAAAGAATTTTGAAACTATAGGGGTAAAGAGAGATTTTGGTGATCCACTTATTATTATAGTAAATGGTGTTCCTACTAAGAGCAAACAAATATGGCAAGAGATAGTGGATGTTAATAAAGTTTAAAAAAGCAACATTATACCTGGTACAAAATAATATTTATTTAAAAATGCTGATGTTGCTAAAGATATAACACATATGGAGGTTGAAACATTACCGTCAAGTGGTCAGATTGAAAAGGTGGATCGATTGAGCTCAGAAGAAATTTATGAAGACTATAGCAATCATCCTCTACATTCTAAAGAAGTTAATGGTGATGCTATTGATCTGTTTCAAGTGAAGCAAGCAAAAGGAGCTCCCATGACTGTGTGGCAGAAACATTTAGAGGCACGCTGTTTTCCACAACAGCTGAATACTTGTCAACAAGATTATATTCAGAGGATTCTAGATTTCGCCAGTGTATTCCATACATATTCCATCTTCTGTTTGAGAGTGACTTGTCTGAACTTTCATATGCTGTAAACCATATACTAAAGACTGGATTAAATCTTAAAAACTTTCTGCAAAGGAGTTCATTGACAAAGTTCATGGAAAGGATGAAAAGTTTGAGTACAGCTTGATTAATTTGATGGCGTGCCAACGTGGCACCAAAGAGTATTGGTAACGTCGTCATGATGAGCTGAAATGTATGTTGAGAAACCTAGGTGTTCCTACTTGGTTTCTGATGCTCAGCTGTGCTGAGTATGCATGGGATGACATGCTTGAATTTTTGAGTGAAGCAAACACAAACATTAAAGATATCAAAGTAAAGACAACTGGAGTACTTTGCTCCTTGGATCCCGCTTATGTTTGCAGATATTTTAACCACAGGTTTCAAGCTATGATGTCTTTCATCTGCAACAAAACAAATCTTCATCTTGGCAAAGTAACTGATTTCTTTTGGCATAAAGAGAATCAAGCAAGAGGTGTTCCTAATATTCAAACACTCTTATGGGTGAAATATGCACCAAAATTTGTAACAGACAGTGATGAGCCTGTCCTGTTTTTCATAAAACAGTATGTGACATGCACCATCCCAAAGACAGTGGTGAAAAAGGCTTTAAACAACAAGTTGTGCCCTTTCAAACTCATAGCTGTAGGAAGTAATGTCTGTGAAAATACAGATGCAAAGTTACATTTTATACAAGATATCATTTTGGATTCCCATGACCCGTCATTTCACAAGGAAACGTAACAGCTTCTTATCTGCAGCCAGACATACACAGACAAGAAAATCACCAAAAAACACATACAACCTGAGAAGAATAGAGGCCTTGAAGTATATAAATGACTATAATCCAGTCATTATAATATTGTGGAATGCCAACATGGATATACAGTTTGTTGCAGACAACACCATTGCTGTTGCTCGTTACTTCACTTCATATATTACAAAATCAGAGAAGACAGAGATGAAGGAGATGGGAAGAGATTTCTGCAGAAAGGAGTCTTACGAAATATTGTATAGCTTCAGCTTGAAAATGCTTTCCTACAGAGGGATCGTGTCCTATGACTGCTCGGATTGGCTGAGCTCGGCTAATTTGTTCTTGAAGTCAAATGAAATGGTTTGGGTAAGTCTAGGCCTTGCAAGCATGTGAAATAGAGTGTTGAAATCTTTTCCTGAAATTAAGTATATAGCAGAGTTCGATCCAGAAAGCACAGATATTGTGAAATCAAATATATTGGGCACGTGCTATCCAAGAAGGAGTCCACACCTAGAAAGCATGTGCTTTTATGAAGTATTTCAACATAACAGATATAGAAGTAACATAACAGAAAACATAAAAGAAGGGAAATATGCAGTAGTCGGATGTGACGGTTGTTTGGTGAGACATAGCAAAGGGAATCTTATTAACCACTGCAAACTGAGTTGCCAAACTCCAGACAGGAGAAAGTATTTCTATTTGGCACTTCTACAACTGTTCAAGCCTTGGAATGCTAAATCGGTACTACTTGGAGACTATGACTGCTACAAAGATTCTTTCAACACTGTAAAAGACAACAGTCAGTGTTCAGTCTTTCCAAACTACTTGCAAATGTTGAAAGATGAGATTGAACAGGAAGAAATCATTGCTGCTGAGGTAGCTAAGGAGAGCTCACAAAGCAGTCAAAGTTCTGGACCACTGAGTCAAGATGCTCTTGGACAGCCAGTTATTCAAAATGAAGCAGCCATAGCTATGAATGAGGTGGAGACTGCAATGCAACATGCAAGTGTTGGTTTCGAACACTTAGGGGCCGATTCCGATCCCGCTCGGAAAACCCTCCATACGACTCGGATCCGGAGGGTTTTCTGAGCAAGACGTGCCCCTGGAGTCCGAACGAGCGAGTACGATGCAGCCGTATGCATACAGACTCGGTTCGCTCAGACTCCCATTGAACTCTATGGGAGCCTGTGTTCAGACGCGTACACAGGCTCCCACAGCAGAAAAGGGGTGGGTGGGGAAAAGCGTACACCCTGTGGCGGGCACCCCATGGTGCCCACCACACTGTGCATGCCTGGATCGGGGGGACCCATGGGCACCCCCCCGGGATGGATTCGGAGGGCCCCGGGTGAAGTACGCTTCTGACAGCCGTTACGTCTCGCTGAGACCGACTCGAAGCGGCTGTCCGAATCATACTAGCTCGGTCGGAAATCGACTCCATTGCGCGGCACGATTCGTGTACGAACGAGACGTACGGAGCGGTTCGGGTCCGGAAACGATTCGGTCGGCGCTTACGCGTTCTTCGCATCGTACTTGGTCGTTCGGACCTGTGTACGAATAGGTCGTGAACAAGGGCTACGAATCGGATCCGGTAAAGCCAAATCCGATTCGGAGGCCTTCCGAGCGAGATCGGAATCGGCCCCTTAGTAGCACAACTAAAAGACGAACAGAAAGAATTTTATGTCAAAGTAAAATATAAAATAGAGCATGGATTCTGCACGACAAGAAAGAATGTGAGTGCTCTTCGTTTAAACCAATACTGCTATACATCAGTGGTCAAGCAGTCATTGGGAAATGCTTTCCAATTAAAGTTCTCACCGCTTATCTACAGGGGACTACAGAATCAAATTTATCATGTGCAGTAAGAGCACTAACTGGATTAGCTGCACAAAACATTAAAGGAATTACTTTACATCGCCTACTTATGCTACCTGTTGAACATGACAATAAATTGGAATATCAGAAGTTATCTGGTGAAGCTTGTTATGAGATGTCAAGAGTATTGAAGAAACTAAAACTTTTATTAATCGATGAGGTGAGCGTGGTTTCAAACTTAATGGTTGCATTCAAACACTTAAAAATCCAGCAGAGTTTAAAAACAGAGTATGGCATGCTGTTTGGAGAAAGCATTCAATTGTCTTCGGTGACCTACTGCCACGTACCTCTGTCAAAGACAGCCTGTTTTCAAGACACTCCATAATGAAACAAGAAATTCTTTGGGAAGTATTGGCAATGTAAATATTAGGTTAAACTACGAATACGAGGAACTAGTGAAGAATATGTGTCAAGCATCTGATGTGGAATATGGACATATGCTGAAGGGCATTAGAGTAGGACCTCTGAAAAAAGAGGGGAAATGTGCTTTGGAAAGCCGACTTATCAAGAAACGTTTTTCATCTAACAACACAGCAGCACAACTAATGTGCAATGTCATTGAAGAAGACACATTCATAGTCTGTTTAATGCCTACACTTAAAGAGTGCTCCAATTTTAATGGAAAATACTACTAACTGAAAAACTACTAGCAAAATTGGATCTTTTGAGAAGTCTGTATTGAGAACTGCAGGACTATAAAAGTGTTTACATGTGTGCAAAAACTGTTGAGTAATTTTGCGTCATAATTTAAATGTTGAGGAGGGGTTAGTAAATGGTACTATGGGTAAAGATAATGATTTCATTAATTTTCCAAAGAGGGATGAGGTTGAATACCTAGTCATAAAATTTGATCAGATTTTTGGCATGAAGCAGATTGCCTGATGTGTTGTACATTGTTTGCTTGTAATAGTCCTGGCCCCTTTATATACCTCCATAAAACAATTTTTGGCCAGAGATTTTAATTTTTTATTTGTGTTTTTGTATCATTAGAGAAGTATTTTAGCTTGGGTAGGCATTGCTAATCTGGGCCGAATTTTACTGGATGACATTTTTAAAAATGGCGGATGTGTTGCAGTGAGGATGTAATATTTCAGGAATCATGAGACCTATACTTTATTTTGGTGTCACAACTAAGGTTTTGGGGGTCAAGCCATCTTATAGAGACAGAAAATATCTCCTCAGAGCAACCTTTCTACCAGTTTCCAAAATGACAGCTTTATAATGATGTGTTTTAGCCATCATATTGGTAATTAATTTTAATATTGTTTTTGTTTCAGGTTTTCAGTTGATTCAAATTTGTAAACATGAGCTAAGCAGGTGGTAGTAGAGGAAAATTATCTTCTGACAGAGTGTTTCTAACTACAAAATCTGAGGACTCCTTCAACATGGAAAATTGTGTTATATGCCAACCGAATTCGAAAAAAAAGCTAACATCAATACTGCAGCTAGACAGAAGAGAGTTTGAGATGCTGCAGAAATATGTCAAGATGAAGTTCACAAAAGATTGAAACTGATGGGTGAAGTGGATAAAATATTTTATCATTGTAACAACAAGTGCTACAAGTTGAATGCAATGGAAAAAAGCCTGGAAAATATTTGTCAAAAAATAGCAGAAACCAGTGAATCACAACAAGAATCCGAGTCTTCTGAGAAAGCGATGACAACCAAACCCAATGCCCATCCACTTAGAAGATCTATGGCTACCCCTGGCCAACCTCCAACAACTGATCAGGAAGCAGAGGATCTTCAATGTGTTATCTATGGTTTTGCCGGAAGAAGGGCCAGAAGGACTGATGAAAGAACAAAGTTCAGATTATGTAAGTCTCAAAGGGCAAACATGTATTTATCTGCAGCTAGTTTCTTCCAAGATGAAATGTTCAGCCGAGCAGCTGATCTAAATAGCAAGGTTAATGTATTTGCAGCAGATTTGTATGCCTGCCCGAACTGCATGCGTGCATACATTCAAAAATATGAATGTACAATGAGTTCCCAGTAGCAATGTAACCACAAACCTTCAGTTAAGTTTGCACTCTTTGAAAAAGCAAATGAAGTTTTAAAGCCACTCTTGATTGCTGGGTACGGATTCACACTCAGTGAGATCAGAGAAATAATGGTCAACATTGATGAAACTGTATTGATCTATATTAATGAAATTAAGATTTTTCTGGTGAGAATTCGTTTTTGTCAGTATAACAAAAAGAATGAGCCACTTATGGTGTACTCAACAGCTGATTTGACTCCTGAAGTTCTTGCTGCCAAAATAGGATCATGGGATGCAGTAAAATCATCAGCAACCATTTTAAGAAAAGTCCTGAAAGATTTAGATTTTGAACTAAATGAGAAATGTTCTGATGCCCCAGAGCTCCACAAAAAGAATGCCTGATGTTGTCTTAACATTTTTTCCTTTATTGTTTAATATCATCAAAGCAAAACTGTTACAAACTAAAGTTTTTGAGTTTGGAACAGAAGCTGACAACATTGATGATGGCTATGAAGATTTAAGCGAAGAAGTGGAAGCCAATCCCAGGTTTATGCTGTGCAAATGTACTGTCTTTCCAAATCATTTTTTATGAATTACATCATAGCAAAAAGAAAACTCTGCTGCACATGATGACTTCCCACGCAATCTATGACAGTAGACAGCTAATCACTTCAATGAATAGAATTGGTGTATCAACAAGTTATAATGACATCGTACTGAGCAGGAACTTGCTAGTAGCTCATGCTATAAAATCTTGTGAATCCGACCGCGCACCACGTTCAAGTCAATATACCAGGAACAGATTTATAATTGCTGCTCTTGATAATTTTGATTTTGAAGATAGCTCTTCTTTGTCTGGAACATCCAGCACACATAATACTGCCCTGGTGCTTTTTCAAGACTGTACCAATGAAGTAGCTGCTGGAAAACAAGCTGTGTCATGTGAAGGAATAAACAAACAAATTTGCAAGCTTATAACCCACCTGCCTTGCAAAAGTGTGCAAAATCACTACAAGCCATCAACACGTCACAGTCTACCAGATAGTTTCAAAGTGGCTGAGGACGTGGCTCATCTACTGCCTGATGCTGCGGATTCACCGGAAGAATTTCAATTCTAACAGGTGTCCTCATTGAAAACTGCTGTTGTTGTGGACTATATGTCACAATTGCAAATGGTAAAGATTTCATACATGCAAAACTTCGGAGAGGTCATTCATGCAGTTCTACAGATATCAAAGTCAGTGTACACCTTGCAAGAGCTGCACAATGTCTTTGACAGTTATATTGAACAATCTGTCAAAGAATGTGAGAGAATCAGACGAATGTGTACAAGTGGAACAATTAACCTTGCCTACATCAAAAATTTGACACCTATACCTGTTCAACTGGATAAATTCTGGCCATCAACATTGAACTTGGACATGTTAACTCGCCAAAACATTGCTGATGCTTCAATGAACACTGGATTTCCAATTATTGCAAGGGGAATGATTGTCAATTAGGAGTTGGCGCCGGGAGAGATATAATCAAAAGATACTGGCCATATTGTTCAAGAACTTAATAGAAAATTGGAGGAAGTTGACCTTCGTGTTGTGCCACATGTTGAGTGAGCTGTTTGAAATGGTTCCAATCAAGTCATTGTGCTGTCAAATAGCATAGATGTTATTGTTGTGCTACTTAGATTAGTTGCAATGTTCATAAGTCAAGGATTGTCAGAGCTATGGATACTTTATCGAACATGGAGAAAAGACACTTAGGCCCTGGTTACAAGTTTGGCGTCCGACTGCCCGAATTGTTCCATATGTATCGATGTCTGTGTGAACATTTTGATTGCATATGTGTCAAATGCACACATATGCATGATACATGTAGAAAAATACCATATATCCAATCCAGGAGTCTGGCCCATATGTGGGCAGTTCAAGCAATGGGTATATGGCACAAAAAAGACTCCCCTGTATATCGCCTCAAACAGGGTCGTAATCCTCAGGTGAAGATGCTGCTATGAAGGGGGACCTGAAGAAAGGGATCCATGTTGAACTCTGATGGGAAGAACAGGAAAGGGGTGAGTACCAACTTGAAGCTGGCAGTCCCACTTCCATGGTCGGCTCATTGGAAAGCCAACTCATAATACGAATAGTGGTTAAACTCCTCTGTACTGCGCTATGGCAGCTGCTTTTCACCGACAGTGACCCTGGCAGTCTGTGTTGTGCTGGTGGTGTTGTCGGTTCAGCCGCGGTCTTTGCAATAGCAATCCACCTAACTCATAATACGGCAGTCAGACCGCTGAGCTTGCGGCGGTTGGAAAGTGACCATGGGTACGGCAGTTCATGGACTGCCAAAGTCATAATAAGGCCCTAAATACCACTTCATATTCTGTACAAGAAACTTGGCCCAGAGAGGCACATGTTCTTACTGGTGATGACACTGTGAGCAAAATTGGAACAAATCTTGGAGCTTTAATTGCTGAACCTGTTAAGTTTCTAAAAGGATTTTCTGAGACGGAAGAAGAATGTGGCTTTAAAGGCATAGAAAAATACCTTGTGCGTGTGTGCAAAACGAGTTCTGACTGTCATATATTTGACAATCTTCGGTACAGTGAGTTCAAGAGATCAGTCACTCTAAGTGACCTTCCACGGACATTATATTCTGTGTGCGGACACATTGAAAGAGCATTCTACTTGATTAGAAGATGTGTAAATGTTTTGGGTCATGCATATGTAGAGTAAGATCTGTGTGAATTTTGTTGGAAAGATATTGATGGGGTGCAATTTCTAAAATCTTTACCCACAGAACTTACACATACATGTACTTGCAAAACTTGTGCTACAAAAAGATGTCCCTGTTGATATGCTCTTCTCAAATGTTCAACATTCTGCAAATGTACCACAAGCTATTGCCGAAACAAATAAATAAAGTAAACTATGAAAATGTGTCTAAAAAAGGAGTGATAAACATTATTTTTTTATATTCAGATCATAAACATTGTTTGGTGTATACATAAAAGGATTAAAAAACATTATTATTTGTTTCATTTCTATATATGTCTCTTCTTCCTCTATTATAGCCGTCATTTTGGAATGTTTTGACATCAAAATATGTATACGGTGACGGTCTCATGGTTCCTGAAATATTACATCATCACTCAACACTTCTGCTATTTTCAAAAATGTCATCCAGAAAAATTCGGCCTGGATCGGCAATGCCTACCCAAGCTAAATTACTTCTCTAAATATCCAAAAACACAAATCAAAAATGAAAATATTTGGACAACTATTTGTTCACAGAGGTATATCAGGAAGACGGATTATAGAGGACTTATATACCCAGCGGCAGGAGTTTCCAGTGTCTCTAGCATATGCTGAAACTATCCATAATTCTCAAGTGTAGACCCAGCATTTATTAATATTGGTAGTACTGTATTTAAAGAAGGTATTTCATATGTTGCATTGTCTCGAGTAAGAACATTGTCTGGTTTGATTTTGATGACAGGAAAGTTAGTGCTGATGCAAGTTGTGTCAGAGAGTACAATCAGTTGAGAAGTGTATACTCTCCTCATTTAGGACATGTTAGACCTGGCATCCTTGGCGTGGGTCTCCT